>CM055201.1:2190456-2611307 GCA_029224185.1 Karalla daura
ACGTCAGGGTGTACGACGTGACGTTGCCCGGCACCGTGATGTCTGCGGGGGGGGGGCGGACAGAGATGGGCGGGTGAGGCGAGCGGCAGCGGAACGGGACGGGACAACGGAACGGAGGAGGCGAGGGCACGTACTGCGCTTCTCGTGGGTTTCCGTCTCGTAGAGTATGGTGTAGTTGGTGACGAAGCCCTGGGTCCGGCCGGGCACCTGCCACACCAGCCTGGCCTCGTTGCGGCCCGGCTTGCCGTGCACCATCACGGCCGGGCCCTCCAGGGGCTCTGTGGACACGGGGGGGGGGGGGGGGGGGGGGGGGGGGGGGGGGGGGGCAAAGGTCGGATCCAGCACACCCTGTCGAGGCGGGGGGGGGAGGAGTGGGGAGCGCCATCTTACCTCCTTGCTCCAGATAGGCGTCCATGCTCGCCGGCCTCCCGACCCTGCCAGCGTACACCGGATACACCGACACGGTGTAGCGCACGAACTTCTCCAGGTTCCCTGCGCGCGCGGTGAATCAATCAATCAATCAATCAATCAATCAAACGTCTGGCACCGCTTCATGGAACGCACGTGCAGACTCCTGTGCGCGTTCGCGCTCGTGTCGTGCAGAAACTCGGAGCGAGCCCGGCGCCGTTCTCACTTGCAGTTGGCGGTGTGGCCACTAGGGGGCGCGCCCCAACACCACTGCGGTTGGAAAAACGTGCAACCAGCCCCTTCCCCCCCGACGTGTCAGTGGGTGCCCCCATGATGCCCGTCCTCTTGTTTGGGCCAACTTGAGACTTTATGCTGACTTTAAAAGGAACACAGGCCGACATGGTCGCAGGACAGACCAGTTCAGCTTTGGAATCGAGTTGAATTCGGAATAACATCTTAACTCGGAATTATGCGTTCACATGGACTTGATGAAGTGGAACTCGCCTGTATTCGGGATGAAACTCTACTTATTCAGAATTAAAGCTCTCCTGCAAAGGGCAGCTGGAACCCCGTAGAGAACGGGGAGGGGGGGGGGGGCGGGGGGGGGGGGGGGGACTCGTCTGAGCCATCATGGATGCGGGGGCCATTGGTGGTAGGTAGTCGGGGCCCATCTAGAAGTATCTAGATGCATCTAGAGGTACGTCTGAGGGGCGTATTTCACAGCGTGGGTGTCTCACAACTAGCGTCCCCTTCATTTCGATTGTTGCAATTCGTGTTGCGACTTGAAGTGTTTCGACGAGGTCAACGATGACGTTTCTGGGCTCCCGCTAAAAGCACGAGAAAGTGTTGCAAAAGCATCGAAACGCACCCTGGCGTGGCACCCGTGACGAAACGACAAACAACATCGGGGCACGCGGGTGTTTCGTTGTGGCTCGACGCTGCGTGTGTGTGTGTGTGTGTGTGTGTGTGTGTGTGTGTGTGTGTGTGTGTGTGTGTGTGTGTGTGTGTGGGCGGGCTTTACCTCTGATGGCCGTCGCGTTGGCGCCCCTGCTCTCCCGCTGCCAGTCCACGCCGGTCTCCCGGGCGAGCCACTCCACCACGAACTCGGACGCGGCCCTGCCCCGGGGCGCCCTCCACTCCAGCAGCATCCGGCCGCCCTCGGCCCACACCCTCAGCTCCTCCACCGGCGGCGGCTCTGCAGGGTGGGGGTGGGGGTGGGGGTGGGGGTGGGGGGGGGGGCACATGCAGGAGATCAGCTGGCTGGCTGGCTGGCCGGGCGGGGGGGGGGCCCCGCGGGCGTGCGGAACGTGCCGGGGGCGCGGCACCTACCGTGGCCCCGGGCGGGGACGATGAGCAGCGCGGGCGGGGACTCCCCCGCCGAGTTCACCGCCGTGACGTTGGCGGCCAGCGACTCGCCGTCGGCCAGGTCCAGCTCCGCCAGGACGGCGGGGCCGCGCGCGCCCTCCGAGCGGCCGACCGCGCGCGGCTCGCCGACCGCGCCCCGGCCGGCCGGGCCCTTGGCGATCGTGGCGCGGAAGCCCGTGATCCTCCCGTTGGCGCGCTGCGGGTCCTGGCGGAGCGAAGCGGGGGGTTTTTTTTTTAGCAGCGGGAAGATGGCGCCCCCCCCCCCCCCCCCCCCCCCCCTCCATCCCCCCCCCCCCCCTCCCCGGGTCCGGTCAGTTTCGGACACGCCGCGGAGCGTACCTTGCAGATGAGCTGCACCCGTCGCACATTATCGCCGCGCACCTCAATCCTTTTCCACAGGAGCGGCTTGCTCGCCGGTCCTGCGCCGAAGGAGAGGGGAGAGGGGGAGGGGGGGGAGGGGGAGAGTGAGTTTAATCTGGACAATCTACGGCCACGTCCCTCCCATCTCGGCCCGGGCGGACTCACGGTCCTCGGGCGTCCGCTCGGTGGCGTTGGAGCTCCACTCGCTCCAGTAGCCGCCCGCCTTGGCGTTCCTGCAGCGCACCTGGGTGACGTAGGCGGTGTCGGGCTGCAGGTTCTGGAGCCGGAACGACTGGATGTTCTTGTCCGTGTCCACGAAAGGCACCTGGGGAGGAGGGGTGGGGCGGGGGCAGAGTGACGGCCTGCCTTTTAGCAAAGGTCAGGGTTCATTCAGAATCCTGCCGATGCAACTCGGACGCCCCCCTCCCCTCCCCAGAGCAGTCCCATCCTACGGGACACGGATGCACTTACACACGGACGTACTTACATAATTCCAGCTCTGGGAGCCGTTGCGGCAGAATCTGATCTCGTAGGTCAATTTGAAATATTCTTCGGCGATGGGGTGGGACCAGTTCACCAGGAAGGAGGTGGGGAAACCCTTCTCGGAGTTGACCTTGACATCGGATGGCGGGTCTGGTTTCGCTGCACCAGAGGACGCATCGGGAGCACGGTGAGGAGCCGGGAGGCATCCAGATATCGCAGACCACGTTCGTTTCTCAAGTCAAGCGGGACTTACCGAACAGGCCAGCGTCCTCTCTCAGGTGCTCGGACTCCGCCCTTCCCAGGGCATTGTGTGCAGTCACCCAAATATCCAGTTGCATGTGGAAGGGGAAGATCTCCATGTTCACCTGGGCACTCTTTTGATCCGTCTGCACCGTCAAGGGCTCAGTGCTGCTGGCGAGAGACGATAAATCCTCATGAAAGCTTCAGTCTCGGGGAGCGCGGGGGCAAACATCGAAGCGGAAGCGGACGCGTCCCGTCTCTGTACTCACGAGACGACGGTCAGATTGTACAGGGTTCGGACGTCGGCGCTCGAGCGTCCGGCTGCCTCCCACCGACAGCTGATTGTCGAGGAGATGGTCGCCTCCTCCTGGACCGCCACGCAGGACAGATTCTCGGGCCTGCTCGGTCGGTCTGCCATCGGGACGACAGAGAACGGGCAGAGGGATCAGCTGTCGGGACCCCGAGGGAGTCTCCACGTGAACATTCGACTGACATTTCTGCCTTTGGGGGTATCGGATGCTCGGACATGGATTCATGCCGGTTGAGAAGCGCGGAACACCGTACGGCCGTTGACATCAAATGGCAGCAGGCTCCATGTGAAGTGGAGCTGGAGACGACTAGAATGGGACCCAAGTTAAAAAGCACGTCACGCGATCGCCATTCGGGTGGTTCTCGTTGTCGCTCTCTGAACCCGCCCCACGCGGAGCCAAGCACATTTGTTGTACAAGAGGTCCGTCAAGTCATTGATAAACCACCCCCATATTGACCGATCGCAACCAACTTTTTTACCTATGGCCTCAGGAATGGCCCGAAGATCACACAAAGGGCCCCAAAAGGCGCAAAAGCCCTTTTGCAAGGGGGCCCAAAGCCAGGACCCACAATCCGGAGCCCGTGGCATCATCTCCCGCAGAGCGTTTCCAACTTACAGCCTTTGGAGAGCATGATCCCGTGGTAAAAGCGGGCGTCTTTGGGCGCGTCGCGGCGGCGGCAATACAGCCACTGGTTCTGTTCGCCGGTGACCGGTATCGTGACGTTGAGGGCCGTGGCGTTGAGCTTGGTGTACCGCTCTCTGGGCACCGTCGCCGTGGCCAGTATCCAGACGAGGTCATCGGCGGTGATCCGAGCGGTGTTGTTGATCAGGCAGGTGGCGGTGAAGTTGGTCCCGATCTCGACCGTCGGGGACTGTGGCACGATGACCAAGTGGTTGTAGTAGCCTGGGGGGGAGGGGGGGGGGGGGGCAGAGGGCGTTCACAAGTCACAAATCAAAGAGCCGAGCTGAAAGCCGTTGGTCGCAATCTTCTGACGAGGCTCACGGGGAGAAGGCGGCACACCGGGCTGACTCTGGGGGCTCGCCGTTTTGAGAGGGTGCACAGGTCTATGGCACACAATGTGCGAAAAGGGCACATTTCCCTACAAAACCGGGGGGGGGGAAAGAGGATTTCCCTGAAGAATTTGCGAGAAAATGAGGGCGGACTTCTCCGCGGAGCCCCAGCCCTCCGTGACGTCCCCCATTGGTTTGGGAAGGACGCTGGGATGAAGCCCGGAGTTTGAGTTGCAGGGGGCTGCCGTTCCTCGTGATGGAGCCAGCAGAAACCAATGGGGCGGGGAGGGCAGTGGGTGAGGAATGAGCGACGGATATAACTTGTCACCTCCGTCCTCCTCGACACGCCCACTGGTCCACACGATCCATGCTGGATATCGGAGAGTAACAGGGCCATGCTAGCGAGGTAAACGCAGTCCGTTCGTCCAATTGATGCGACTCGCGCTCTCGCCTCTGCAAGGCTCCCCTGTCGGCCAAATGGATGCGCCCATATTTGTGCATTTCTCTTTAACCTCCGATACCTTATTAATCGTGGAATTATCTGCAGTATTCCGCTGAAACACTCACCGCTGAATGAGTGTTTCGTCTTGATCCGTGTGGATTTAAGTCCACAAGGCTTAGTGTGTGTTTAATGCACGACTTTGACGTACTGGACCGACGGTCACAAACACAGTTCATGTTTGGACAGTGAAGTGGGAGTTTATATGGAGGAAACGGGTGCAGGTTCACAAATTACACACAAATCTACTCATTTGCGCATCCAGCACGGCAGAAGTGTACCAAGATTTGTGCGCGACAAGACAGCCAATTGAGAGCTCAGGCCTGAATTGTCACTCAAGTATGACACTTACAGATCGGTCGGCGTATTCGCAGAGCTGTTTCACACACATTTGCAGATCCTTGCATGCATTCGCAAATCCGTGTACAAACAAATGTCAGTACGCACTTCTAACCGATTACACACACGGGTTGAGAAACGCATTTGCACGCAGATTGAGCTACATGTTTGCAAATTTGAACACACGTTTGCAAATTGAGACACATTTGCGGCTCGAAACACGCGTTTGGAAATCGAGGCACATATCTGCAGATCAAGTTACACATTTGCAAACAATAAACGAACAATAGTAGCTCCATAGACTACGTCCATGTTTTACATACAGTCCATGGATCCCTACAACAGAGCATGAGAGTTGCTAGTTTGCGAGTTTTGTGTTTCCTCCTGGTACTCAGGGTTTCTCCCGTGGTCGACGTAAATCAAAATCGTTGTACAGAACTGGCACAGTCCATCATCTACGCGCAGACTTTTGCTGAGGTCCCGTGTGAACACCTGTCCAGGTAAGGCTCAGACAAAGTTCGGGATCTCTCTGTCCGCCGATCGTCACGCAGCACACAGTCGGACATGATTAAAACCGAGTAAACGACTACTGACCCGAGTGGGCAGATGACAGGACACCCCGCAGCAGCAAAGGGAGGAGGAGGAGGAGGAGAGGCGTGGACATCATGGTGACGGTCACTGGGAACAAAAACAGCAGTAAACGTGTGGTTCCGGAAAGATGAGGGGACGGTGAGACATCGCCGTCTACTCTGCAAACTTTACCTCGGCTCTCGGTGACGCACTGCGACGCTACCGTTAGCTTAGCACATCGCTGGCATGTTCGGCTGTGTGTTTTCGTCACCACGCCAGACGACGGCGGGTTTGGGGCGCGTTAAGCTGGTCAACAGTGAATAAAGCCCAGGCGTAAAGGTGGAGGGTGTAAACGCTGAAGTGGGCAGCAGCGGCAGCGGCTGCCAGCGGCGCCGCTGCCAGCGCCACATTGTTTCCGCAGTCGGCGAGACTCACCTCCTCTACGTTCCCAGCACACGTCGACCCGGGCCCGAGTAAGCCTCACCACGCCAACGCCATGGTCTTCACGGGTAAAACCGACCAAGACAGCTCGACACAGGTGGAAATTGTTCGGCTGTCTGCCTCTGACGCTTCTGTTCTGTACCTCTCTTCTTCCCGTCAGGGTAACGCTCTCTCGCAATAGTTTGCGCTGCTGCGGGCCTCTGACGCTTCTGTTCTGTACCTCTCTTCTTCCCGTCAGGGTAACGCTCTCTCGCAATAGTTTGCGCTGCTGCGGCACAACACGGATGGGCCGAAGGCGTTCCCTGTATCCCCAACCCCCAGTGACAGGCAGTTTACACATCTGTGCAAAATGGCAGCGCGTGACGTCCGAGTACAATTCGTCCGTTGATTGGACGGAAAATGTGTCTGTCTCACGCACTGAACCAATCAGAGATCGCTTGTGTTTTTCCCCAGTTTGCGTCGCAATTTTTCCCGTATGTCTCCACCCCCTGCTCCTTGGTATTCAGGCTGAAATCAAGTTCACAGACCCTGACGAAACAACAGAGCGTGTTGCTGGACACGTTCCCTGCGCCACTAGCAACATACAACAGCAGAATTCCTTTAAGTGAATCTGCCTTAAGATTTTATATATCTGATAAGATCTAACCCCACCGGTCCTCATCATATCATACATTTAATCATGAAACTCCAGGTTACAAGTACAGACACCAAGAGGATAGTTATCATTCAATCAAAATTTCAGAATTCTGAGAAAATAGTCGGGACTTCATTTTTTGGTAATCCTCTTCCATACTTGGAGTGTGTCGAAATATGATGGGTGGATGATTAATAGTTGTTAGGGGCCTACAAGAATGCAGACTAATATCAAGCACACCAAGCTATAGAAAAAGAAATACAAAAGGAACACTTAAATCTCATCATTTCCTCTATTTGCAAAGCTGAATCCTGAAACTTCAGGTAACAAACACGGATACCAAATGGACAATCAATCAAAATTTGTTTCCAGGTTTATAGTGTGTCAAAAGATAACCTTTTAATTGTTCTCAAACTATTTACTGTACTGTTATGTTACCTATTAGAACAAGGAGGATCAATGGGTGTAATGACACATGGCTTAAGCTTTTCCACTTTTCCACTTGACAATTTGTTCTGGCGCTGGCATGTAATGTAAGTGGTCTTTCCTCAACAGTTACATCCGTTCTGGTATTATATTTCTTTTCTATCTACTGGTGCAACTGGGTCCAAACATTGCCTGTTGTTTCTTCTGAAACTGTCTGGCACTGTGCTGAGCAATTTGTTGGTTTACTTCTTCCACTTTCTCTTTGCGCTGAGACAAAACCTTACTCACATTCTCAGAAACACATTAAGCAAGTATTTACTTACAGTACTAAGGGAGGGTTTGTGTGATTCACTACAAGTTGCTGATGAGTGACTGGAATGAGCTACTCTGTCAGTGGACAGAGAACTCAAAATAAAATGAACTAGATGCTTTCAACATTTATTGTTTTAATGCATTTATCAGTTGAATAAACAAAACAAAGCAGAAATATTTGCATTTATTACGTTTGAAGTAGTGAGTATCTGGCATGTGAGTTTGAACAAACATGATTGCTTATGGTTGTTCAAATTATCTATCTATCTATCTGTCTGTCTGTCTGTCTGTCTGTGGTCTGTGGTCTGTGTGCCTGTCTGGTGTGTGTGTGTGTGTGTGTTTGTGTTGTCTTGGTTACCAGCCAGTGGGTCTGTGGGACACCCCGAGGTCAGTCGGAGGCTTGTCAAGACACATAGTTTTGAGAAAGAATTGATCAAAAACGTATCAACTTATCAACAAGTTAAAGCAACAAAATGAACAGTTTATTTACGTACAGTTTAGTTTATTTACACTTGAAGTTTTCATGTCAAAGTATGTCTATGCTGCCAATCATTGTTTGAGGGAAAATAATGCATTTCTTTTCTCTGTTTTTTCCCTTTTATTCTTATGGGAAAAACTTCAGTGAATGAAATTGTTAACAACGGGCCTCATTCACCAATATCTTCTTAAGAATCTTCTTAGATTCTTTTGTAAATTGTTCTTAAAAAATTCCTTAAGAAAACCCTACGTCAGATTCATCAAGGCCTTCGAAAGCCTCTGAATTGTTCGCAGCTGTGTCCCTACATTGATGCCGTCTCCTCTTAAATTGAGGTGCGTGTCAGTTGAGCCCAATTAACAAAGTAAGTGGGGACAAATTTCTTACAAAATTTGAATTGTTTGTGAATGAGGCCCAATGTCTTGCAGTAAGAAAACATTTGATTCTATCAGGGAACTAAACACAGTGACATGGAGATGAAAGCCTGATGTGATGGTTGAACTATGAATTTTGAGGCCGCTGTCACAAGTTAAAGCCTACAAGTTCCAGTTTGTCCATGTGAGACTGAATGGAGACATGGAGACATGGACTCGCACAGGGCCAGTTGGAGGCTTGTCACTTGGAGCACATGCTGTAGTATGAAAGAGCACAAATCTTTCCACAAAATTGGAAAATATGAGTGTTTTGTTGTGGAAAAATTCTTGATTTGTCTGGGAAAATCAAAAACCAGACTGGAACAGGTACAAGTATTTATTCTCTGCAAATGTACAACAAATTGTGATTGTTGAATAGCGTTGACTTGTGCATTCCAGGCAACTCATAAACTATTATTCCAACCTACTACAATCGAAAGTGCAGCGGAACGGCAGTCAAACCCACAACTTCTCACTCGTGAACCTGCACGCGAATGACGTACTCCTAGGTACAACTTGATGTCACACAGTACTCTCAAGAAAATGACGCTCTGGCGTTAGCTAGTTTTCTACAAAAGTGCACTGTATTCAATGGATTAAAAAAAAATTAGACACCTTATCTTATAATTACTAGTAATATGTGTAGTGGCAGTGGAGTGATGTCCCTGTTAAGTGTTCTGAATGTCAGTGAATGTGAATGGTGTGGTCAGGTACTGGATGTAGTTGGATGAGAAAAGCGAGGGGTCCACGCGCGGGTGTGAGGAGCTAAGAGCATAGCACGATTCCTGCTATAAAGCAACGTTTTTCTTGGAACAACCCTGTGAAAAAAGATACTCTACGCCATGTTTGTTTACATCATACTACCAGAATTCCTTGCACTCTTTGGTGCAACTTTCCTGGAATGCTACAAGTCGTAAATCATGACTTACTGGTTGGAGAAACACTAGTTATGGGTTGCCTGGAATGCATACATAAAAATGAGTTCATATTATAGATATAACAAGAAACTTTTAATCAAGAGTCAATGATGCATGGTTGCCTTTAGTTCATTCACCGTACTGTGTCACTTCCGGCCAGTGACAGAGACTTTCACCTTCAGCATAAGTGATTCACAACAACAATGATTCCACTGATTCACGTTTTTTGTACAATACAGAAAACCTTTATTTGAAATTAGGTGTCAATATTACAGCCCCGACGCTTCACAAAATTTACCATGGAAAATTGGTCGTCCTTGAATTCTATTATCAATATTACAGTTTTCTCCTCAAAATGCTTCACAATGTGAAACATTAATTGATGTGTTATCAGCGGTAATTGACGCTTTAAAATGTTTTATTTGTTTTTGAGCTCAAACAAGACATACCAAACAATGTCATATTAGAGGTGTCATTTTGATCTACATTAGTGACACTATTGTTTGAAATGCAATACATCTCGGATGTTGTGTAACAATACAAAAAGAATCATCCCAACAAAAATCCCAAGTGAAGAAATTAAAAATGCATCGTTTCGGGGTTTAGACTTCAAAAAAAGAATATCTATAATTAACATGTCCCTCAGTCATGTGAGTCATGGCTATGTTGGGTCTTGATTGATAAATCAAGATCAATAAATTGATCAAGAAACTAGGACAAAACAGCAGGTCACATCAACAAAACATTTAGCCCTCATTAATTAAACTCTCATTACTCTTGTGGGCTTCATTTATGAATATTTGCAGTTAGAAAAGCCTCATTATGATTGACCAGGTAAGAGAAACTGAAACTCTCTGAAACTGCTGCCGTTTGCGCTCATGAGTTGCTCTTAAGAGGGCACAAGAGAGGTGTTTAGTGGACTCGAGGAACATAGCAACAATAATGGAATATGTTCTAATTATCGATGTCGTGTGTACACATGAAACAGACAAGTTTTGCTTTTGTTATATTATGTTGATCACGGGTTCTGTAGAATAACATCTTAACCAATCCTTACTTTCATCGACAAAAACACAGCTGCAGTTACATTATGATCCCATCTGTTAGGGTTTATGGTGGGGGCTCTGGGTGGGAGATTTTACATTTATGTCTCGCTCTACCCTTTGGGCTGGACTTCACAGAGCACAGAAGGTGTCTCTATAGATTGTTGAGCTCCATTAGAGTTTGATCCAACACCTGGTGCATGTCCAGGTTTTCTTCCTTGGCCTGGGCAAGTTTCTCTGGAGAAGAGAGCAAAGGGGTGAGTTTCCACATTTCCTGAGGCAGAAAATCAAGGGGCAGTCTGAGTTCATCTAATCCTCTCTTCAACTCCAGTACATACTGTAAGCAAAGAACCAGGGAGCTAGGAGTAAAGCCCACGCCTGCCCACTGACTCTCACCTGGTTCACCTCCAACTGGTGCAAGCAAACTATGTCTAGTTGGAACTTCTCAACCTGCCACACACGCTCAGGTTCCTTACCCAGCAGAGAGGAGACATTCTGAGGTTCTTCTTGTCGGTGGTAGGCCCACGGGAGGTGGTACAACATTTCTAATCATGGATTCTCATGGATGCTGGATAATCCCTGCTTATCCAGCATCCAACCACACCTTTACCTAGAACTTCTTGACCCCCCAGGAGTAAACTGCCATTGAAATTGTACTTTCCCCAGACCACACAGATCCTACCACCACTAGGGTACACAACCCCCTGCAGCACAATTTAAAAAACAAATCATTTGATGTGTATTTCCTGTTGAAAATGTTTTTACATAGTGTACATTGATCCGAGACATGGATCGACGAATGGTGCTGCCTGAGTAAGGTTTGAATGCCGATTGAGGCTGTAATTAGACCTGTGGCTTGTTTGCATTGTCCTTAATTAGGGGCTACGATGATAAATTGTCACAATATTGTAATACTGATGTAATAGTGGAATAGGCCCAACTGCACCAGCTATTGTGGTTCTTTGGTTAATGCACCACTGTTCACTGTATTAACCAAGTATCCTCAAAAGAGATCTAGCACAGCGCTTTGGTAGCCATGTTTGGCAGTTTTTTTTTCCACCACCACCGATTTGATGTGACGATTAGGCCCGTCTAGGTAGCTGTGGGCAGCAGTTGTGCCAGACGCTGAGTGGATTATGTTGTCACCAAAAAAGTATCACCCCAGGACTTAAATGGATCCTCTCCATCCGGCCGTGTCGGCTGTGTTCACATTTGCCAGAATGATCCAATTTTGGGGGATTGAATGTTTACCGTTTGGGAACAACTGCTCCAAACAAGCCAGGTCTGAATACACCATTACCTGTTGCAAATACCTTTGGATCGATCCAAACAGGTCTGCAGCCTCTCTCAACTCTCAAGAATGTTTGTATGTATGCATGCGTGCATGTGTGTGTGTGTATATATACATATATGTATGTATGTATGTGTGTGTGTATGTGTGTATAAAATGAAGCCTAATGAGTGTACAGAATACTGTTGCACAGGTCTTCATATATACAGTAAGACTTGTATATAGAACTGCTGACACCAACCATTAAACCATTAAACTTCCTTTTTCTTTTTATAACTGTATCATGGTATTTAAACACTGCTTGTAAAGGTGCAAAAGAAGGAAGTGGAAGAGAAAAAAGGCAAGACTGGAAGGACAGAAAAGTCAACAGAGCTTTAATACATTTATTACAGAGGGGGAGCAGAGAACATAGTCGTGTGAATATTTCAACGGGGGGGGGGGACTCTGAGCCAGTGAACCAGCAGACAGCAGAGGCTGTGAGGGCAGCCACCTGGCATTCTGCCAAAAGACCAGAGCTGTGTGCTTACTGAATGGTGGGTCGTTCCAGCAGATTACATTTCTAGCCCCTAATGTAACTGTGGAATGGAACAAAACAACAGCGAGCAGGCGATGGAGCGTTCAGACAGGAAGGAAGAGCAAGGAGGAAGTCAGAGTGCAGCTACAGTGTAGTCATGTCGTTCAGGGCCAAGTCCAGCTCCTCGCTCAGAGCCTTACCCTTCAGCTTCTGAGCATATACTTCATCTGGAGGACAGTACACGCACGCACGCACACACACACACACACACACACACACACACACGCACACACACACAGACAAGGGGCCAAGCAAAGAGTGCAAACTGAATTAGATGAAGTGACAGGACAGGGAAAAGTAAAAAAAAAGACAGAATGAAAACAGTAGTAAAAACCCTGCAGCAGCAGAATGAGCAAAGATTCAGTGTGCCAGGGATTTAGAAAACCCTTCAGAAGACAGATTTAGGGACCAGTCCTGGATGCATCGCTGTGAATGAAGTTCAAGGTGGTCTGATTTCTAAACCGAGGCTCAGTGGAGGTGCAGACGACGGGTACGGGAGTCGAATACCTTCCAGATCGTCGATGGTCTTCTCCAGCTTGGCTACAGACCTCTCAGCGAACTCAGCGCGGGTCTCAGCCTGGCAAGAAATGCAAGAAATACACGGTCGGCATGCGGGCGGTACTCGACGCAGACCGCTCGCGGGAGTAAATCCGGCCTGCTCAAGTTATTCTGGGGACTGACCAACAGGAACGCGAACGTGTTACCTCTTTCAGTTTGTCAGTAAGAACTTTGATTTCCTCTTCGTATTTGTCCTCCTTTTGTGAGTACTGAAATGCACACACAAATGGGTGTTAGCCAAAGTCAACTGCAGCACAAGGTTAATATAGACCGCTTTACTTGACCAGACTGTTTCACGTTCATAGGAAATCCAAGAACAGTGCAAAATGTATTGCGTCTCAAAATAGCTGATTCTTATCGCTTTTTTTTTTAATGCAATGATGATACACAAGAGGAACGAAGTGGCTGCTGGTGTTTTTGTCTGTGGTCATTTACATCAGCTTCCTGGCTTGGCTGAGGCAGTAGCCTACAAGAACCCAACGTTCAATGTCGTTGTTGTTGTTCAAGAGGCCTCTCTCAGTTAAGTGGGCCTGCATCTGAGTGCAAAGTTGACTCAGACCTTTGCCTTCTTCACAGGCATTTCGGAAGCCCCCATTCCAACATCACTGAGGACAACCATCCAATGCGACCGGCTGACCCACTGCCCCTCAGCTCCGACTTTACCTTCTCAGCCTGGGCTTCCAGTGACTTCAAGTTGTTGGTGACATTTTTCAACTCTTCCTCAAGGTCACCCGATTTACTGAGCAACGTGAGAAAGAGAAGGCAAGGGGAAGAAAGGCACGGGTTTGAAACGTAGGACAGCAGAGAAGACCAAATCCTGACCTGTTCGAAGGACCACCCACTAATCTGCCCGCGTGTTCTGTTTTTGTCACTTTCGTGTGTCTCGTGTCAGTTTGCGATGTATCCTCTCACGTGCCATGTCTAGGTTTGACGGTTGCAAGGTGGTTTTGGCCCCGCTCAGAACCTCAGTGTGTGTTTGTGTGTGGCCATGAGGGTGTAACCTGCAGAATTCTGAGCATTGACTTTAACGTCGAAATTGAACCACTGTTTGACTAGAGTGTTTACATAGGTTAGTCAGGTCAGGACGTGGTAGTGACCTGCCCGCATTATGTATGGGGAAGTAACGTGAAATGGGCAGTGTGAATGAGGTGTTTACATGTCTGCATAATGTCCATAAGATTCAGCCCGATTCTGGTGAACGCTGGAGAAATATTACAGGTATGACGTTATTCAAGCTATCCAAAATGTAGAATATCAGCAGTGTTACGCCGCTTGACTTCATGGAGTGCAAGTGCAGGTTAAACAGGAAACACAGAGAGGAGTGGACAGGCTGCAGGTGGGAGCAGAGGACAGCAGGGTCAGAATTGAACCTAGGTGGAGTTTGGACAGTAAGTACCTCTTCCTCCCCGCACACCATGGTTTTCAAATTCTGGTCCATTAGCCTGAACTCCTCCTCCAGCTCCCTGACTCGCCTGCAGGTGTTAGTCCAGGGGATGCAGTGGGACGGTCAGCCATGAAACAGTAACAAACAGCAGCAAGTCCAAGGCAGTGCTTGTGTACTCGGGCATGAGAGGGTGAACGCCACACAAACACGCGCTGGGACCAGCCGAATTCAACTACTGCTGAATATACTGTGTGTGCGCAAAGGAAGACACACACACACACACACTATTTCCAGCAGATTACGATAGCACAGTCTCGGAGGGAACTGGCACGTGCACATGTTTCAATTCAAAACACTCAAGGTATTTTGTGCATTCTCTTTCATCATGAAGAGCAGCTGGCCCCAGTGAAGAGTGCGATTCGTGCATCGGTTATCACCTGCAGCTTGTGACTGACTGCGGCTGGGTTAGAGCACAAGGACACTTTGCACTTACACTGAAAGGATGACGTGATTAATCAACTAGCAAACCAACAGGGCTCAACGACTTTAAGACTTCATTGATTAGTAATCTGCGTCACAGGGGAAATCGGATATCTCATTACACTAGTTAAAACACTCATTACGGCAATCGCTAGCACTTACAGCTCCGGCTTCTAACATGGGCACATTAGGAGTTTCAAGACATCCACTCAGGACAAGCGTCTTTGTGAGATCACAGAATGTCATAGCAGCAACCATCTGGCAGTGACGACATGAATAATGCACAAGTGGCTCTGGTATCGGTGTGAGTTTTCATGTTGCGGGTGTTGACTTACGCCTCAGCCACCTCAGCACGCTCCTCCGAGCGCTCCAGGTCACCCTCAAGGATCACCAGTTTACGCGCCACCTGTACATGTCCGGCACACAAGAACCACTCTAAGATCTGTCATCGCTCAAACAAATAATGCCCCCCCCCCCTAAAAAAGTGTGTTTTCATCAATCAAGAACATCTCTGACGTGTGTTCGGTGTGAACGGGAAAATCTGTTGTGGAAAGACTGTTGGCCTTCTAGACAAATACATCTCAACTTCCCCTCAATTTTTTTTTGGTGTGAAAACACAGGTAATACCAGTCTGCTGTGTGGGACTGGGACACAGCTCATCCTTAGATTTGCCTTGTGTGTTGACCACCACCAGTTCCCCCACCTCCTCATATTTTCGGTCGGCCTCCTCAGCAATGTGTTTGGCCTCCTTCAGCTGCATCTCCTGGATCTCCATTTTCTCCTCATCTTTTGTCGCCCTGTTCTCTATGACCTTCATCCCTCTGAATGGCAAGAACAGCACAGAAGACATTCTCAGTGAACGATGTGTGACAATCTCTTTCCATCAAGGTCATGGCAATTTGGGTGATATGCAGGACTGGTTGACACATCATCACTGAGGCCCACTCACTCTGTAGAGTGAGTGGGACGTATGAGTGATCTTTCTTTTGCATGTGTGAACAGGAAGGCACCAAACTGAAGGTGTGAAGTTTGAAAGACATAGGTGGTGGGGACATTCTCACGAAATGTGCATTGTGAGATTTGCATTTTCATGTATGCATATGTGTTTGTCTGTATTTTTATACTGTCACCTAACTTCCTAGATAGATAGATAGATAGACAGACAGACAGACAGACAGACAGACAGACAGACAGACAGACAGACAGACAGACAGACAGACAGACAGACAGACAGACAGACAGACAGACAGACAGACAGACAGACAGACAGACAGACAGATAGATAGATAGATAGATAGATAGATAGATAGATAGATAGATAGATAGATAGATAGATAGATAGATAGATAGATAGATAGATAGATAGATAGATCTGGGCAAAAGATAGATAGATAGATAGATAGATCTGGGCAAAATCAATCCTGCTCATAACGAACAACACATACAGTTTTGAGACTGTTCTTTAACAGCATGTTTCAGATTTGAGGTGCATGCATGTGAAGCTCTTCACCTCTCACTCTCGTCTGCCGCCTTCTCAGCCTCCTCTAGCTTCTGCAGAGCAGTCGCCAGTCTCTCCTGGGCTCGGTCCAACTCTTCTTCCACCAGCTGAATGCGCCTGTTCAGAGATGCCACCTCTGCCTCAGCCTGTGGAGACACATTATATTACTGCTACGGGACACACTTCACAGCCACAACGAACAGGATTGCTTATGATTGTTCAAACTCACACATGAGATACTCGTTACTTCAAAAATTTCTGCTTTGTTTTGTTTATTCAACTGATAAATGCATTAAAACAATAAATGTTGAAAGCCTCTAGTTCATTTTATTTTGAGTTCTCTGTCCACTGACAGAGTAGCTCATTCCAGTCACTCATCAGCAACTTGTAGTGAATCACACAAACCCTCCCTTAGTACTGTAAGCAAATACTTGCTTAGTATGTTTCTGAGAATCTGAGTAAGGTTTTGTCTTGAAAGTGGAAGAAGTAAACCAACAGACCAACAAATTGCTCAGCACAGTGCCAGCAGTAGATAACAAAAAGCTCAAAAAAAAAATACCAGAAAAAAAAACGGAAAAGCTGTAACTGTTGAGAAAAGACCACTTACATTCATTACATGCAGGTGCCAGGACAAATTGGAAGGATAGAGGAGACCAAGTGGAAAAGCTTAAGCAATGTGTGTTGGGATTACAACAAGATGGGTGTAGGTAACATAGTACAGTAAATAGTTTGATAACAATTAAAATGCTATATTTTGACACACTATAAGCCTGGAAACAATTTTTGATTGAATGAAAACTTTACCCCTTCGATTTCTGTTTGTAACCTGGAGTTTCAGGATTCCATTTTGCAAATATATGAAATGATGAGATTTAGGTTGTCTTCTGGTATTTCTTTCCCTACAGTTTGGTGTGCTTGATCTTAGTTTGCATGCTTGTAAGTCCTTGACAATTATTTATCATCCATCCATTATTTTACATTTCATTTTGTACTTGAATGGTGTTTGAGGGCTTCGCTGGACTGTGTCAATCACCTTGTTACAATTTATCATCTACTTATTGTGCACTACTTAATATGTTATTCAAACACTATTCATATAATCTTCATATAATATTTCTTTGAACGTCTTAAATATCGTCTGAATGCTGTCACAGCCGAAGTTTATACGTCGTATACATCTTTGCGTTTCAGAAATAAAACCTGTTTAAGAGAAACAAGCACTGAATAGTTGAAGTCATTCTATTCAGACACCTTTAAAGCAACACGTTTTGTATGTACATGGAAGTAGTTATGTGTACAGTATCTACGTATGCATAGGAGTTTCTAGCCCATTTGCTACTCATCGCCAGCGTCGGGCCCCTGGTAGCCTGGGTGTCTGTTACCCTTTGCCGGGCCTGCCTCTCCATGTCGGCATCCTGCTGCAGCAGCTCAGCCCGGTCCTCCGCCTCGTACGCGACTTGTTGCAGACTCTGGATCTTCCTCCTCACGGAGTCTATTGATGTTAGAGCGGCCATGTTGACGGCAGTCGGCTCGTCTTCCCCCAGCTGTGTGGTTGTGTTTCTATGGCAACCAAGTCAGGGAACCGGAACCGACTCACGGATCTTCCGGTTACCTTTCTAAAAGATAAACCCCATCTACTTTACGAGCTTTATTCTGAAAAGACACGAGGCATACGACTGCTATGCGGATGCTTTGTCAATCAGCCGTCGTTTTACTGAATGATTTGTCCTTCAACACTGTTTTTTTTTTTCATAAAATGACTTAACTGTTATTCACTCCATACACAAACGTGTGAAAGATTCATTCATTCGGTGTTATAGTGTCAACATAAAGATAATAGTTTAAAAAAACGAAGAAAAAAGGAACACAGACACTAAAATGCAAATGAAACTCACCCAATTAAAAGTGTTTATTCATGACTCAAGTGAAAGTCTGGTAAGAGTTTCCTGGCCAGATACGGAGCCATGTAAGACAGCCAGGCTTCTGGATATGCTGATACTCCTTTTTATCTGGCTCCAGGTCTTAGCTTTGATAAAACTCCACTCTTCCTTTATTTTCATGTTTTGTTCCACCCATGCATCTCTTTTCCTGAGCGCAGTCATCTGTTGGTAATTTTTTATCCTGTTGTTAATTTTTTATCCTGTTGTTTGGTGTGAAGTTGCCTCTGAATTGCTCTCTCTCATCTGTCCTTTCATATCAGTCATCACATCACAGGTTTTGTAAACCTGTTCACCTGTGGAATGGTCCAGTCTGGTATAAAAACCTGTAAATCTGAAGTGATTGACCTGATTTTTTTTAACACTGACAGTTAACATTCTTTTCATTTACCAGGCAGTTTCTTTTTATTTGTTGCCCAGCAATGGCATCACTTAATTTACATGCCTTCAATAACAGGGCTGCAAACACACCATACCTCCATTTCACATGCTAAATACCCATTTTATCTATCTGTACTACTTGCAATCGATGAGCTATGCCTTACAACACAGCTTAGCGTGGTAAGCGTGTTCCCACCCTCCTTTGGTGGGTGCCGCACCTTACAATATGTGCCCAACAATCGAGCAACTTATCAGTTGCACTCCTACTTCTGCATTGCATCATTATTTTCAGTTTGCACTAAGCATATCCCAATGATGGGATGCTTCTTGGTGTTTACTTAAAATGTATCTAGATTAAGCTTGCCATATCCCCATATTTGATGTGTACCTAAAATGTAATATAGAAAATTAATTGAGCAGGTTTAACGTGAAATATAAAGGGTGTACAGGGCTGCATCTAAATTTAAATCCATAGCCACATGGTCACTATTCATTGGACAAGCTAGTAAAGCTAGTAACCTAAAGCAGTAGGCTCTTAAATGCATTCATGGCTCAGATCTTTTTTCCATCTTAACATTACATAGGTAGCATTACACTAACACTGCCCACAAGATGATTCACTTGTATATGATTCAATCGGAAAATTTGCGGCACATATTGGTCAATTAGTCATAAAGATACAGCATTTAAGCAATTTAGCAAAATCTAAACTACATTCCAGTAAAGGAATTCAACCCTTACAGTGTTGAAACTTGGTGTTGGTTTGCTCCCTTGTAAAGATGGCAGCTTGGAATATTAACAAAACTATAAACTTAAGACTGGACCCACAAAATCCCCAGGAAAATGAAGGGGTATCAGGGGCTGTTAGGCTGTAAGGCTGTCAAGTAGAATAACCTGGAATCTAAACTGAAACATAGTGTTGAGCTCTAAGGAGAGCAATTCATTCAACAAAGCCCATAAACACCACTGAGTTGAGCTTTAAAATCATAGACAAAGATCTGATCCTATTGAAGATATCTGAATTGAATGCGGCCATTATTATGTGAATTCACATTCAGAGGAATTCAAAATTGATTGCAACTTAACAGAAGCCCTTCCCGCACACCGATGACTCCAGGCTGCAGAGCAGACTCCAGGATAACTCCAACAATCTGTTTCTGCTTCCACCCTGAAGAGTTCAAGTGTTTACACTTCATCCTCCAGTACCTGGACTCCTCAGGTACCAATGTGAGGAACTTCAGAGATGCCAGACGCTCCACACTGCCAACATAGAATATGTATTTCATGTAACAGTTTAATGAGGTTCAACCTCCCTAAGATGGTGATGCTACACTTCTTTCCATGAGTCCACCTCACTTTGTCCATCACCAACCCCATAAGGCAGATCTGTCATCCCTATGGGAGCTAGAGGGAGTCTGAGGTCAGCAGGTGGTTCCTGAAATTCTAAATCTCTGATCTGATGCCACAATGAATAGAATCTTCTTGACTTCTTGAAGTGACAGCATGAGGATTGTTAAGAGTGTTTTGGCGTCCCAAAACACTTCAGCCTGGGGTTGCTGAAGTGTCTCAGATCAAACCTAAAACACACTTTTACATGGAAGGGGGACTGCAGATTTCGGTCACCCATCACTTGCAGTGGAAGTGCATTGGAATGGATCTGTTGAATGGCTACTCCAAACATTAACTGTTGTCAGTATACTGGGCAGCTATGATCATGTGACAGGCCTGTGATCATGTGACAGGCCATCATAATATATAGTACTATACTACATTCGTACAGTGTAGAACTAATCAAAGACTCAGGATGCCAAATGTCCTTCTTGGCGCTCTCCAGCTTGGTTAGGGGAGACAGCATTCGCCTTGAGCTGCTGACAGGCTTTATGATCTGTTGGTTGAATCTGATACTGCACATGACAGATCATCTCAGCAGGAAGCCTGCTACTCAGCAGTTACTACTGACCATGCTCTGGAGACTCAGCCTTTCATTTGTGTTCCTCAAGATAAACATTGGAATGGTTATGAGTGTTAGAAATGTAGGAGATGTAAGTGTGGAGAGCCATGGGGGTGTAAGCTTTGAGTGACGGGAACAAACTGCCCTGTGCATGTAAAACAGCAGGAGAGCCAAGATTTGACACCGCTGGCTTTACACCGCGGAGGTCTAAATTTATAGCCATGCTGCAACCAAGTCTTTATATATGAAAGATTTCACAAGAGGTTAGCACACGACATGATACCTGCGATAGTGTGTGAGGTATCAGATGGGGCGCTGAGTACAATAGGTGAATGTGCTCTTAATTTAGCTGCCCCACTGCAGAAATGTGAGCCCTGCCATCCGCTCCTTTCACTCACATCTGTGGCTTTTTTCTCAGCCTGCTCCAGCTTCTCCTGGGCATCCTTCAGAGACTCAGAGTATTTGTCCAACTCATCCTCCACTCCTTTCAGCTTCTTCTGCAGGCCCAGCAGCTCCTCTTCCAGCTACAGGCCATGTGCACCCAGACAGAAACAAAGAGACATATCAGATGACTGCAACTATGTACAGTATATCAACATAACAAACAAACACCATCTCTTACAGAAAAAAAAACATTTGCATAGAATTCATGTGCTATCACATTTTTCTCATGTACTCATATACTATCAGATATTTCTTAGGTTATCGGTCTGGAAACCTGTTTGGAGTACAAGGATGGGTTTTAGTATCTATTGAACACTGGCAATCTGAAGTCGTTACTTTATTTTACTTTATTGCTACTGGCATAATGAACTAAAATTTTGGACACACCAAGGTAGAAAGTTCTAGTCTCATCTTTTCCAGACTACAAATGGCTAGTAATATAATACCATGGGCTTCTACTCTGGTACGTTGCCTCAGTCGCCTGTGCCATCATTTGCAAAAGGCTTGACACTATATCAGGTCAGTGTCCAAAGTCAAAATATTCAATTTATTGTCAGAAAATTATATCATTCTGCATATATGGCAAACTAAGTAATCTAACAGGTGGGTTACTGTGAAATATAATTCTCCCAGGAGGATGAGCGACTATATTTTTGGACACTCAAATGATGACCTAATCAGTGGAATGTCATGAAATGCACTGTAACAGGTGTGCTGTATTGTGCTCATGGGAAGATGAGCCCTTTGTATGATCCCCATTAAGGAAGCCATCAGTCAGACTGGCTGCAGTGCTGAGTGTCTCCCTCTGCACAGTGACACGGGTTCCTCCCATTTCACACTACAGGCTTTTATTAACTCCTGACTCATTTATAAAAATTGCTGGGGCGAGTTGCAATTTGCAGCAACAGCTTGGAGGGACTATAAAAAGCCAATTGTAAATGACAGTGATGTGGCCCAACCACAATGTACCCTGAACAAATGTCCTGTCTATATCACCTCTGACAGTCTGTTGGAGGCTGCAGCCATGTAAGGCCTCTCAGTCATTAATAGCCCAGAGGAGTTCTCCATCCTATGGTCCACAGTGTAGCAATTCCTACACCAACAACAATTCAAAGAAGTCAGGGGTCTTTGGAGACCCCAGAAATAGACATGTCAGTATTCAAGACAAGTGATAGTACAAGCATTGTAATAGCCACAATGGAATCCTCTGCCGGCAGCAGCTGCTGTTTACTGATTGATCGCTGCCCGATGCTGACAATGGCATGGTCAGGACAGAGTGCTATAGCTGAAATGGTGAATCATAATCTGGCATGGGATAGGGAATTTGAATATAGGTGGTCCTATAGGTGGTGGACTGTAAATACTACTGAGGCAGACTCCCTGTCAGCACATCACACCTCTGAGTTATGACATATCCTGTGTGACAAACATTCAGGCCTGGGTTATTTTCACGAACATGAAAGCAACGTCTTGCCCTTTTCAATAGAACCAACCATAGGCGGCATCACCAAGACTCAGTGCTGCCACCTGTTCTGCGAAGCTGCATATTAACAACTAGGCTCGTGTACATCTCCCAAAGTTCAATATTGCTCTTTTTCAATTACAATTGACCAATGAAAAGAATTCAAAAGCACATTAGGTAAATCGTGGACCCTGAGATGAAGGCCATACCGAGCCTGTGGCAGAGAGAAGAGCAGCAGATGGGACACTAAAGCCAAGTTCTCAGACATGTTCCATGCTCGCCCCCCTCCAGTAGGAGGCAGTAGAGAGCTGGCATTGTTCAGAGTTGCTATAGTTAACAACAAAATAGCAGCAAACAGTTGATTTGAGACGTCAGTGGGTGTGATGCCAGGCTAAATACAGATCAAGTTCTTTGAAAAGTTCTGTCTGACATACATAGTCTGTGAGGGCTAATTTAAGACCACAGATGTAGCAGTGAAGTTTAGTCAACATTTTGCTTTTTAGTTACAGCCAGGACTGTCTTGTGGAGCCTGTTCATTATACTACACAGAATACTGACACAGACATAAATGAAACAGTATCAAATCATATACAAACGGAAACAATGATTTCCTGTAGGAATTCTGGACACATTAGAGCCTTCTTTCCAGGTTTTTTTGCTACTTTAATTTCTAACCAATATGGAAAGCTATGGATTCTTATTTTCAGTAAGTCAGTTCCCAGGTTTGACACATTACATATCCACAGCTACCACCGAGGTCCAAGATGTCACAAAGTATCTTCAGGTGTAAATTAACTGGAAGCTGTTTCATGAAGTCTATAGTCAAACCAATCAAGCCAACTATGGTAAAACTGAACAATGGCACAAAGCAGTCTCAGACTTTGCTCCTGGGGACACACAAGTTGCCAGGCATAGACTGCATAGTAACAAGGTCTAAAACAAAACTCCTTCCAAGAAGACCCTTTCCATCGAGAATCAATACCGATGTTGCTCCTTCAACATCATTATTAATGTTGCACAACAGAATCATCGAATAAAAAGTGAGAAAATCCACAGGGGAAGCATGACATGGCTCAAGTACAGAAATTTCACCTGGAACTGTGGAGTTTAGCTCCTGTGCAACTTCATCCACTTATGTTTTTAATTACTAAATCTTAATATGTTTTAAGCAATACAACTGCTTGGTTAGGTATTTCAGAAAAGATTTGATGGTGTGAGAAAAAGTTGACCATTACACATCACCATCATTAGAGGCATTACATGGGGTGACTTTGTCCATTTTTACACTTCTCAGGTCTTTTCTCAGTGCGTCACAAAGGTATGACATCCTGGACCAGCATTATTATGATGCAGCCAGAACAATGACACTACTGGAATCTACCAAACAGGTGTTTTTAGAACATTCCATAATTTCCTAAGACTTGTGTTCCTCCCAATATGTCATTTTTAAAATAAATTTACAAAATCAAAGATTTGAAATGCAATCACATTTTGATTAATGAAGTTCCGCCAAGCATCCCTCTTTCTTGGAACCTTGTGGGATCCCTTGGCCTCAGGTTTTTCATTCTATCATTTACTTCATCACCTTTGAAGCTAGAGTGTCCTCCTATCTAATGATGCTGAATACTGGAGCACAGAGGTACAGAAAACACCAGTCGGCCAGTGATCTCAGCGATGTCAGGACAACACAATATCTGTGGTCATACCAGACCATGTAAGGCCAGTAGCAGCCAAACAATCCAGCTCTTTATTGCTCTGGAGTTCAAAATGAGTGGAGGAAGGTCCCCCCTGACTTTGAGGCATTACAGAACCTTGTTCTGAGGATACCTGTGATTTTTCTCCCTGACTGCAACCAGTCAATCCTATGCTGCTCATCATCCACCTGCTGCTTTCAAGCTCCACATACAAACTTTCTTGATTTTGTCTTTACTTGCCTTCAGGTCCTTTGACTTCACCAGATATTATACTTCTAGACTGTTTTTTATAAATGCGTTATGAACGTCAGGGAATCGGTGCATGCCTCGACACAGTGGGCTACTGATGTCTGTACCTGTTTGCACTTGTCCTCTGCTCCCTTCTTGTCCACCTCAGCCTGCTCGGCCCGGTCTATGGCGTTCTCCTTGTCCAGCTTCAGCATCTGCATCTTCTTCTTGATGGCCTCCATGGCTGCGGGGTTCCGGGGCTCTTCTCTGCGGCAGAAGGAGTGGGAAGCTTAGCTATCCGGACACGGGCACAGACGGAGCCGCTGGCGGAGTGTGTGGGGAGTGTGTGGAGTGTGTGCCGTGTCGATCAAACAGCTGGGGCTGCGATGGAGCCGGACCGGGACCGTGACTATATTTGGACAGAGGTGAGCCCCGCGCGCCGCGTGACGTCAGCGGTGCGCGAGCGTGTGGGAATAAATCAGGTGTGTTTTCATTAGCACGCGCGGCACGGGCCGGCGGCGTACCTGTCACAGGATGAGACGGTCATCAAGATTCGATTGAATCTTGTTTAATTCAGTCATTGAACAGTTGCCTGAAATTGGAGCGGCAAGGCCACTAAGTTGCAAGATTAAAATGATAAAGTGCAAAGTGCGAGTGTCATATACAAACGAGCAAAGCTCTAAAGGGAATACTAAAATAGATAATTAAACAATATTATAACAGGTGGAGGACAGGAGTATGTACTGGGGAGAGGAGTATGAACAGGAAGTGTTTTTAACTAATACAGTCGTGATACTATTGCGCAGTGTTGAAGGGCAGCAGATGGCAAATGTATTGCGCAGAGAAAAACGTGCCAAGTTGTAGTGCAAGGCAGTTTTACTGAGGTCTGGTCTAAATAAACAAATAAAAAAAGGTTTGTCTCCTTTTTGAAAGTGCCCCTTCTAGAGCATTTTGGACAAGCTTGGAATCTCATTGGTTTGGTGATACTCATTCTGTCTATTCCTCCCTACTCTCTTTTACTCTTAAGGAAAGACCGTACCAAGGTTCTGCATCTTTACAAGAGAACTGAAGAACTATTTAGGGTGACATCTGCTACTCTGGTCTTCTAGACAAAGGAGCATGGCTTGTTGAATTAAAAAGGGATAATCTACGTAAAATGTCACTAATTCCCTTTGTTATTGTATGTCTTGGAGAGACAGATTGCTGTTTTATATTGTTACATTGTTTTTTTTATTGTTTTCTAAAATAGTCATTTTTTTGAAAGCTAATCCTTAGATAACCTCTCATGTTCGTGTTTTGATTACTTGTGTCTGAGCTAAAAACGATAGAGGAGAAGAGGTTTTCAGTCGTCCATTATAACATTGGACGTGATTGAGGCACCCTTAGATGTATTACAATGGCAAAAATTATGGAATCACCAGTCTTAGAGGATGTTCAGTGGTATTCAGTGTAGAAAAGAAAGCAGATCACAGACATGACACAAAACTAAAGTCACAAAACTAAACTAAACTTTATGGCTTTAAGAAACACTAGAAGGAAGAAAAAAAAGTACTAGTCAGTAACAGTTACTTTTTTAGACCAAGCAGCAGGAAAAAATATTGAATCCCTTAATTCTGAGGAAAAAATTATGGAATCATGAAATGCAAACAAACAAAATAATACTTCAACACACCACTCCTACTTTGTTGCATCACCTCTGGCTTTTATAACAGCTTGCAGTACAGTACTCTTAATCAATCTGGCTCTAACTTTCTCTTACTACACAGGCCAGATCAGTTTTGCAGGTTGGAGCCTTGTCATAGACCATTTTCTACTTCCAAGACAGAGTTTCGATTGGATTGAGATCCGGACTATTTGCAGGCCATATCATTGACCTTATGTGTCTTTCTTCATGTAATGTTTTCACAGCGGTTGCTCTGAGGCAAGATGCATTCTCATCTTTAAAAATGATTCCACCATGCCCATCATCATCATCCTTTCAATTGATGGGATATGAAAAGTGTCTAAAATGTCAATGTAAACCTGTACATTTAGTGAAGATGAAACGACAGCCATCTCCCCAGTGCCTTTACCTGACATGTAGCCCCATATCATCAATGACTGTGGAAATTTGCATGTTTTTTTTAGGCAGTAGTCTTCATAAATCTCATTGGAACGGCACCAAGTTCCAGGATCATCACCTTGCCCAACGCAGATTCATGATTCATCACTGAATATGACTTTCATCCAGTCATCCACAGTCCACGATGGCTTTTCCGCAGCCCATTGAAACCTTGTTTTTTCAGTTTAGGTGTTAATGATGATTTTCGTTTAGCTTTTCTGTATGTAAATCCCATTTTATTTCGGCGATTTCTCACAGTTGCGTCACAGACATCAACTCCACTTTCTTCCCGTTTGTTCCTCATTTGTTTTGCTGTGAAGAAAATTTCTGTTTTCAAGACACACTGCCTCAAGTTTTCTGTCTTGATGCATTGATGTCTACCTGGTCAATCAGTATGCTTGCCTTCAACCTTCCCATCTTGTTTGTACTTGGTTTACTTGGTACCAGGTTTTAGACACAGTTGACTTCAAAGAACCAACATCTTTTGCAACACTGCGAAATTGACCCTCTTTAAGAAGTTTAATAATCCTCTCCTTTGTTTCAATTGACATCTCTATATCTCTATATCATCTTGTATTTGAGCTATGATTCATGTCAATCATGACATGCCAATCACCTAGGTTTGATCACTCCTTTTTAACTGATGACTATCAAACAGATCTGATCTAATGTGTTTGTTTGTTTTTGGGAAAGGAACTTTACAGGATGATTCCATAATTTTGGACTAATTCCATATTTCTTTTCCCTCTGCTTGGTCTAAAAAAGTAACTGTTACTGACTACTGCTACAATGAGTTAGCAAAAAAATAAATACATACCAGTATTGTATCTAAAGAAGGCCATCACAACATGTATAATACATAGTTTTTGCAGATGTACATCTGTTTTTTACTTATTTATCAACCTTGAAATTTTCAAGTAAGCACCTACCTCTCAGTTTTCCTCAGTGGTCTGGAAGTGAGAAATTGCTCCACCCATCACAGCAAACATAAACCATTCAAAAAAACTGGATCTTGTCAAGTACAGTTGTGGCAACAATTTGAAATCATCATTAGCTGTTAAAATGTGAAGAGCTGAAGGTCCGTAACTGTCAGGAGGATGTGACTAGGACCCAAATACAACACAGGAGCCCACATCTGGGCGGGTGGTGGGAAGTAGGTGGAGGGATAAATCTTGGTGATACTGAAGATTCGAGCTGGACTGTTCCCTCATGGAAGGTGGGATGCACCTCCAAGATGCGAGGGAGCTTCAGGCGGATGGTAGCAGGGTTAATGATGCGTTGGATTGGGAAAGGACCGATGAACCTAGGAGCAAGTTTCTTGGTTTCTTGGATGCAACCTTCAGAGGAAGGTCCTTTGTGGACAACCAGACCCACTGTTCCACCTGATGCTCTGGAGCCAAACATTGAATGAAAGCCTGGACAGGATGCCTCTCTCTCTTCAGTGACCTGTTGGAACATCCAGTCAATAAAGAGTTGCAATAGTCCAGCCTGGAAGTATTTAAGGCATGGACCAGCTGTTCAGCTGTGTGAAGAGAGACTTTTGCAACATCACAGAGGTGTAAGTAGGCAATCCGTGAGACTTATCTTTCGTGGGAACTAAAAGACAGGTCTTGATCAGAGCAAACACCTAGATTCTTTACGGCGGTGGCAGGAGCAACAAATCTAGTTTGTAGTGCTATGGGGTCAGATATAGAGTCACATAGGTGTTTTGGGTAATAATTTGTTTTTTTTCAGAGTTCAGAAGGAGGAAATTATGGGTCATCCAGGCCTTAATGTCATCAAGGCAGGATTGAAGCTGCTGTAGACAATTGTGTTCACCCAGCTTGATAGATACATATAATTGGGTGTCGTCAGCGTGGCAGTGGGAATTTATTGAGTGATTGCTGATGATATCACCTAGAGGGAGCATATATAAGACGGTTCTGTAATAGCAAGAGATAAAACAGACCACTTCATGAGATTTTTGAATCCACACGTTTAACCATAAATTATGGTTACAAATTGATTTTCAAAGAGCAAAATTAAAAATGTAAAAAAAAAAAATCAGCTTTTAAAATGAAAATTCTGATATTTTTCAGCCAGGACTCCAAAATTTTGTCATTTAGTCATTCAATGAACATTGTAAATGTATTCAGCAAAACCTTTCAAATATATGTTTAAAATGCTGTGTACAGTCAAACATTTTGATGCACTGTAGGGTCAGTTTTCAATAAATCCAAAATCTTGAGGTTTGTTTGTGTAGGACAGGCATGAGCAAAATTTGGTGATTTTTCACAGAAAGTAAGGTTTCCTTGGAGGACGAGAGAAAAAAAACAGAACATACAGCAAAACAATAGGGTCCTGGCAGCTTAGGCTGCCCACTCCCTAATAAAGTCAACATGCTAACCGGTGGAGTTGGAAATAAATCGTTTTCTGACTGAATGGCCAGGAAAATATTGCATTGAAATCACGGGAAATGAGAAAGTTGGTGCTTTTGTTCCATAAAATACTTTGAAATTAGATTTAGGCATTTTAATCAAAAAGGCAATAATAATTACAGTTGCTGTGTAGCATTGGTCAGGGCCAGGAAATTTTAGGCAAAATGAAATTTCCAAAATTGTAGCACATAGTGTGGATTTGTTAAGAATTTTTTAACTTTTGAAAATTAGAGGCTTGCTGTAGCTCCACCCTCAGAATGACTGTGTCGTGTTCCCAGCTGAGGACATCTGGCATGTGACTGGATCTTTTTTGAAAAGTTTGGGCAGATTTCTCATTTAGAAATGTTGCACAAATTGAAGCTTATACCCATACTCTTCCACATCACCACAACTGAGTTAATTGGCAACTGGAAATGTCATATGAAGCTTCACAAGTTGACTAAGCCAGTCAGCCACCTGTGTTCAAGACAGCAGTGGTTGGTGTGTCAAAACAAATTTCAAACAGCTGTCAAGGATTCAATTAAGACAAAAATCCCCAAATGCACAAATTGCATCTAGACAGCAGGAAGATGTTAGCAATTTGTTTTTAAAAATTATTTATTGGCTCCATAAATGAAAAACTGTTTAAAAATGGTGTTTTTGCTTGATGTGAAATTCAAATTCAAAATACTATTAAATATTCAGTTTTTGAGATTCTGATATTGCCCAAAAATCATCTACCATCATACCAAAAAATTGTCATTTTTAACGAATATTGAAAATGAGTTTAGCAAGAATTTGCACCCATATGTTCAAAATACAATTTGCAGTAAAATATTTGATGCACTGTAGGCTCGGTTTTTGATAAATCAAAGTCTGTGTGGACTGTTTGTGTACGACTTTCTGAAGATACTCTGTACCAAGAGCAAATACTGTGGGAGGAGACGGGCTTAAAAAAGTTTTACAGTTTTTGAAAAAAACTGTGCTGGATATGGAAATATATAACTTTGAAGTATTGGGGCTATATATTAGTGAAAGTTGCAAATCTATAGCACATTTGGTTGATTTGTTGTACATTTTCAAAATGATTTACTTCGGTGGCTGTGCCTGTCCATCAGGAGTATTCGCCTATTTTCGCAGCTGAGGCAATCTGGCACGAGACTGTAATCCTGCGCATTTTTCACACATGGTAAATAGGATTCCCTCAGAAGAAAAAGAGAGCAAGAAAGAACATGTGCTCTTGAGCTATGGGATATGTTTATTGAGGAATATAGATCGAGTCGGATACTGTCATTCGTAAACAGTGTTCATTTAATTCAGATTTTGCCACGAGTAAATGGAGTTTAAGTTAATTATACAGTAATATACTAATAAATGGCAAGTGAGTTGGGCCTTATGGCAGCCCGGTAGTTATTGCTGTTGCCTTACAGAACAGGGCTCCCATCCCAGTCCCAGCTATTTCCCTGTGCTCTGTTTCACTTGGGAATAGGGTCAGAGTGAATGTTACACATCACACATTTCACTGAAAACTGGCTTTATTGAATATAAATCTCTCTTACAGTGCCCATGAGGTGGTACTGCTGTACACCAGCCTTACATTTATACCCCAGTTAAATCAAAATGAAAACTTAAGGAAAAACAGGCTAGTATGATTACAGTCTTTTATAGAAACTGTTCCGGCTGCACCACGTTTATTCTGGAGTTAATACGCACAAGGAAATAAGAAACAAGAGTGTCTAAGGGTGAATTTAATTGATGCTCTGATAAATTACTGAAATTAGTTGTGAATTAAGTGCACTTAGCGGGTGATACTTGAAAAAATACATTTTGAAGGCACTTTATAAGCATTGATTTAGAGGGTAAAATACACTTGATTTCTATGACAGGAGAGGAAAGGCAGCCTGCAGCCAAGACTAGGTCTCCGCACTTAACACATGATTGGAGTGTGACAGGAATTCACTAAAGAGTACTAAACGCAGCATCAGACTTGATATTGGCACAGACAACATGTTACACCAGGAGCCCACTTAGGTACTGAGCACCCAAACACAGTCAATATGATGTTAACTGTCTTGAAGTTAAATATATGGCTTTGCAATCTTTACACAAAAACAAGTCCTCTAATCCAGGCCTAAATACTGTAAATGCTAGGAACTGAAATACTGACAAAAATAGCTATTATAGTGAAACATTACTGGAAGATACCTCTAAAATATATTTAATAGTTCCATCTTTAAAAAAATAATGCTTTTTGCTCAGATTTGTTCCAACGCAATGCTAAAATTCCAAATCTAACCTTTAAAACCTGCAACATTTCATTTTTTTGTCCTCATTTCATATTTAGACAGCACGAGAAGAAAGATAGTGAACACTATGACTGTCAAGTTGCTTCTGGAAAAGAATCCGGCACACGTCTAGTCACCTTGCCTTGTAACATGTTCACATTCAAAAAAAACAAAACAAAACAAAACAAAACAAAAACAGATATGCAAAGAGCATTTGCATAGATTACACACTGATTGCATAGAGGAATGAATTGTGCTCGCCTTCACATCTCATATCCGTTAAGGTCTTAAAGGGAAGGAGAGCACAATTTATTGGCTTTGTCATCTATCAAAGCCAGAGACATAACACATTTAAAAAAAAGGATGAAAATAGAACCGGATACATTGGAAAGCATAAGCTCATGTATAATATAATCAAAAGCACAGATATGTTGAGAATAGTTTAAAGAATACATATTTCTATATGACCAGACTTTTGAGTTGAAAAATTAAATACAGGAACAGTCTGATGCTACCAATCCTGATTCATCACTAGGAACTGGAGTCAATCTACCTAACCTTGCATTTCTACTGGAGCTCGAGCTCTCCTCTCTCTCCCTACTTGCAGCTGGGGGTGGTCCTGAGCATTCCATACATCACTGCTGCCCCTCTCTCACTGCTCCTGGCCATCCTCCCTCAGCTCAGTGGGCAGGAACTTGTACTGCTGCTGTCGGATCATGGCCAGCTTCTTCCTGGCCTCGTCCAGCTCCCTTTCTTTCCTCAGCATCTCCTCCTGAGCTGCGATGATCTGCAATGCAATGCGTATCCAGGCCAACATCAATCACACATCAGTGGAAACCACTGTTCACTAAAGCTTCTGTCCGTTTGCAGCCACATTCGGCAGTTGCTGACTGTTTGATGATACATGTTCAAAAACGAGGTGGAGACTGGAGAGGAGCACTTGGATGTTGCACACATGCGAATGAATGAGAGGGCGTCTGTGTTTTGTTCAAAAATGAAATATTACACTAGCTTAGATTTTCCATATGATGAAGAATTTCATGTAATATGGGCTTCTCAACGGGCATTCATCCTACTCTGCTCTGCAGCACATACATAGGAATACAGAGCCTGAAATGCGGTGAGTGTGCGTCTGTATGAAGGCTCACCTGAGCGATACCTCCCACCATCTTGCTCTTGACCACCACAGCCTGGTCATCCTGGGCGTCGAAGGCTGCTTTCTGAGCTGCTTTCACCAGGTTGTCAGAGGCTCTCTTCACAGCATTTCCCGCTGCCTGCACAGACACACAGTCCAGGAGTCAGTACAAAGAGCGGGAGCTTCTCACTGGGTTATGGACTGAATCAAATGGATTTCTCATGATGAAAAGTCTCTGAGAAAGTGACACTTGGTGATTTTTTTTTCTGACACATTAAAAACCATGCGGTATGTGTAAGTGTGGATCATGGTGGAGTCTTTGAGGGAATGTGCCAGACTCCGGGAGACTCCTTCAGTTTTTCTATTATCAACAGCATCTCCTGGAAAGGGAATAAGCTCCCCCAGCGCTCAGACGCAAAACCATAACAGCGTTTTTTTTTTCCCCGCACTGTGGCTGAGGCATAGCTGTAAAAGGCAATGAGGAGCGGCCGCTCAACTCCACTGAAAGCCAAACATTTGTCTCATTGAGCGCCTCAGGTCTAACAAAGAGGAGTTTTCTCCTTTTGCGGCTCTCTGGGCTGAGACCAGAACCCAAGATGGCAGAGGAAGTGCAGTCACAGCGACAGCAGTGAGACCTCCTCTGCTGCTTCATCTCTGCTAGCACTGTTAGTGTTGGCCCAGCCCTGCCTCATCAGCTGACACTCAGCAGGGACTTCAAATCAGAAACAATTTTCAATCCACATGGCTCTTTACAAAGTCATGGACAAAGCCTGAATATTGGCACCAAATATCAACACCAAAGATCCCACTCATGTTATTTCTTCTTAACAGGTTTACAGTAGATTCGAGCTACAGCTATCCAGACAGTGCTGTTTAAGCCATGCCAGGACTGATGAACACGTCTCCATGCGACAGGAGAGCCACAGTCAGGGCTGTTCTCACCTGGGACACTAAATGCTCCATTCTGAAAGACAATGAACCGTCTGGTCTGCAGTCTTGCTTTATCGCATGCCGACTGTGTTAAATTGGACTTTCCACGTAGAGGATAATCAGATGTGTCGGAAACACTGGTCGTGTCAGATCATGGAGTGCGATATAAAATGAGCCGCTGTTCATTTCTATGTGGTTTGCAACAAAAAAAAAATTCTATTATGAAGAATTTATAATAGAATGCAGACAGAGTTGTCACACGTCCGAACATGTGGGCTGTGAGGGTCAATTTAAGTTTGTTGAAGTTCAATGAGATTTTGGAGACTATACTATCATCAGCATTGTCAGCCATTGCAGGACTACTGGCATATAGTAAAACCATGGGGCCCGGCATGGTCATGGTGGATTGCTGCACACACAGCAGCACAAGTGAGAAAATCATTGACGTCAGCCACCTGGGTGAAACTCCCCGCTGAAGACGCTGTGAATTTCTGACCACTACGGTGCCTCCCACAAGTGATGACAAAGCAGTGGCTCGATTGACCTCCACTACGCAGTACAGTGGAACCAGACACTGATAGTAGTGCAGCTATTTCGCACACTCTTGAGTTCTTCTAATCCATGTGGAAAAAACCCCCCACAAAACAATGCCAGCATTACACTGTTTTATCACAAACGACTGGAACATAGCGTGTGCCACAAGTCAGCAGCAGCCATTACAGCGACCTTTCCTCAGATATTCACACATTAAGCTGGGGGAGCGCACATTACTCAGCACTGGGAATCATTCTCACCAAAAAAAGTAGCGTGGCAAAGAGTGAAGCGACCAAATGCTGCTGGTGTAATCATAGATCAGGGCTAATGTTTCCAGTTATTGGTGCCATGGGCAGAGGGCTGGATTGTTTCCAGAGCTCCTGTAGACAAAAATGTATGGGAATTACTGTGGTGGCAGCTGCAGGCCCAGAAGAGGAGGAGATAAGCCAATGCTGATTGGATGGGAGAATATGAGATGGCCTAAGCCGGCTGATGTGCTCACAGCTAGAAGACACAGCCTTAAAAATAGCCGTTTAGGGTGAATGGGGGGACAGGAGATTCCTGTCGTCTGTCTTATGTCTTGGGACTGAATGCATCAATTACACATTAAGGTCACAACCACCCGCCCGCGATATTTTCAAAACTTTGGGTGCTATCTGATCATTTTATTTTCGAAGCGGTGCCCAAACATTTTTTCAGATTAAAGGAATTGGAGATAACTTATAGAGGGTGTGAGTACTATGAGACAGACTAACAAAAGAATTGCAATGATGTCACCTTGGGGAATATCGTGACTATGTATTTTAAGGTCACCAAATGTCTGGATATTTTAGCCTCTGAGACTCTTTTTCTTTCTTTCGGTGAAAATGAATCCGTCTGTGTTCTCCGACTGTGGAAATGCAACGCTAAATGTGTGGAACTTTCCCCGAGAAAACTACTACAGTGCAGCAGCACGTCGGAGGAAGTATTACCTGTGCTAGATATAGAGCAGACTAATCCTAATGTAGCAGCTGTACAGATCACACAGCTCACCTGTAAAGGCCCCAGTATGCTACCGCGCAACTGGTAGCGCATGCTACGTGGCACACCGCAAGCCTCTAGCAGACTTCGACACTGCCGAGCTCCGTAATGCTCTGTCCGACCACAGGGGGGCATGACAAGTCTCTGCCCCAAGAGCAGACGACGAAGAGATCGTCTTAAAATAGGCTGACAATCGTAAACATCTATAATAAATAATATATATTTCTATGGCTATATTTTGAATTGATGATTTGGGATGGGGTGCTACTCTGTCAAAAGTGATGTCTCTCTCTCTCTCCCTCTCTCTCCCCACGTGTGCGAGTTGCAGGGCAACACACAGGACAGCCTGCGTAAAGCGCGAGTCAATTGAAGCACGGACATTTTACTGAATTTAAGCGTCATTAAAAGTGGACATGTCCGAGCCAAAGTGGAGCCAAAGTTTTGTCCCCGTATTCAGAGTGACCAGGAGTACAGCTGAAGCAGCGTTCCTTTTGGTCGATGTCTCTCGTGATGCATCCATGACAACCAACAACAAACTGCTTCCTCGTGGGGGAAAAATGAGCTCTTTCACATTGTCAACACGGTTTTGGAGCGCTCGACTCCACCTACTGGTGCGGCGATTTCAGTGGGGCGCAGGCGCGAAGTCTCAAATTTTTCCCTGCACAAATCTGTCTGCGTAGACCGATGGCTGCGGCGATTACAGCCTATTAATAGGCTGTAACATAGCGCTCTCTGAGAAGCTCAGCTGTTGCTGAGCTGAATGGCTGTCATTGTTCCCCAGCAGGTAGTGTGACTGTGAAGCATGAGTCCAGATGAGGAGCACTCATCTCACTATGCCTCAGCTGGTGTCAGGTGTCCGCCTGATGGCCAGGGAGATTAAAGCGCTAGCGAGCTAACTTTGGAAGCAACCCCGGCTTTCAGTGCTACACAAAATGGCTCGTTGAAACAAACACTGTTGTCATAGCATCTAGTGAGGGGAAGTGTTGGACACGCTGAATACGTACACAACTGCATGCAGCTCCGTCCCAACTTAGGATGCAATGGCCAAAGTAAAACACTATGCTGAAAGTAGTCACTTGAATTTTATTGACTTCTAGAGCCCAGGTTCGTTGACTGAAGTAGTAACTTCTGCCTATGCTGGAACTACATGAGCTAGTGCAACCATTAAGGGGATATATTATGTAAAAATCACTTTTTCATTGCTTTAGTGTATATTTGCGTATTTGGAGTGTCTGCCGGCCCACTGAGCGTAAGTTTCAACAACAAAGTCAATGTTTAGTAAACTTCCGTAATCAGAAAATGACAAGTCAATCACTCTTGTTCTGTCGTATGGCACCACAGTTTTTTGTTCAGCAGCCATTTCGCTCCCACACTCAACCGCTGCCATGGTCTCGCGACAGTCCTCACATCTTCTGCCCGGCAGGAAGAGGTGGGTGGGGCGTACAGAGCTCATTAGCATTTAAAGGGAAAGGCACTAAAACCGTGCATTAAAGGCAGGCTGTCAAATTGCTGTGTAGAAAAGCCACACAGACACACTTTTCCCGACCAACGCATGTTACTAACATTACTTTTAGACATCAAGGAACCATGTCAAAGACGGAGAAATGAGCATAATGTGTCTAATTCATTGTTGCCCGTTACTAACTTCAATAACCAGTTAGTGGATAAATCAATTAATTTTTGAATTGGAATTATTTTCTCATTTCTTTCTTCCACTGAAATTTGTGATGTGGTATTTGAAGACTGACATTTGATTCATTTGATGAATAGACAGAGATACTTTATTTATCCCAGAGGAAATTAAGGATTGCAATATGCATCGACAAATTCAATGACTAACTGTTCGTTGCAGACAACATTGAACTGGGAAGTTGTGTATCTCTTTAAAACAACACAATGCAGGCTGTTCCTGTATGGTCTATGCATGGACTACGGCAGTGGTTGTCAGGCTGTCTGCCTCAATGTGTCAATGTCAATGTCAAGGTATCAGCACAGCATATCAGCATATCACTGTATATCTGTCTGTGTCTTAGAGCCTTGAAGACTGGATGCTGGAGGCTGCTCTTTGGCTTGAAGTTCAAACATTGGCATAACCAAAATATAATTGAATCATCACCAACTAAAAAACATAATTCATGTGGCTAGGTCAGACAGAGAACACAATTTATGGAAAAGGCCGCGCTCTTAATTTCCTCTCTGACAGTCGCAGCCCTGTCCTTTATTTAGCAGAGAGCTAAATAAGGTGTTGTGAGGTGCTACAGTGATGGCGCAGCATGCCTCTGCATGTGTGCATGTGTGTGTGTGTGTGTGTGTGTGTAGGTCTGTGTGCATGGCTGGGTGGGAGTGTTTGTGTCTGCGAGACACAGTCACATGCTGGGAGTACCTGCAGCCTCTTCATGGTCTGGGAGTCCTGGTCGGCCTTGACCTTGCAGGCCACCAGCAGCTGGGCGGTGGAAGCTGCCACCTGCTTGGCTGAGGAGATGAGCTTCTCCTCGCTGGCGTGGCCCTGCACCGCTGAATTGGCCGCCTCGCACAGGTTGTTGGTTGCTGCGGCAACCATTCGAGCCTGGGGGAGGGGTGGGGGACAGACACAGTCACTTTTCACTGATAACCTCTGGAAACATGAATACGCCTTGGAGGAAATCTGGAGGGAAAAGCACTTACGGCTGAAATAAGCCCTTGAGACCACTGTCCATCGTCCACTGCATTGGCTGGAATGGCTCCCACCTACAAGTCAATCATCAGTTTAGCATGTCTTCTTTGTCATTTATAACCCATTTTAGAACCTATCCTATTTACAGTGAGGCTCTATAATAAATGACCAGTACTGTCCAGAGCTTTGATGTCTTTTCATCTTTGACCTTCTGCATCCCAGTATGAATTTGTAGTACCTGTGCACCTTTTACACCATCTCCACACTAACTCCAAGCTACATGCTCACTTTCCGGCACTGCTCACTTTTTAAATTGCACTTTTTCAAACTGCCAATGTGTGAGATAATGGATGGGCTCTTCTATCTTTGGAAGAGCCTGATTTATAGTTTTCCTTGAAAACATTTAGAGTAACCTGGCACAGCAAAGAAGCAGTGCTTAAAGACTGGTGTGTTTCAGAAACAGTAGGCATTCCTTTATTACAAGGCCCCTTATTACAGGCCTTACAAGGCCTGGTTTTGTCTAGGGCACCCTAGGATATGCAACTGCCACAGTTTTCAGAATACACTGTTTTATGGTGACATCTCTCAGGGCGCTGCTCCTTCAGCTGGACTCAGACGTACCTTCCCCTGGGCTACAAGCTCTCTCTGAGCTGCTGAAGCAGCTTTCACCAGAGCGCTGGTGGCAGCAGCAATGGATTTGGCTGCCTCCAGGATCTGCTCCTCAAAGTTCAAGCTCTCATCTGCCTCCTGTTTACAAGAGAGGGAAGCAACAGTCAGTAATCACAGGATGTGACAGCGCTAGGGTTCATCTGAGGGACCATCTCTACCCATCTGATCCACTCAGCCAGCAAACAGAAACAAACAGCTCAGAAAGAAGTGAACAGCTACAGAAGAAGGCCATGTGCCACAGCCATTGGTCATTGTCAACACACACACACACACACACACACACACACACACACACACACACACACACACACACACACACACACACACACACACTGCCTGTGACCCTGTGCTGAGGTTAACAGGCTCAGTGTGAATGCTGTTGCTCTGTAAAAAGCCCTCTAACCTTGGGCTTGGTCCTGGGCCTCAGCTGCTCCAGTTTCTTGGCAGCTGCTTCAATGGCTGCCGCTGCTCCCAGCAGCTCATTCTCTGCAATGACAGTGGGATCCTCGGGGTCCACCCACTCTGTGCCTGCAACGCACACACACGCACGCACACACACACGCAGGACTCATGTTAATATTCCACTGCTCACACAAACACCCTTCAAACAAACTTAATATACTGCATTCTATCATCACATTTGGCGTTCTCAGAAATTCCCCTTTCATGTTTTGTGCACTTCAGCCAATTTTTGAATTGTGAGACAATCATCCGACATAATGGCAAACAACATGCTCTTTCGGCATCATATCAAGTGCAACATGTACAGAGGGTTGTCCTGGTGTCAGACAGGGACTCACCCTGGAGTCAGGATATGAAATGTTAGCACACACCTTACAAAAAGTAAAGGCTATCTAAATTCATCAGGAGTCATTAGCCTGTCCTATATGACATGTATATATTACTGTGTCAAATTGAGTCACTGCATTGTTAAACGGGGTTAGAGCAAAAGAGCTGAACTGGAAATTAATGATATATAATGATGTAGTCAGGCATTCTTGAAAACATGCGCACATTCACTCTCCAGGTTCCTGAACGGAAAGCAGGTCTTTAAAGTAGCAGCAGCAAAGGTGACAGGGACTTGATGAAGTCATGAATCATGGGAGGCCGGGCTTAGGGACCCCCCTTCTCCCTAGTTGTACAGTGCTGCTTCTAGCTGACAATGCATCATCTCATTAGATTTTTAACATCACCCGATATCTGTACACAGCTTGCATCAGGTGTGAAGTAGCCGAAGTGCAGGTCTTGAGACAGATGCTCTCGGCAACACAGATGTCTGGGGACATTTCTAACCAATGCCTCATTCTTCAACTTACCGCAGGGCCACATGCGACCTCTCGTGCTCCCGGCACATTGGGGACATAAAATCACCTCTGTGGGTGCCGCCAAGCATCTTGTAGTTGACTCATACTGTCATTCGAAATCTACATTTCCAGTACTAAGTTAACATCTCAAGGAGTCATGTCATGTCAACAGCCTTTTTTTTCCCCTGCTGGAGGGACAGCTTGTCATTATCAGGCCGTTAAGTGATTTATGGCTTCAGCTATTTACATAGTTGAAGACCAAACCTTAGGAGACAGGATGTGATATCTGAAGGGATTCACATTCGATGAGTGGATATGGGACTGGATTTGGATCGGAAAAAATCTTGTTGGATCCCGTTTCTGCAAATCCATCGACACTCTTTCATCCCTCATACTCGGTCATCCCATCTGCATCATGTGTTAAATGGGAAGCTGCACTCATGCAGCCAGTGAGGTTGGGTTGCAGCTAACGCCTCTTCAACGTGAGCAGCGCAACTTAAGTCTGTGGTATAAAGCTAGGAGGAGATGACACATTCTTGGAATTGCCTTGAGTTAGATGTAATTTCTACTTTGCCCTTGAGAGGGGGATCCCAGAACAGAGCTGTGTGAAACTGTAGAACTCTGAGGGGGATATTCACTAATCCGACTTCAAGTTACTGTCAGGGCTCATTTGCATGAAGTGCTCTAAATAGGACCTGGGCTTGGCTGGACTATTAAAGACTGCTCCTGTGCATGTCTGAGATGCAGCGCGATACTTCTGCTGGGGGCATCGAGTCAGAATATCAGCTTGGCAATTACCTAAAACACAACCGAGTGTGAATTATCACTGAAGACTGGTAGTACAAAGAAGTACGAAACTAAGAAAGCAGGAAACAAAGAAGTAGTTCTGAATATTCAGAGCTCCCTATTGTCTTGCGATGACATCTCCTTTACATGGACCAGTAAGGACTCAGACAGCAGTAACTGTAAAGTGAGACACGGAGCGACAGCCCCAGGAACGTGGCTTTGTTGTGTTGTCACTGTGCTGCCGCGGAGGTCAGAGGTTAAAATACCTTTCATGGCCTCTGCTGCCTGGATGAGCTCGGTGACGGAGCCCGCCACCCGCTTGGAGTAGCTGGCCAACTGCTGCTTCAGATCATGAGTGGGTTTCTGGATGATCTGTGGGCAAAGTGGGGAAAAAAAGAGTTGTCAACCTCTAATTCAACCACTTTTGATTGAAAAGGTTCAGCAGTCATGAATACATTTTCAAGTCAAACACATACTGTGCACCTGAGTGTCTGCTGCACTCTTCCCCTTTCAGTACTGACTTCCTTTTTGTGGCTCATTTATTTCTTCAGTTCTTTTTCATATCTATTATAATTGTGAAAATTCACCTGTTTGTTATGTGTTATGTGCCTGAAGCTGCTGGCCACAAATAAACTATCAAACAACGGTATCCACTTGCGTATCATATAGTTGAGAGAAATGCTTCATATTACTCCTCTGTAGTCGCAACATTTGGCCTTTAAAAACCCCTTTCTATCTCGGACCCCACGACAGCTTTTGTGGATTTTTGTGTCGTTTTCGAAATTCCGTCCATTGTATAAGTGACAACAGGGAGAAGTGCCTCACGTATCCTTGTTGAGCTGATGATGAAATGCTCGAGAAATGCTGCGAGATGAAGTGTAACGTGCTAATGCTCTCATGTGTGGGTGTCCTCAGACTGTCATAGGTGCAGTATTCAGGTTAGAGCTGTGTGACAGGTGCAGGGTATTAGCGAGGCTCAGCCTGTGCCCAGCTCAAGTTTATTCGCATGTGTTGTCATGAATATAGAGGCCAGGACTTGAGTGCACAGGAACGCATGCAGCCAGCCAAACTAGTGCCAGCGCAAACACAACCACACATTGCACGTACCAACAAACTGATACACCCATGTTCTGTCATGACACAGTTACCTGAGCTCCTCTGCTGAAACAATACAAGGTGTGTGTGGGGGGACAGGGAACACAGCATTTGGGTGTTACACATATACCAACAACTCCATGCATCACTTCTTGAAATGATTAATTCGTGTGTAATGTCATGATTAAAGGTGAACAGTCTCACTGCTGCAGCCAGCAGAGGGCAATACTACAGGCTCGCATCCACACTGCACTCGAATGGCATTGTTTCACACTTATCACAGTGCATGAAATAATGCTGCAATGAGAACGGCCCTTTTTTTAATATACATTTAGACAGTGTAAAAACAAATACAGCTTGTTTATCCCCTTCGACACCTGCCTCTGAAGTCAGCAAAAGCACACAACAGACCCAAATCAGCATAGGTGTGATGAAAAAGGTCAAAGTGGACAGAGTTGACAGCTTAAAAAGCCTAAACAGTTGAGTGATCCCTAATCTCTAATCCTGTGAAGATGACTATGAGCATCTCTGAATGTGCCGCTGAGTGAGTTCACAGCAAAGGGGATGCAGTGCCGCATTCAGCCACACACCGGGCATACTCACCGGCTTGCACCAACATCAGTGAGCCACCAGATTAACCAACATTGATAGAGAGCAAAAGGGCAAGAGAGGAAGAGACCATTGAAAAACGTGACAGCTGCTGACATAGCACAGAGGGAAATTTGCAAACATGCAGCCATTATGCCGTCTATCGTCATGAGGAGTCTACATGTGTTAATGTGCTATATGTGAGGAAACACACATCATCCCTTAACACCAATACTCTGTGGAGCTGAAAGGAACGCTTCGTGGCCTAGCATTGCTGTTACAGAAGGTGGTAACTCAAGGTCTTTTGGCATTTGTTTCGGCCACGTACTCGGAGCAAAACTGAGAGGACAGCTCAGTAAACCTTAAAATTAAAAAGCCTTAAAATGAAAAGATTTTTTAATTTGTCGGATGTGCTATCTTTTTGACTAAGTTCCAGCGATTCCTCAAAGTAACGGAAGACAGGGAAATTAAAGAAACGAAAGAAATTAAAACTCTCTGGAAACTGTCACCTCATCGTGATGGAGAGGTTTGCATGTCCCAAAGAAACCTGAGAGCTATGTTGTACGGACCCACATGCTCCTAGTCTCAGGTAAATCATGCAAATCTCAGGTGAGGGACCGGACTAAGCATGGTTCAGGAAGACACCATAAAGTATATAGGAAGAGACCCTGACCCAGACCCTGACTAGAGGAAACCCTGGGCCCGTCAGGAGCCTGGACTGAATTGAGGGCCTGTCAGGGGGCGCCTGGTGGCCAGGTCTGCCACGGGGCCGTGCTGGAGAAGAGGGTCAAGACAGTCAAACCTCATGTTGAAGAGGAACAATGAAACTGCTCTTTATTTTCACAAGGATACTGGAGGGAGCCTGGGTACATGCTTTGTGGATCTTGAGGAGGCGTTTGACCAAGTCCCCAAGGTTGTTCTGTGGGCAGTGCTCCTTCAGTATCGGGTGAGGGGGTCGCTTTTCAATCCTTGTATGCCTGAAAGTGTAGGCTGAGTGCAAATACTGAGCAGTAAGTCAGATCTGATCCCAGTGGGTGCCTCTGCCAGGCTTGTGCCTTGTCCCCAATGATCAGGATTTTGAGGCGCAGTCACGGTGAGGAGAGGTTTCAGGTCAGTGACCAGAGGATCTCATCTCCGCTCTTTGCAAATTATGTCCTGATGGCACCATCCTCCTTAGATTTACAATCATCACTGGATCAGTTCACAGTTCAGTCTGAAGCAGCAGGGATGGGGATCAGTACCTCTAAATGTGAGGAAACAGACGCGGTGCCTAGTCCAAGATGGTAATAAGTCCTTCCTCCAGGTGAAGTTCAAGTATCTTTGAGCTTTTGTCTTTTGAGTCTTTGTTCACGAGTGAGGGAACCGAGTGTGACACTGACCAGAAAATTTGCACAGCAGGCAAGACACCGCAGTCCCTCTGCACCGTTTTGATGAAAAGGGAGCTGAGCCAGCAGGCAAAGCTCTCTATTCTCCCTCATCATTCCTCTGGTCATGAGTGATTGGTCATCACCAAAAGACCAAGACTGCGGATACAAGAGTCTTCACTGGCCTGGGAATGCCTGAGGCTCTCTGCACAAGTTGCTACTCCTGTGGCCTGACTACAGATAAGCAGTTGACGATGGATGGATGGATGGATGGATGGATGGATGGATGGATGGATGGATGGATGGATGGATGGATGGATGGATGGATGGATGGGGTGTCTGTTGTAAGATGGCCATCGATGGACCCGACCAGAAGGCTTTGGACTACAAGGAGTGCATGAGGAGGCTCTATAGAATGGCTGCGAGATCTGTCGATAAATCTCCACAACTTCCTGCACTTTCAATTTTAAGTTGGCACCTTGTTGTTGTATGTATATTGTTTTAATAAGGATGTGTTAATATGATAATTGTCTTATTCTGTCATAACTCATAACTAAAAAATATGTGCAAATCTACAATTGTTACAATAAACATTTCTCTTTTTTGGACTAAATGGAGCACCAACTTTTATTAATCTTTTTTGCACACGTTCTACTACTTAGCCACCAGTAGTGGCCATCCAGGCAACAAAGGGAAAACATGGAAAAGCTACTGCACTGTGGTTGCTGTTCTCAGTGTTCACTGTTGTGTGTGCGTGTATGTGCGTGTCAGGTAGTGTCTTACCACCAGCACATGCTCCAGCAGGCCCAGGTATCCCGCAGCACACTCGTTGCCGTAGCGCAGAGCTCTCATCTGGACGTCCTTGCTGACCTCTGGGTGGTACGCAGCTTCCTGCAGAGCACACGCACACACAGGAGCAGAAGCATGAGGAGAATGACAAAGGATGAAATAAACTGGCTGTCTGTGGGAGCCATTAGGAGAGGCTGTGTTTGTTTTAAAACTTGAGTTGATGAGCTAAGATGAGGAATCATTAAGAAGGTCACAGATCACACTTTTTAATCAATGGTACCAAGAAAACTACTGTGGAATCTGATCACATGGAATTTGCAGGAAATGCAAGCAAACAGTTTGGTTAAAAATGAATTTTATGCTTTTTTTCTTAATGAATTCAGAATCAGCAAAAGACCAGGCTTTTCCTTTTGCTCGTCTGTGGCTGAGAGAGAGAGCATTCTGCATGATGAATGAGCTCATCAGCGTCTAATAACTGATAACAATAATAACTGGCTGGCATTAGTGACACCTCTACTGTGGGGGTGGCACAGTCCGAGGCTGGGGAGGTGTCTCTAGCAGCACCGTCATAAGCAGGCAGGGACCTAGGACCCGCTAGATATTGGGAGGACTCCATCACAGTGACAATAAATGCTGCCTGACAATGAACTGTAATGACTCATTTTTATACCACTTTGGAAAAAAAGGAAAGCCTTTTCCAGCACTGAGCTGTTCCCTCAGGACAGGATGGATGGATGAAGATCGTGTTGCGAATTTATTCATGAAGGATGAAAGATAACTGCTGTTATGAAGTCCTAACTCTTTGTCCCTGCCACTTCAGGTAAGATCGTGTCACTTTCAGAGCAACACATATTATCCTGCAGGCTGTAGGTTTGTGTCCCCAGAGCAGACTCATCTAGTCCTCTGTATCTCTGCTGCTCACATCCTTTCACACTGTACACTGAGGTGTTGTTGGCTAGGGGGGTGAGCAGTTATTTGTGTCCTGGACAAAGCCGTGTCTGAGTGAGTCTTTGTCTATGCAGAAGCAGTGAATAGTGAGGGCTGGAGCCCCCTGCCTCTGCCTGGGCTCTGCTGAAGAGCTCCTCCAGCAATTGATTTCCATGCTTATATATCTACTACTGTCATTCATTGCTGTGGAGGTGAGGAAGAGATTAGGCTTGTTCTGCTGAATAGCCATTTCCTGACACATCTATTCCACGACAAGCATGGCTGCAGTAACCTAATCTGTCACTGACTGTCACTGTCACTGGACAACTGAAGCCTTCATTCTCAGGCTGTGAGAGATCATGGATTGGTAAAGATCTTCCAAGCATGACCTACTCAGAGCTTCAATCACTCAAAGCTTGGCAAGTTGTGGAAAGAGTTTGAGAGTTTAACGGTCATCATGACTGTTGATGATCAAATGATGATCAAATTCGCATACTCTGAACAATACAAAAAGACGTCAACCCGAGCTTCTAGTCGTTGCCCTCCAAGCATGGACGTGTGACATGCAGCTGCATCGGCGTGCGGTACCTTGCAGGAGTGCAGCATGTCAGCAATGGCCCTCCTGCTCAGGTTGGCCGTGGCTATGATGTCCTCCTGGCGACAAGAGTTTCCAGCGGCCACCGCCTTGGCTGTTGCCATGGTGATGCCTTTAGTCATGCGAATGAACTCTTCTGGCGTGGTGGTCTTTGGTGGCGGGTCAGAGCTGCTGAACACCTGTGGTTAAAAAATCAATCAATCAATCAATGCTCAATGCCTTATGTAACAATAGCAAACCTTTATTTACCAAAGGCCGCCTCCCCAACGGGTCAATACATTTTCTATCCGTTAATCTGAACTCATCTGTGCTGGAAGGAGTCTGCTATACTGTAGGAGTCAGCGTATACTTGTCTTGTGGAGAACAGGATGACTCACAGCCAGCTCTTGTTTGATGTGTTCAATCGTGGCCTCCAAGGCTCTGGTGCCCTTCGTGGCTTCATCCTCCACCGCCTTGACGGTCTTCAGCAGGGACGTCACATTGGTCACCATCACCTACACGAGCCAGACCAGATCACATGACCAGAGGTCGGACGGAGGGGGATCATTTATAGTGTATATACACACTAAGAAGGGACAGTAAAGAGTTTGAGTATCCACTGACATAAGAGTGGACCTCTGGCGAATGGCTGTAGTGTCTGTCTGACCTTAGCAGAGTTCTTGAGCTGAAGCATGCTGGGGTCATCGTGAGGCTTGCCTGCAGCTGCCTTGGTGGTGCTGATGAGGTTGCCCAGAGCCTTGGCCACGTCTTTCACCGCATTGATCAGGACCACCTGCAGAGAGCACAAGCACCGTGTCAGAACTGAACATGATGTCTGAAGAGAGACCGGCCCAAGGAGCAGCTCTACAGAGGGAAAGCCTCTTTCCTGCAAAACTCTTTTAAGCTTGCTAAGCCAGTTTCATGTTTCAGCAAATATTTTTCATAGATTGTCATTGCAATGTCTACACCTGGATCTGAATGCAACATTCTAACAAAAGTTGTCAATGAACCAGACTTCTGCTTGTTGGGTCATATTTGTTGCAGCAAGGAGGATATTTTCAGCTGAAACTTGAGATGTTAATATTTCAGGTTACTGTGATAAGAGAAGTTTGAGCTGTGGATAAAAGCCGTTATCAGAATCTCATTGTCTGTATTTGTACTGGAGCTAATTTGAAGCCCTTTAGCCACGTCTTAGTCAGGGTCAATTAAAGGGTTTCTAGCTTACCTGGGTCTCTGGGTCTTCAGAGCCCAGACTTGCTGCTCCCAGTTTGACCACATCAGCCAGTTTGGTGATTGTGGTTACTGAGGACTGGGCGGCCTGGGCCAGTTTCTCTTGACTGGCACCAGCCCCAGACACCAGCAGCTTGGTGTCCTCCACCAGGGCTTTGGCTGTCTTCAGGATACATTCTCTGCACACAGGAAGGTCGTACAGTTAGCAGCTATCACACAGCAGCTCCAGAGTGCACATACGTACTTCCTGAGCAACATGAAACAGCATGGCACAGTGTCCAAGTTGTACTGAAAACAACTTTCTGTGTTGAAATTCCGTTTCAGATGTCCTTATGAGGGAAAAACGTCCAGCCATGCTGCGATGTGAACAATGCGAATGCTACAAATTCACCTGATCCTTATCGTGCCTGCCTGTCGAACCTATAGGTCTGATACTCAGGACTTTTCTCTTCTAGCAGCTGCTCAAAGTCTGGGAAACGTATTGTACAAATAAAACTGAACTTTGCAGGGTCCTATAAATGTCCTACAGTGTTTTAGTGAAGAAGTGTAGATTCTCGGAAAAGTGGTTCCCAACCTTTTTGTGGCCGAGGCACACCAAAGGACAAGTGAAAATTACGTATGCAGATGCATGATATAATACTGGGAAAACTGAGCTAGAGATGAAAATCAAGGCTGAGATAGATACATTTAGAGCTGTGCTGTACTTGTCCATGATACTGCGAGCAGTGGCGGGTACCTGTGGTCAGCGAAGGTCTCTGCGTTCTCTCTGTTCAGAGTGCCAGCGGTGGCGAACATGATGGTGGTGTCAAGGTCAGCGATGATTCCAGACACGGCGCTGGCTGCTGTGATGCAGGCTTGGGTGCCCCGGTTACCCGCCTGCAGAGACGCCAGCACATGGGACACCTACAGGGAGGGAGCAATGAGGTTATGGGAGCTCAACACAAGTTAACATACAAGCTAATAAGTCCAGCCAGAGCTGATAAGAACGAAATGAGACATGTTTGAGGAAGTTCGTTTCAAAGTTTCTCCTTGAATATCCTCAAAAAAAACTGAAGTTAGAACTAAAGTAAGCCTCCTCCGTTCACACTCTCTCTTCATCTCTCTAAAAAGTGCATTTAGGTAAGTGAAGTACCACAGTAATTGACTGACCTTCTCGGAGACTTTGCGGGCACTCTCGATCAGCTCCTTCTTGGTGAAGGAGTCGTTGGGACTGCACTGCAGAGCTCCAGCTTTGGTCACCAGAGCTGTGCAGCTGAAACCCAGCTCCCCTACCTGCTTCTTGATGTGAGAGCCGATCTGGAGGCAAACGAGAAACAAGTCCACGTGAAAACCCCGCTTGGTGAACTAGCCCAGCCGGCAGAAGACCACGGCTGCCTTACTTCGTCATTCTCGGCCGTCACCGCTGCGTATTTGGCTTCATCTGCCAGGTTTCCGAACTCGTTGGTCAGCTGGTTGGCCAGTCCTCCCAGGTCATCGGGGTTGTTGTTCGACTTAGTCACCTGGAGAGACGAGGAAGCACATTCAGAGTAAACCAGCGTCTCACCAGGTCTATTACCAAAAAATGGACAAAAACCAGAGAAAACCAAAGAGATCGTGCAACAATGCAGTGAGAACAGTAGAATTTAAGATATTACATCATCAGTTGATCATTTCCTTTAAACAATTTTGTTATTATATGAAATAATTGTCTTCCTGGCTTAATCTCTTGTCTTTTTTTTTTAAGCTGTGCTCACCTTCTGGATGTTGCCGTTGGTAAAGTATTCATGTGTTGTGGAAAACACTTATCTATTTATGCTTTTATTTGCTCTGTACGGCACTGATGGTGAAAACAGTGTTTCCATGTGTTTCAGAAATGTAAAACAATGTGTACGTTTCATAGAAAACTTTCTTCATTGTTATGACTTCAATGAGCTTTTAGGACCTTTATTTTATAAGGTTTTAGCCGAACAGTTTCAGCTCTCAGCCCTGTCTAATGGCTTCACAGCACTAATGCTGTTTGGTTCTGTGGCCCCAAGTCTCCTGGAATGGCACAGTGGCAGGAAATGGCCTGAGTAGATGGATAGAGCCACTGGCTGGTCAGCAACAATGTAAGTGCTGTATCAAACGCACACATTAGCCATCGGGCATGTGCCAGTGGAGACAGCGTGACCTCTCGCTGGGGGAGAGCATGTCTGAATGGGCAGCACTTGTGTGGGATCTCTGAGAGCTCAGAGGGTCAGTCCTGAGGCAGATAACAGGGGATGGGATGGGATGGGAGGGGGCAGCCTGATGATTGGCTGATATCAAGACAGGACCTGGAACGTCTTGGGAGCAGGTCCAGACACAGACACACTGGTCAGTGGTTCACATGCTACACTGCTGCATGCAAGTCAATCATTCTCACCAAGAGTTTGACTTGAAAGTATACATGACTGTTTCTGTTCTGTTAGTGTGTGGTGTGTGTTATTAAGGCATGGTTGAAGCCCAAAGAGTATTCTACCTTGCCTGCACAATGAATTGAATTTCACTCTTATATTCCTTGAAGAGCCAATAATAAGACCGCAGCTCACCATCTCCTGCACAGTGACAGCGATGGCCTTGGCCGTCTTCACCATGGTGGTCTGGTAGTCTACGAAGGTGCCTTCAGGCTCCAGGGCAGGTGCGTCTTCCATTTTATTGATGGCATCATTGATGGAGTCCACCATGCCTCCCACAGCCCCCGCCGCACTGGCTGCCTCGGCAAGGGTGGCCCCCAGGTCATCCACTGCTTCCTTCATCATCTGCACCGACTCCTCCAGAGCTTCTTGCATGTGTGCCGCCTGGGAACACAACATATCTGATGTTGGCTGCACCCAAAATACTCAAATCTCATCTCGACTCTTTGCTAAGTGAATTGTTTAATGAGATTTGTACCACCTTTGAGGAGACTGACTTCACTCTTCGCCTAACACAATGTCACATGCATCTGTCACACAGAAAAGCCTCTATGATGTTCATAAGACCAATTGAAGAGAGAATAGATGTGTTTTTTAAAGTCCTCTTGTCAGGAAGTATGAAAGGATGGCAATGGTAACTTTATCAAAGTTCTGGTTTAAACTGAACACCAGGAGCATTTTGCTCTACACTCAGCATCTTTAGTCTATGTATGAAAACAACGCTAGGCTGGATTTTCTCCAGTCTCCAGTTTTGTTATAGTCAGAAAAAACCTATTGGTTAACATCATCATCAGCCACTCTAAATGGAGACTGTACATATCTCATTCAGTCCATTGTGTTCAGTTAATAAATTCACAGCCACCTTTGTGACTTTCTGCTTTCCTTTATCTTTACACCATACATTATGATAATGATTCTTTTCTGTTTTATTGCCATCCCATTCTAATTGATTGATTTTTTTTTCTAATGTATTCAACCCCCTTAGACCCTCTGCCTCTGGGTGGCAGTGTTTCCTCTCTCCCTGCTAGACTGTACCACGGAGCCTACTACTGTACCTTGGGATTTCCTCCGGACTCCTTGGCAGTGTAGAGCATCTGCAGGGCCGACTCGGTCAGGGTTTTGGTCTGGTCTAAGACAGCCATCTGCTGTTGGCTGCTCAGGATCTTGGAGGCAGTGCCAATGGCTGCCATGATAAGCGGCTCAAAGTAGCTGGCCATCTGAGACACCTATTAGATTATAACACATTATTACTGTTCAAAATAAAACACAGACTGGAACTAGGTGATCCACTACTCTGACAGCCTGAGGATGGAGCAGAAGCTGCTAACAGGCCTATTACAGTGTGAGTCTCACCTTGTGTCCCAGCTGGGAGGCCTCAGAGCGAGCGGCCACAGCTACAGGATCAATCAGGTTGCTGATCTCATGGACCGAGGCAGCCATTTGCTCATGCAGAGTCTGCAACATAGACGCATACACCGTTTGCACATTGTGCTCCCTCAGACACTGTTTACACAGCTGCGATACATCTACGGAGTCTCCAGACGCTGCACTATAGTATATTGTAGTGCAGCGTTTAGACAGAGTCTAAACACCGTAGTACATATTCCAGGCCACCATCACTAGAACAGATGACACTTCTGTGATATCCTGAATGCCAGTGATGTTCATGACTTGATTCATGTAACAGTTACTACACAATAATAAAAACATAAAGCAATTCTTATGTCAGAAGAGAAGTTCATTCTTCATTGAATTTAAGGTATTTTAGCCTATGAATTGTATGTACTGTATTGAAAGACTGAGATAAAGAAAAACAATTAGCAAATGGAACATTTGATAGAAAGGGCATTACAGCACCACATGAAACCTGGAGCAGAAAACATTTCACTATGTGAGACAGAAATGTCAAATCTGAATGATTTAAAGTGATTGAATATGACAGAGTTTTGTGTCTGGAGCGGTACGTGTTCACCTCCATGGAGATGTCCTCTCTGGGAGTGAGCTGTTGGCTGATGGCAGCCAGAGACGCCTGGTCCACCTCACGGATGCAGCTGTTCAGCACCTCAATAGCATCGTCACACTCTCTCTGGCCGGGAGCCTTCTCTCTGCACAACACACACATTGAAAAAACTCTTCATTCATCAACTGCAGTACAGGTGTGTAAGCCACTTATGAGTGCGGTGTCTTTTACGCTGCTCTGTAGCATCGTTTTGTGATTTCATGGCACACAACAGATCAGACCAGAGTCGGTCACTAGATGTTTTTGTCTTTTTTTGATGATCAGGCTGTTGTGTTGGCCATTATTACAGCCAGCACAAAGTTATTATAGCTACGGCTCTAACAGCAAATACCCATGTGGTGTGTAGTTCACAGCAGGTGGATGTGCACTTCCAGGAAGTATGGTGTTTTTACCTCATGTTGGTGATGAGCTTTTTGATGGAGTCTGACACAGTCCTGGAGTGTCCGGCCAGCACCGACCACTTGGGCGGGTCTTTAGGGTTGACAGCCAGAGAGCGAGCAGTCTGGATGAGGCCGGTGGAGCTCTCCAGCATGGTCTTTGCCGCAGCCAGGATGGGCTCCATGGCTGCATGGCCCTGAGAAGGTTTGAGGGAAATCAGGATCAAGAGGTGACGAGAAACTTTAATCAGCAGTACCATTCTAATAAATGGCCTGAGACTAGACTTTAATGGTACTGTTCACTTTCACATACGCATAATCATAGCACATTCCTGAAACTAAGTCAGCTCAAGACAAAGGAAGAAGTCAGGTGTTTCCTGTGCTATGGAATCGTTTCCTGGAAGAGTTAAACGCGTAATTAGGTCAACCGTCACGTTGAGATCCTCCTGATAGAATACGCACCTCTGGGCTAATCTGAGCAGGAATGCTGGCAAACTCTGGGTTGGAGGCGAAGGCAGTCAGGTTGTCCACAGCTTCAATCAGGGGACCAGTGGCAGCCCTGCACTTCTCTCGGTTCTCCTGGTTAAAGGCTCCATCCAAAGCCTGCACAGGGAACATGCCACGTTATCTAGGACCTCAACCCTTCATCCCAGTTAGGTAAACATTCCCATCAACCCAGAAACTCTGAGAAACTCCAAGCCTGCATTTTGAACAGACAAGTCACAGACTCTACTCATTTCCTAACCATCTCATCAAGCCCTAGCTGTGGTGTTTGCACTTGTGACTGGCCTCAAAAGCCACTGTGTTGAGGAACTCTGCAGTTTTGTCTGTTTATGGTGTATCGACAACCAATAAACCATTCAGATCAAATGAATGTGGTTCTACAGATGAAGTAGTAGTAGTGAAGATGCAAACAGGATGTGCGTGATTTGGATCACTGAGGCCTTTAGTAATGGGCACTTCTTAAGCTGTTTGCTCTGACTGCATGTGTGTTCACTCCACTGGTGACCATCTGAGTGACTCCAAACCTTGATGGACTTGACCAAATTGGCCGTGGTGTTGGCGACCTCTTTGGCAGACTGAACAAACTGTCTCTTTGCGACCGGGTTGGGGGTCCGGGAGGAGGCCAGGCGGCAGGCGTTACACAGTGCCGATGTGTGTTTGGCCACGATGGTGGCTGCAGACAGCACCTAGGCGGAGAGACATGGAGGGCAGAGTTCAAGGCTCACAGCGTTGAGGAGGAGGAGGACTGGTGACGAAGACCAGCCATCAGTGCAGGTACCTGAGACTGAGTGCAGGCTGGGTCCACCAGGTTCTGACAGGCCATCTGGATGGACTGGTTAGCCCGGGCAAACTGAGCCGGGTCCACCAGGCCTTTCTGACCTGCTGAACTGTTTGGGTCAGACACTCCCACCAGATAAGCAGCCTAAGGGCAAAAGGGCACATCACCGCTCAGCTCTTCACTCGAGGCACAATGAGGGCATGTATAACACAACTTGAAGAAGCAGATTTTTAGTAAAGATTGTTTTTTTTTTTCACCTGAGCAGCTGCTTCAGTCAGACCACACAGGGCTTTAGAGCCACCACTGACTGAATCACCAAAGTCTGGCAGGTTGGAATTCTTGGCATTGTGGGAAATGCCGGCCATGGACTCACCAAGGACCTGTCAACAGGAAATAGGTTGGAGAGTACTTTCAATCTTTGGGTCAGAGGAAAAGAACTTTGTGGATCAAATTGACTTGAAAGCAACAGACCAAACCAAAACACAAACCACACTTTGTAGATGTGTTGTGAAACACATAGATTACTGTAGGTTTTGCTTCCCAACATTGCGAAAGAAAATCATAGATTGGTAAGTATTTCAAGAAGTATAAGTAAGTATAATAAGTAAGTATTTCGGAAACAAAGCGTGCTCTACCTTTGAATTCTCCATGACACTGTCGATGCAGTCGAAGTAGGACAGCTCGCTGACGGCTTCTGTGGGATTCTCCAGCATCCCCTTCACTGACTGCGACAGACACAACACAGAGTTAGAGCACTTGTTCGACACGACGAGGCTACTCGCCCAGCTCCGGCATGAGGAGGAGCGTTACCTCCAGCTCTCGCAGCGCGTTGTCGCACTCCTTCTGGCCTGGAGCCTGCTGGGTGCACATGGTGATGAGCTGGTTGATGCTGTCGGTCACCGCTCTGCAGACACAGTAGAGAACGTGTAGACGCAGGCAGACAGCAGAGGTTGGATGAGGGTGACACTGAGCTAGAGGGGATGGGGGGGGTGTTAGTTACCGAGCAGCGGCTGCCAGCTGGTTCTTGAGGTTGGGAGAGTTGGGGTCAGTAGTCAGAGCTTTGGCTGAGAGCAGCAGCTTGCTGGAGGACATGGAGATGGTCTTCAGGTTGGACACCACCTGGGTCTGGTCCTCCTTAGACTGGAGGAATGCAACGAGGGTGTTAATGAGAGCTGCACACGCTTGACACAGCTCTGTTCACACTCTGATGACAGTACCTCCTGCATGTGCACGTTACAAAAGCACAACCCTGCTAGTCCTCCTGCTAGATTTAAATCCACCACTGAACAGTCAATAACATTCTTGGCATTCACTGTGACCTAGATGAAATTCTTCTTCTTCCTGAGTTTAAGGCAAAACAAAACATTGTTTTGCAAACTGATGGTAGGATAGTGTGTTGAAATTCCTGACACTTGTGAGATCCTCTATGCTGTTGTTCTCTGATAGGCACCAAAATTTCAGATGGTACCTGCTCTTGGCTGAGTAGATTAGAGAAACACAACAGCAGGCTGAACAATGCAAGTCTTGTGCTTTACAGTTTGGTAACGCTGCATGAGCTCAACATTATAGCTCATGTCAGAGGCTGGAGTGCTGATATGTGGTTTATTCTACTACCTGATATCCCCAGACCTCAGCAATAATCATTCCCATATGAGCTCTTTGACCTGTGTCCGCCACCAGCCTCTAACCATGCGCTCTACTGACCTGGGATGTTCCAGCCATGTCCACACCAGCATCCAGGAAGGTGCTGAAGTCCTGTCCAAACTTGCTAGTGGCCCTGGCCAGGTCCTGGGTGGTCCCCTTGGATGCCTGGACCACCTCGTTGGCCGACTGGTTGAGGCCTGCTGCCACTTCATTGAGCTGAGCCTGGACTTCCTGGAAACTCCTGCCGCTGGATGGGAACTGCACAGAGGACAAGGAGATGAATACCCAGGCACTGGGTTTGTCACGACACTACTACAAAGACTTTTGATACATTATTACATTATTATTACCCTTTCCATAACAGCAAAATCCAAAAGGACACCCTGAATTTCAGACATAGCTCTGCTTGCTTATTTTGACCCTTTGTTTCTTCTTCCTTTGTTACTTCTCTGACTGGGAAAGGATCAGAAAAGCACGGAAAAAGATTCCAATGACCATGTGACTTACAGAATCAGACAGGAGAGTCTTGCTGGCTTCACCAACAGTGCGGATGGCATTGTCCACATCCCTCTGACCAGGAAGGCAGTTCACACATCTGTTCAGAGCTTGAGACACTGCTTTAGCCACCTGCACATGCACAGTCACAAGCAGACAGGTCAGTTTCCTATTGGGAAACATTTGGTTTGGATAATGTCACTATCACACTATCACCAAGCGGCAGTGTGTCTGACCTGGGCCAGCCTCTGCTGACTCTCCGCATCCCCGGGCTTGGCAATAGCCCTCTTGGTCTCTTCGATCAGATTGGCTGACTTATCCATGACATCACTGGCACACTCGAGTGTGGCGTTGCGCGCCTGCGGGTCTTCTGTAGTGGCAGCCACTCCTCTGGCGGCAGAGGCCAGGGACTTGAGGGCCTGAGCCACGTCTCTGGCTGCCATGCCTAAGTTGAAGAGGAGAGAGGACGGTCACTGGATCAAGACCACAGGAAGCTCTAAACAACGCTGACAATCAGCGCAAATAAAGACATGACGCGCATTTAACGTTTTTGTATGAATTCAAAGGTCGACAATGGTTTGAAAAAACTGCACAAACTGATCTTGCAAGAGGAAAGGGGGTTATTTAGGTTGGAAAGTTTTGTGTGTCAACTGGATTTCTATGATTCAGCTCAAGCTGTCTGTCTCCAGGTTCCACAGTTACACCCTGTTCACTGCTTTCATAAAGTGATGTTTTTGTCTCAAAACGTCACTGATGTCACTGTCAGCTTGCGGCCTGGTTCAAGGGAGCTCACCTGTGTAGTTCTCGTTCCCCTGCGTGGCCTCGCTAAGCAGCTGGGCGATGGCCGAGCTAACGGCCTTGGTGCTGGTTCCCAGCTCCTGGGAGCATTTCTCCAGCTGTCAGAAACACAGCAAACGCTCAGTCACGCTCAGCTCTTGACTGCGGTTCGTAACGAGTGCGTGCCAGGGGGTACGTGTGTCTCACCGTCTCTCCAGGCAGAGGTCTGAGTTTTCCTTCCTCAGCCGAAGCCTTGGCCTCCTGGATGTCCTTCTCCAGACCTCTCACCATTGACAGGGCGTTGTCTATCTCCAATGGGCCGCACGCTTCCTGGGCCTGCACACACACAGATACACGCACACGTCACTTGCAAAGGGCTGAGAACATGCACTTAAATTAAGTTAGTCTTTCTTGCCATATGTACGATGAAATATTTCCAATTATTTTAACCCACCCTATTCAGCCCAATCCAACCACTGCACAGGTGGCATAAAAGTCACATTTTCTTCTACAATGCATTCCTTCTACCACTTGCATTTTCTTCTAGATTAATGGCTTCTGATAGGACGACATTCACTGTTATTTGTTGGATGTTGTTTGTTTTTCACAGGAGAAAAAAAAAAATCAGTCCTTTGTCTAGCATTGTATTGAATGCAAATTGCCAACAAACAGAGCAAACAGACAGGCCTAAATGTGATGCTGATAAGTCAGACCAGACTGGACGAACTCAAGTCAAAAACAACAGCAGTGTGCTACCTTCTGAGAGGCGGTGCGCAGCTCGGCCAGAGCACTGGCCAGGTTCTTGGCACACTGGCTGAGCTGCATGGCTGAGGCCTGGTCACTGATGGTGGGCACTGTGGCCTTGGAGGCGGTCACCATCTTGGCACCCGGCTGGAGGACAAGAAGAGACAAACTATCAGCACGAGATCAGGGAAATGAACTGGTATTAATGCACTGTGAACGGTGACCAAGACTAGAGGAACCCTCTAGAATGAAGTCCATTCACTGCTTTGTACTGTTAGCGGCCCATTGTTACTGCACCAGGCTGCTAACAGGCAGCTAACTGTGCCTACACAGAGTTCTATTTATTTTATGTCCCAGAGCCAGGGAGATGAGGACGGGGGCAGGACATCACCTGCAGGAAGTTCTGGCTGGCACTGATGAGGGCCAGCTGAGCGCTGGGGCTATCTGGCTGGGACTGGCTGCCCCTGACACCCTGGACCAGCTGAGGGATCTGCTCAGCCACCACCTGGTCACACACACAAGCACACAATACATGAAAAGATGCTGCAGGTCCTCCAGTACATACCATGGACTAGATTTCATTTCGAGAAAAAAAAAAGATCTCTCTGCGTTGTCCTTGTTTGATCCAAAGAGAGTCGGACAGATGAAAGTGAGCGATTCCCCCTGGACAGGACAGGGCAGGGAGACCAGAGGCGTGTTTTGAAGTTACCTTGCAGCTCTGGACCAGCTGCTGCTGGGCCGCCTGGTTCCTGTTGGAGGAGGCGGCGTGCTGGGCTGCAGCGATGGTCTGAGTGGCTGCTGCTGCCGCCTGCTTGGCTGCGTTCTGACAGGAAACACAGCTGATTAGTTTCACTGAATTGATGAAGTTTCTTTAGGACCCTTTTGACCTTGAAATTACAAATTACAACAAATTTAGCAATCTTGAATCTCCTATGATAAATGTAGCTACTGGTCCTATCATGTTACCAAAGTAAGGAATGCAGTCCAACCATAATCTTTGAACTATAGCCACCTTTACAGCACCAGACAGTTTATACATTTTACAGCCTGCACATACCTTCATCACACCTTGACCTACTCATCTACACATCCTGATGCCATCAAAGTCTATGTGAATGGAGCGCTGTGGCTGCATCCATCACTCCCAGTGAAAACTCAATTCTAAACCTGGTTGAGGATGTTTCAAGGACATCTGGGTTTCTATATGTCACCACTGATAAGTCTCATCCCTTTTACCTCCAGCTTGTTGACCAGGCGTTTCTTGATAGCGTTCTGAGCTGCTGCATTGGTGGCCATGCGCAGACCTTCTGCAGCTTCTCTCAACTTCTGCTGCTGCTCCTCACTGTCAGGGTTAGCCGCTGCACCCTGGGGTGACACAATCACAGAGGGTTACACATCCATGATCATGATCAGGGCAAACCTGCGAGACAGAAGGGGGCGCGAGGCAGACCTTGGCAGCCTCCACCATCTTGGCAGTAGCATCAGCCAGCAGCTTGGCAGCTGACAGCAGCTTCCTGGAGTTCTCCAGGTCTGACTCTCCCTCTGCGTCCATCTTTATGGCATTGACCAGGTCGGACGTGGCCTGGGCCAGGATACGCGCCTGACGCACCATCTCACCTGGTGGGAAGCACCAGAGAGAGAGGAAAAAAAGCCTCAGCCATGGTTGTTAGACGTGATCAATATAGAATATTCAGCTCCGATCAAATGTATGTTGTTACATGGTTGTATACTGTCAACTGTCCTCTCTAACCTGTAAATATAAATGTGATATGAAAGTACAAACCCATGGAGTGCTATACACACTGAGAATGAGAAAACAACTGTCTCTGTATCTGGAGTTGGAGACACCCAAATGTCATGAATACTTTGAGAAGGATGACAAGCATCACACTGAATACTGATCCTGATCTGCTGCAATGACACTTTCCTGTGGTCAGTCCTAGCCCCCTACCGGCATCTCCCATGGAGCTGAAGATGTTCTCGGTCACGTCCAGGATGCGGTCGGTGGCTTCTCCGTGCCGTCCGATGGGGTGTGCTCCGCTGGCGTACTGCTTGATGTGCTGCAGCAGCTCATTGAGGGCTTGGGTGACGCCCGTGGCAGCCACCCCTACCTGCTTCAGCAGACCCTCGTCATTGGTGGCGCCCTGGGACGCCTCCACGCAACCCTCCACGGACTTGGCCACCAACTTCCCGGCCTCAATCAACTGCTCCTGGCAGACTGGGGAGCTGATGGTTGGTGCCACCACCTTGACCAAAAATGCAACATATCAGCATCAAAGGGGCTCTGGAATGATTGAATGCAATGGAAGAGAACTAGTTTACATTCCTACTGTCAGTTATGGGAACATTACAGTCCTTGTTTAAGTAGGCTGTGCAAGGACACTGCTATGCGGTGCATACACATCTAGTCAAATATTTTGGAGCCAGAACTGACATAAATAATGTTCTTTGACATGCAATGCTACATTACATACATGCACCTTTGGCTAATAACAGACTATGGTTAATCATCAAGGACTTTTAAAGAGTCTCCTCACCCTGGTGCAGGCCACCAGCTGAGAGGTGGACAGGGCACACTGAGTGGCTGCCGCTATGACCCGGTTCTGCTGAGCAGAGTCCTCCGTCTTCTGGGCCACGTTCTTGGCTTTGAGCACCAGCGCTGCAGCGGCGTTCGCCACGGCCTTAGCCAGCTGCATCAGCATGTCCTGTCGGTAGCAAGCACACACAGCACTCAGCATCCCTCGCTCACCACTGGAAGGCTTACTGGCTCAACATAGAAATGTGTGCAAATAGCTTGGAATTACGTCGATTTATTAGGAATTGATTATCAATACCTGATGACAGCTGAATACACAGTGAAATGACAGGGAAGTGAAATGAAGAAGAAAATAGTTTGTCCCATAGCTGATTGAGTCAAGGTTGTTGTTAAAGGTGCCTCCAACAAAAGTGAAAAAGTTCCAAGGCTCTGGGACACTGACCCCAATCCCAAAAGTCATCCACTTGGCCCACTGAAACTGTGCCACTTGCTCAGCATGTGTAGGGGAAATATCTGATGTTTCTGGGTTTGTTAATGGTTACAGTACAGCACAAGAGGAGGGCTTTATATGTTCAGATTTTTCCATTAGAAGACACTTCTTGAACAGTCCTGCAATGCTGAATAAGATATCAATGGGTGTCATCATTTTTCCTACCAACCACCCTCTCAGGGAGTACTCGTCTATAATATTGTCCAGAATTTCAGTTTTATTAGTATACAGTGTGGAAGTATGGAAGTGCAGCAGTCATAGGACAGCAACTACCCACTTGATCGAACTCTGTGGAAAAATTAAAGAGCTTCTGAGAGTTTCCAGATATCTGTGAAAATCTGGATTAAATCAAATATTCAAGTATGGAAATCTCAGCCTGATGACAGACACACACAGATATCTTATACACACATTGGGATGAATTACACAGAGAATTAGAGTTAAATGTTTACCACAGTCCCACAGAGTCATGACTGACAGATTGAATTAGGATTATGCTGGTATATTCTCACTACTGTCATTCTGATAGGAGGCTCGATTTGATTGGCCCTGTAGAGTGAAGCATTTGCCTTATGGACACTTTTGTTACCAGGGTCTGACACCGAAAGGAGCTTCTCCAGCTGGCGGCCCTGAAAGATCCTTTACCTAGAAACTTTCAAATATGAACATGAAGCAGAGGGAACAGAGGACACAGTTTTATGGCGCAACCAAGTCTCCAAGGGTTTTTTTTTTGTGGATTCACTTCGTCATTCTTCAGGGGAAGAAAATGTTCCTTGAGGACTCCTGAATTGAGTAGGTCGAGTTGTTCTTCAAAGGTTCATATTGCTTGACCATGTGTATCCAAATAAGACATTTTGACCTTGGGGAATATGTGTGGTTGATCCTTTTTCTAGCTATGAGAAATTCTTTTAAGAGGGGTGATTATCAGGTTGACACCTTGCTTGACAGTTGTAAACTGTAGCATCTGTAGCATACATGGACAGAATACTTCTGTAGTCTCTTTTTGTCATGCTACTCAGCAAGAAAGACCTGCAGTCAAAACCAAAGCACTGGTACTGTTGAGATGGGCCCACCTGGAACTGGGGGTCGGTGTCCGTCTCTCCTATGTGAGACAGCAGCTCGGAGCTGGCCTGGCCCACGTTCCCTGCAGCCTGGAGCAGGTTCTGACGAGGCTGCGCACACACACACACACAACATACGGCATGATGGAGACAGACTCAGAGAAGGCGGAGCAGAGACACACCTCCCTCGCGGCTACGTCTCCATACCTCGGTGTTTGCGGGCTGGGCGGTCTTCAGCATGTCTGACACTGCACATGCCAGGTTCTTGGCAGCGCCCAGCAGCTGCTGCCCGTTCCCTCCCTCGTCATCCATGAGCGCCGCCAGCAGTTTCACTCCCTTAGACATCTCTGTCAGGTTGGAGGAGATGGTTGTGACAGCACAGCCCACTGCTGTGTAGTCTGTCTCTGCTGGGTCACCTGTGGACAGGGACACAGAACAGAAAAGCCTTGTGATGCATTTCTCCTCATTACTAAATGCTTCAGGTGCTTTACGCTACATCTTTGACAATAACAAGCTTGATGATTGCTACAAGTCACTGAACAACTGAATGTACTGGAGTGTTCTTATCATTATTGTGATTGTAAGGATCGTGTTAGGCATCACGGTTAATGGCATCAGGTTTCTACCTGCAGTGAGGTTGACCATGGATGCAGTGCCTGCCGTGATGGCGTCCACCTGAGAATGGATCTCGTGCTTGGACTCATCCATCTTGTTTTTGCGCCAGGCCTGGGATGCCTGGAACAAACACAGAAAAAGTGGTGACACAAGCTCAGAGCATCCCCAGTGCTTCGATCAGCAATGGACGCAATCTACTCCGTTGTGGAATAAAGGAGGTGTAATCTCACTGCGTCTGTGCCCAGTGGGGGCAGGGTGTCAAAGTCATCCAGAGAGGCCTGTGCAGCCTGGACAGCCTGCATACTGGAGTTGATGGTCCCAGTCAGGGCCTGCTGGGCTGAGGTCTTTGGACACACAAAGAGACAGCTAGTCAGCACCAGTGCGGGAATGTGAACTCTCTACGGTCTCCTGCAGTACAACTGAGAGCTCTACCAGTGGAGGCATGTGTCCTCGGTGCATCTGTCCACTGGTGATGTGTTGCTTGGCCTGAGGCATGGAGCCTGTCTGGAAGCTCTCCGGACCTCCAGCTCCTGAACGCATGATGGCAGGCAGGGCCACCGAGCCCGTCTCCACCTTGCCCACCTTGTTGAACTGCTGCTGCAGCACTGTGGACCTGACGGGTTGATAACACAGTGAGGGAGAGCAGGGACATTCACTTGAATGCTGCATTATGCATCCTCCAGAAGTGGAAGTAAACTCTCACTGATCACTGAGCACTTGTTGCAGATGTGTGCAGCCCATAACAACAACCTGATACATTTGCCATTTTCTGTAGAATCTAAATCTGTCAGAGATGAACAATCAACTCAACTTTATTTGTTTTAAGTGCCAGTTCACAACAGCCATTAATTATCTCAAGGCACTTTACTATGTACATATTGTTGCTCTCTTTGTAAACACCCCACTGAGGAACAACTCCCAAGAAAAACCCTGACAGGGAAAAAAGGAAGAAACCCCAGGGTGAGAAACAGAGGAGGGATCCTCACCCAGGAGGGACAGGAGGACAGAAGACAGTATACAGAGATACATGTACTGATGGCAATAGTTTAGATTATAGATCAGAGGTCGAATCAGTCCAGAGTAGAAACAGTGCATGTAGCAGGAAGAGCCAGGTTGAGGAACAGAGTCAGCTCGGCATCAGTTGGATCCAGGATGATCATGGCAGTAACAGACAAACATCCATCTGTGCACATGCACACACACACACACACACACACACACACACACACACACACACACACACACACACACACACACACACACACACACACACACACACACACACACACACACACACACACACACACACACACACACACACACACACACACACACTTACTTTTTGGGTGACACAGAGTCTTCCAGCATGGTTGACTCTTCATCTCCCTCCAGCCCAAAGTGGTCTTTGCTCTTTTTCTAAGACAGCAAAGATATCAGCTGTGACCATATTGATATTGAGACCAGCATGTGCACATTCATCTCGCCTATTTCAGACAGCACTAAATAAACTGATGTAATGTCAGCAGACAGTGACTTATATGGCAGTACAGTCTTAAATCATGAAGCTGACAAGAAGATGCGACTATAATGACCAAATAATAACTGTGAAGTGTTTTAGCTTGGAGTTTAGTCAGCTTAGAAGTTTGTTGCTGCAGGCTACGATCACTGCAGCAGCTGGATGCACATGTAGAAACTGGTTTGCTATGATAATGTCACCTGCAGCAAAATCAGTGCATCTCAAAGTCACCTCTTTGCCATTTGGGCTCAAAGCTGAAACATTTTCAGCAATGCACCGCGAGAGTGCCGTTACCTTTTTTAGGATGATGTCGATGTAACCAGCAATAAGCTGAGCTATCTGCTCTCCCTCTGTGGTCTGCACAGAGTAGTAACCATCCTGGTAGTCTCCAAAGTCCTGAGAGCATGGCAAAGAACAATGACGAGGATTAGCATTAATTTGTCAACAATCAAAAAATACACAACTGTTTCCAATCCTGAGTGGAGTGGGAAGGACCTGAGTGTTTTTTCCTCTCTTACTTCAATTGAAAGAAAACTTGAGAAAGAAAACATGACATAACAAGCATTCTCGTTTTTTCTCCCATTTTGTCTCCCTGACATGTTATTGTAGCATTTTGATCTGTCCAGATGAAAACATGCCAGAAATGCAAGAGTTGAAAGTGTATATGAACTGGGGTGCATATCTAGAATCAAGAAAACACGTTTCTCAAGCTATTACATGTCCTCTCTTCTGCAGCATCATCTTGAAAAATCACATTAAAAATGAAAACGCAAGAAGATCTGCGTCTGTAGCCTGAGTCCATCCATCAAGTGGCAAGCACTCACCAGCGTGAAGCTCTTAGGCGAGGCAGCCCAGCGCTTAATGTTTGTCAGGTTCCACTCCTGGATCACCTCCTTGGTCTTCTCATCCACTCTCATCACACTCTCCTTGGTGATGCCGAGCAAACGGGGCACCAGTTTGTTCTTGCCTTTCATTTTCTCCTGCGGGGAGTTTGAAAAATGATACACTTTCTAACTCTCTTTTCCCAATGCAGCTCCACGACAAAAAGCCACATCTTGCAACCTTCAAACTTTAGTGTGGTGTCCATCAGCTGGAAATATTCGTACACTTGTAATAATATGAATTAATTTTGAAGTCTTAATGCCTTGAATGCCAGTGAATAACACTGCTACCTTAAGGATTTTGACACAGATGTAAATAGGGCCTGAGAGACACCACTCAGAGCTTCTCAAATGTGGAGTAATAACGTTCCCTTCACCTTGACCAAGAAGAAGGACACTCCATAGGTCTTCAGAGAGCGGGCCAACTTCACATAGCTGACTTTGGCCTCGATCTCAGTCATGTTTTGACAGTTTTTGTGTGCCTACAAAGACAAAGAAACAATCAGAGGAATGCATCTATCATGTTTTATGGACATGGAGATGCTACATAACAAGTCCAGGCTCCTGCAACAGCTACTTGACAGGCTCCGAGGTGAGCACCTGTTTGGATTTGCCTGCACATAGCTCCCTTCTTACCTGGAAGATCTTTTTCTCTCCTTTGTTCTTGATGTACTCTTTGGGCAGGAACTCCTTTAAACTGATGGAAGAGTCGAATCACAAATCAAAGAGGTCTCAACTCAAAACCTACATCACATGCTCATGGCTAATGCGAGAGGCGCACTCACTCTAAGAATCCAGACTTGTGTTTGGTCTCGTTGTGGTCTCCAAACTGAATCTGGCACTGATAGCCGGCAAACTCACAGGCCTTGTCAAAGGAGACAGGATGAGATCCATTCAGAATGTCATCACGGGCCTGTGAATAAAAAAAAACATGACGTTCAAAGCTCTGACACACATTCATCAGGAGAGCTGCATCAATAACGGCGAGCACAAACAGCTGCTGCGGAGGCCGCTTAACTGTGACTGGCTGAAGGGTGTGTCGCCCTCTGTGAGGGCAGTAGTTGTTACTTGTGAAAGGCTGTTTTCAGGCCTGGAGCCCTATGACTTTCCGTGATTCAGAGAACAGGAACAGAATGTGAATTTGATTACCTGTCCTACTTGGAATCGAAATGTGAACATAATTTACCAAAATCTGGGTTTCCCCTCATCATGTGAGACACTGGAAGGCCGCACAGCAGCAAGAGTAGCACTACGACAACTAAAAACTAAATCGACAAATAAATTATGAAGACTCAATAAGATGAAACAAGCACCATAATTAAAACTGCAGTCAGCAGTACTGAATGGGGCCCTGACACTAGGTGCCTGTCGAGGAACTGTCAACCATTGGGTTAATGTAACAAACGTAACAATTTCCTGTTCTGAGTAGGTGGCCCAACAGCATTATGATGGATATTGAGTCAATCACAGTATGACACAATTGCAGCAAGTTTAATGCAACTCCCCCCTATTTTATGGCAAGTCATCAAACTGTGAGGGGCCAGGAAATGCATGCCCTTCAATGAGAACACAAGAACTTGACACAGTTAAACTTTGCCTATGTCGTAATAACCTTTTATTTCACTTTGAAGTCAATCAGATGGGGCAACGAGAGGGACTGTAGACATCTGCGACCCCTGGAAATCTTCCCGTCAAAATAACAGACTTCTTGTTGGGTGTAAAACGTGGCTCCAAGAGACCATGGGATGTTAATTATGTGTGCAAAGTTCCAAATTTGTAGGTGCAACAGGTTTTAGGGGCTGGTCCATAGATGGCGCTGCTGAGCCATTTTTTTCCACGCCCGTGCTCAAGACCCCTAATTAAGAAACTTCATGATCTGGAGATTTTCACAGGTTTTGGAGCATGTTTAGTTCTTTTCTTCCTCTTGAGAGAAAACCAAATATCATTGAGGTGTGGACAAAACGTGTTTTGACTAAATAACTAAGTCAATCTAGATCGACTGATTGATAGATTGAATCTACAAAATAGCTGAAAAATACAGTGTGAAAAATACTGTTGTTGCAGCCATAAAAGTGCGTATGCTCACAGGTCTTTTTATGCAGAGTTCACATGTTCCCCTCAAGCCTGCATGGATTTGCACCCCGTAACCGGGCTCTGGCTGATCTACAGAAAGAACCGATCCTTTAGTACCTGTACGTAAAGCAGGTTGAGCTGGACAGGGTCTCTGGAGTCCACGTTCTGGTCTGAGTAGAAGAACTTCCTCCTCAGCAGCAGCATCTCTGTCTCCTCCACACCCTGCTCCCTCAACGTCCTGCCATGGTCCAACCAGTTCACTGAGGACAAACAGTCAAAATGCATGGATGCAGCACCGGCATGAGCTTGCTGCCCTCTGGGCTCTCCACACCTCCCAACAGTGTTTATAGGAGGTAGATTAGTTTTTTGGCTCTGCACTGTACCTACTCTGGCATACACCAAACTAAACAGCTTATATAGCAGCAGATGAATCAGAGAATGAGATAGAGAGAGACAGAGGGAGAGAGTCTGGTTGCCTAAACTTAGGTTTGGATCATCAATGTATGCAGTGAATCTACGGGATAATGTATTGACTATAGTACAGGAGAGTTTCTTGTGCAGAGTGTAATTTTGCTGAATGTGAAACTTTTCTTATCTCCCCCAAACCAGAACTGGTGTCTGTACTCGTATCAGTGAACCGGTGGAGAGGCAAACCAAGAAGGTTTGGGGGATTTCTTTGATTAGCTTGTCTGTCTTGGATTTACCTTTTACTGACAGTGCTCAAACACAAGGGGGGAAACGCGTGTCAGGACATGCAGACCTGAAGCACAGCACGCAGCATTTACACTGGGGGGTTGCTAGGTCAGTAAAGTGATTCCTATTCTGTATGATACAGACCGCTTAACAACAGAGTCCGTTTACTAACTTCAAGACTTCCCTGATCTAAATTCAGACAAGATAAAATGACAGTGATCATTTGGGTGGTGCCTGGAGTCAAATGACATTCAGGGTTTTTCCAACATGTCATATTTGTATGATATCATTTCAAAATATATCTTATTGACAACTGGACTCTCCCCGGGCCTAGGAGAGGAACTTGATTAGCTTTATCACGTTGTTATCACTGCTTGCTTGGTTCGCTCACTATCCCATTGGTTGGTTACGTGAAAGTGTCAGGAATCGTGACGTACGCTCGTCATCTGTGTGCAGTTTCTGCTTCAGCTTCTCCATCTTCTTGTCGTCTCTCAGCAGGGTCTTGTCTCTCTTCAGGGTGCCCGTGGTCTCCTCCTTCTTCTCCTCGCCAATGTCTCGCACCAGCGAGTACTCGTCGTAGTTTGTGATACCTGGCAGACAGGCGAACGGACGGAGCAGGGGGTTAGGGGACGCGCAGCAGGTCCCGGTGTGCACCTGAAGCGCTGGCAGCCCATGGTGGCAGGGTCGCCGTGGCGCAGCTCACCTATCCTGGCACAGATGGTCATGAGCATGTCGCTGACGATCTTTGAGTCATCCACCATGACGGTCTTCACTGTGCCGTCCAGCATGCGGATCTTCAGAGGCCTCTGCTTCTTCTTGTACTCCAGAGTGTCCTGACAGACAGAGGAGACGAATGTCACAATTCCTGACAGTTCACTTAGGTTCAGTGAAGGCTTTCAACTGGTGTCATCGCCCTCTAAATAAGCCCTGAATAAACTGAAAGTTACATATGTGACTATGGTTCTATGACTCACCCCATTCCTCAACATGTAGTAGTCGAGGGCCTTTCCTGCCTCCAGCCAGATACCTTTCTTTGGGTCTTCATCAGACAGAAACAGCCCATAGTCGTTGGCTGCAGAGGGAAACAGAGACACTGACTTTGTCTTGGTGTTCATGTGGCCATTTATCCACTACAGAGTGATTCATGTCTGGAATACTGGGCTGTCTGTTAATCAAGTCACTGGGTCACTAGATGATCGTGGCTTTAACACACGTCCGCTCTGAACAGATCATGTTTCCCCGCTTCCAAAAAGCGTTCTCTTGCTTCAGGCTGGTAACTCAGCAGACCTGGGACCATGTGCTGTGCTGGAGTAGTAAAAAGCTGCAGCATTAGGCACAAAAAAAAAAAAAAATCAGACGCCAACTTCAAACCCTGGTCTTTCCGCGGGCAAAATGACTTACAGGTTGGAACAAGCACTGCTGAGGGCTGCTGCTGAGAGAGCTTACGTAATAAAGACATAGCTCTGGATGTGCGCCATCTGATCTGTGGGCCAGAGGGCTGTTAGTAAGTGTATGGCAACGTTTTCAGCTGCACCACGTCTCAGGAGCTTGTAATCAACCTGACAGATGCGACAAAGCCACGATTCACGCTCTGGGCGACATTCTCAGCTGCCTGCGGTTGTTTCTTTCTCATCACAAGCCCACCAATTACGATGTTTGTGAGATTTGGAACTACAAGCAATTTGTGAAATGGCTTATTTTGCCCCGTTAGTTTCGTAACGGTTATTCATATCTAAAGAAGATGATACTAAAGTGAGATGCTCCTGTGAGTCTAGCGTCTGTGAGTTTATTTATTATAACCCCTGAGCCAACAGGAAAAGGAAGTAGTTATGGTCTGGAATGCTCATAATGTCCCAGATCCGGTCTCATTATTCTCAAGAAACAGTTGTAGAGGCCTGTCGATGAGTTCCACGTCCTGAACATGAACATGTCAGGCTTCTGTCCTCCACTTCCTTGAACAGAAGAAGAGTTCAAACCCGGGCCCTTAACTCCACACAGGGCTGGCTTATCACAGGCTGTAGTGTGTGTGTGTCGGAGGGGGGGGGGGGCAGACTCACGCTGGCCCAGCTGTGCCTCAGGAACCCTCTCCCGGATGATGCGGCAGGCGTCGTACACCATGGTGGAGGGCTCAAACTGCATGGTCTTCACCACATTCCCCACGCCGATCTTTAGTGACAGGGCCACCATGATTGCTGCTCTGCTCCTCCACCAAACTCACACCTGCGGGAATGCCAACACAGTCATGAGTCCACAAGAAAGAAGCACTTGATGTATTCCCACAGGGCAAGTGTTGCATCCAGTAAGCTAAAGGCACAACGAGAAATATCATGATCCCTTGTATGTGTCACAAGGCTGGAGCTGTGACAGTCTGAGGCCCCTGCGGTCAAATGTAGTCTGCATCTCAGAAGTATAGTACACATGCAGTGGCATTTGTTGCAAAAACTGAAAGTGCTTTTAACAAAAAACATCCCGAGTACCAAAGTGGAAGCTCTGGAGAGTGGCGTTAGGCATTTGATGTTTTCAATACTGCAAAAATGAAGCATTTACTCAGGCTAGAAGTTCATTTTCCACAAATCACCTGAATGTGTAATTTTATCCCTCTTTTAGATTCCAACTGCAATTTCTCGCAAATAATTATCTAGCAACTACCAGGAAAAGGAGCTTTGTTTTTTTTTTTGAGAAGTTCAAATGAGGAAGGCTAGTTATATTTATCTCCGAAGAAACCAGATGACTGTGAGAAAGCCAGTTGAGACAGGAAATGGCCTATTCTACTTGGTCTGCCAGTGGGGTCATAATTTAAGAGCGAAGTAGTTAACACGTCCGACTCTGCTCCCCACAGACTGAATCTAGTCTCTGTGTGACTTTCTGCTCTTGCTCTTAGGATTTTGAAAGGACCTTCATCCCTACAGCAATCAGGATCTGTATCACACCTCAGATGGGGGAGGGGCCTCATCAGTCATTCTCTCCGTTTTGATTCATTTATATCTAAACAATTTTGTACTACTTATGTGCCTTTAGCCGCTGGACACAAGTTTCATTCACCTATTTTTCCCTGTGTTGCTAATGCTGCTTGCCGTTTAAAACAAAAGGAACAAAAATATCATATAAATATGTACATCATATATACATATATATATGTGTTTGTGTGTGTGTGTACAAGTCCAGCTTGCTGCCTGAGCAGTTTTAGAGCCTTTTAGGGCATTTTTAGAGTGACAATAACGAGAAGAAGAAGCAAGAAGAGGAAGAGGAAGGAGCAGCAGAGGAGGGCCGAACGGTCGAAAAAGGAAAAAGAGCGGGGCAAGCAACACCTCACATTGCTGTTGGAAAAAAATAGTGAAAAATAGTGCTTCGGCTCTGAGGCCATTTTGTAGAAGCTAGAACAAAAAACAGATTCAGCATTTACTTAGAGTCAGGCGCAGCCCAGATGCTGCTGTGCTGTACTGGGGATATTGAGGGAGAGGGAGGGAGGGAGGGAGGGAGGGAGAGAGAGAGAATGAGAGCCAACACATTTCTTTTTAAAGCGTCAGGGAGATGACATCTAAGCTGCTCAATGACTGCAGCGTGGCATGCGTTGGCACCCGAACGCAGAGCGATCCGGTATCACAACACAGACACGCCGACACCACGGGCACCTACATCCCGCTGACGCCGGCTTACCGGCAGCCCCTCCCAACCCCCCCCGAGCTGTGACGAGCAGCCGGGGAGGGGCGAGCCAGCTCAGGCCGCAGCAGGGGGAACGCTGGGCAATGTAGTCACCAATAAAAATAGACTTTGGGAGAAAACGACAGAGAGGAGGCAGCCTTTTCCTGCCACTCGCTGAGCGCACGTCACCCTCCCAGAGGTGCACCCACTGAACGGCGCAAGACGGAAAACAGTCTTTGTTGCTGCAGCTCAGCCGGGACAAAACAAGCTGAGCCACAGAGGAGGGAGGACATCTGGGTGCAAAAAAAAAAAAAGGAGTTTTGTAGTCGTTTCTGACACTGCAGGGTGAGCAGGCTGATATCATCTGCTCGTATGCCATTTCCTGTTCCTCCTCTCTAGACCAACTACTTGAATTCAATTAGAAGCAGTGGCGGCTGGCCCCAAGAGGGCACTCAGGTGCAAAACGTGTGTGTTTGTGTTTATGTTTATGTGTACGAATGCCTCGGCTGTTTAACACTGGCATTACACTATTGCTACATCACAGAACACCAGCATCCCGCTGTTTGCGTTGTAACGGGATAAGTTACTGGAACTGTTTTTTTTTACGACACAGCCCCCCGCCGCCACGGACGAGAAGGAACATGAGAATGAAATGAAAGAATAAATAAAATACCTGATGTAAACCAATGTTGTGGTGACCACCTTCCTGCCTTCCCGCCTGACAGTGACCTCTGGGTTTCTTCTCTTTTGGCTGTGGAAGAGCACATGAAGCACATTTTTATTCATTATTCATTTTCTCAGTTCCATCACATGTAGGACATCCCCGCTGATTTCAAATTGTCGTTACCAGACGATAACAACACAGAGGAGAAGATGAATCTAGGTACCAAACAGTAAATGCATTGCGTTGATCATGTTGTGTTTAAAAACGATGATAAATTATCATCCGTCTTGAACTTTCTGCCCTAGCTTAGTCACCACAAATTATCCATCATGCTGTGCACGCCTTTGCAAACACTTGTACTGGTTTTACATCAGCACTCAGACACTGTGGGGGGAAATATCACCATTCACTGTACAAAACTTGTAGTAGCAATCTTTACCACTCTTCTGTGCTCATACGATGCTGGTCTCTGTAATAAGTGTAATCGAATATAGCCAGCAGCACCATTTCTAGCTCCATAATGAACAGATCTTGTTTGTGTAATCGCATAAAAACGCAAGGTAGCAAAACAAGGTACGGTTGTGTCTTCAGGCCCATTCGGCCGCTATAAATACACAGAGGGGGTGTGTTTGTCACTCTACACCAAGTGAACTGCTGATACCTCGATCGGGATACTTGCACACACACAAAAAAAAAAAAAAAACTTCTGAGAGGCGATGCGGCATTGTATAACCTGAGCGCAGGCTCAGACAGCAACATCAGAGTCGCTCCAAAAGTCGATCATCTGGAAATCCTGGCCCAAGCGACACCAAGGTCAGTGAATTATCATGTTACCACACAGACGTGCAGAGGTGAAAACGCCACGCTTTACATCCCTGCCAGCTCCCAAACGAAGTCAAGCTGACACCCGAGAGCTTCTTTACAGTCTTCTCAGCACATACGTACATGGTTTTTACAGTGCTCTACTAAAATCTACAAAATCAGCTTTAAATTATCTGATTTTTTTTACTCTTATTCTCAGTCTTTTTTTGTCTCGTGTCTTTAGACTGACACCGGAGCTCAGGTTTAACGCGTCTACGACTTTGCCGACTTGAGCTCAGATGTAGAAAAAGCATCACTGACAAACTAGACCCAACTGCCTCCGCCCGGTGTGGGAAATGTTTGCCTGGCCGAGTGCATTCTTGTGCAGCAACATGTTAGAACTGACTTCAGGCATCCGCTTCTCAGGCTGTAGTCAGCAGCATGACATGATGATACACACCAAGCGCTCTGAGCTCCTTTCAGGCCTCCGTTGTATCAGTGACGTTCGCATTTCAACAGCAAATTTGTTATTTCGCTTTGTTTTAATTTCAGGGCGGGGAGTCCTGATGTCATATCCTGTTAAAAAAAAAACAAAAAAACTCATCAATGCCATAAAAGGGCATTTCTGGCATGCGTACACTCCGAGTCATCTGGGAGCAGTGTATCCTGTCGATGCTGGGATACTGTGGCATCAGGAACGACTCATCCGGGCTCGTTACGGCCATGGCTATGTCTCATCCGCAGTGCCGTTGTTTACAGGCGGTCGGGAGCACACTGAGGGAGCAGAGAGGCAGGGCCGCTCCGCCGCTCCGTTCCTCCAGTGTGATTAGCATCACGTCAACCTCTGAGATAATCTCGCTCCAGAACAGTCTGGAGACATCCGAAAATGTGAGGCTTCCCTCTCCGCCCTGGCTGAAAGAGGAAGTGCTGAGTCACAACAGTAATTACCGCACTAACTGAGAAATGGGAACAAGTGGACACAACAGACTTTCACCTATTTTTAAGGCCTCAGAATGAGTCTTCGCTTATTAACCTACATGAGTGTGTAACACGACACAAAACAGCTATTTCATTGCAACTGCTATGAAGTGACAGCCATCAACTGTTATCCAGAGGCCAAATATCCTCTCTGTCTTTCTGTCCGTCTATATCATCCTCTATCACATGTCCGTCAGGCGTGAGCAGGCGTTGGCCATCTGTCCACACGAAACCAGAGGAATTTGACAATAACCTATCTCACTGTCTCAGAACAACACATTTTGCTTCCCCGGCAGCTCTTAAGGGCTGATAAAGTGGCTATGTGACGCTATTAATCCCTCTGCAGAGCCAGTCTCTTGCTAACGTCGGGCCGTGCCTGAAGCTCATTTGAGAACGGTGGCGCGGGTAAAGAGTCGAGAGTGAAGTGATACAAGTGACTGAAAACAATCTCATTTAAGTATCGTGTAGTTGATGTCTTACAAAAAACAAACTTCTGCTTACTGCGCCAAAGCCATGGGCCAGCTCCTGATATGACACAATGATGATGATATGGATTTGATGATGCAGCAAATTCTAATTCAAGGGAGGACACAGTGGCGTTTTTCCTGCCAGCGTGTCGACACTGCTCAAGAAGAGGAACAAAGTTGTGAAGACAGCTCACTACGTTCACACTCATTATGCGAGATCTCACATCTTCTTTTTCCATTCTTTTAAATAATAGCTCGCACTGATGCTCTCTGAATCAGCAACTGGTGAAACTAGTAACTAGCAGAGTTTGTCGCAGTTGTTGTGTCCGTATTGGAATTTCCCTTGAATAAAGTTTGTTTTGCAGAATAGAAACAATGGATTATGCCTTTATCTGTACCACTACAGGGACATTTCTGAACGTGAACATCTTCTGTCAAGCTGGATTTGTTGCTTTTTATTCTGAGGAGAGACAGTCAGCCATCTTGTAAGCAGCAAGGAGCTGACAGTCGAGCAGAGAGGCAGAAAACAAGCTGTGGTGAGGGGTGGACCATGGGTTGACAGCGCAGCGGAGATCACAGCCAATGAGAGCAGGCGTCTGAGTTCCCAGGCGCTGCCACACATCCTGTGTGAACGCAGCCGTTAGCGGCGCACGCAGAGCTCACTGCACGCTCTGCACTGCCGAGCAGCACGCGCTAGATAACGGCATCCAGTGCCTCTCTGTGGAGTCACATCACCCCCACAGGAGATAAAGGAAGCGCTTACTGTCCCGCCACATCAGGCTGAAGTCACAAAAGTTGGGAGAAATCCTAACTTTTGTCACCCTAAGTCGTACATGCTGAATAATAATGAGCTGCAGCAATACTTTGATGTGTTACTGTCAAACTTCTCAAAACTCGACAAACACGATGACCGTCCTCCACACCAGCGGCCTCTTTCACACGTATGTGACCGCTGCACCCAGAGTAGACACAGCTGCATGCCCTAAAAATACATTCGACAATTGCGGCGCGATGAGAAAGCAGTGACATTACTGCCTGGCACACCTAAATCAAACTGAGCCCATCTGCTAAACGTCGCCCTATACGCAGCTGTGTTTACGCTGCAGCGGCACGCTCCAAAACAAACTGACCGGGGGGGCTCCCATCGTTGGCCCGCAGGTCCGAAACGTAAATATTGTAACTGCATCCTAATCCCCGATGGATGAGACAAATCACTTTGGAAGTCTGATCAATCCCGCTCTGTGTGCACGTGTGTGTGTGTGTGTGTGTGTGTGTGTGTGTGTGTGTGTGTGTGTGTGTGTGTGTGTGTGTGTGTGTGTGTCAAGGTCAGTGCTCCCACGGATGTGTTTGGTGAATGAATTTGACTCTTTTGAGCTCTTTGAGTGATCAGGAAGCCTGACAGTGAAGACAATTCAAAACAAACAAAAAAAAACGTACTGCCAATGCATTTGCCCTTGCGTGTGTATCACTGGTAGAGTTCTGCAGCTGTGTATCTGCCCATGTGTCACCACTGTGGATGAGGCAGTCTGACCTTCTGACAGTCATGACATAAGCAGTCAAGAAATGTGAACGAGAGCGATCAGCTGGGCACCGCTGAGACCCATCACAGATACGGAAGTGAACAATACCCTGTCTCATCCGTCCACCATCTGACCCCGCCCACGACTCCGCTTTGATGCTATTCTATGCTATACCAGTGTCAAAGCAGGCAGTGACATCTGGATGAATACGAAGAGCAGATTTTGCCCGAAAACATGCAAAACAAGTCACAACTTTGAAAAATAAAATGAATGGCTGCTACTTTGGTCGGTAATTGTTCGCTTAAAAACGGAACAATCATCAATAGTACAGTAGAATAATCATAATCACGATCAAGTTCAAACAAAGACAACGTCACATGCTTCTTAAGGTGAGATTTTGCTCTGCATGTACCACAATAACAGCCTTCAAAATAGTTCCCCTCCCCACCCAACAACACCCCAATGCTGTGAAAACCAGAGGGGAAACACTGAAACTTGCATACTAGTTAGCTGTGTTCGTGGCTTTTTCACCTTGTGCTTTGTGCATTCTTTACGTTAGGTAGTGGTACGCATTTAGCAGGGCAACATAAAGCCCTGGCATCATGCTGCTGTGCTGCCTCCAGCCCTGCAGAGGAATTCAAGGCTGCATTCCTTTGGAATACCAGCATCAGAACATAGAGACGAAGAGGAAGAGGCAGAGGAGAAAGAAGGGCTTTATTCAGCCTTATGTCACTGGCAGCCAACACAAAAACTACAAACAGCCAATCCCAGTGGAACACAGGAATGTGAGGAGGGAGAAACGCCGTGGCAGGGGTGTAACCACAGTGCAGACATTAAGGAGATCAGGGGCATAGATATAGCCACTATCCAGCTACTATTGTGTGGTCCCTATTAATACACCCACTGTCCATAGTGTTAGTCAATGATTGTGGCACGCAGAGGGTCAAGAGCCTGTGCTTTAGTTACTAGTTTTATTTACTGCTGATGTGCAAGACTAGGTCAAGATATTGGCTGGGTTTCCCAGATCCATTAAGAAGCTCTTTACCGCTAAGAGCTTCTTAAGAGAACACTGAAATTCTGACCCACTCTTGACAGCCCTCTTGGCAACCAAGCATTTGTTGATCGAGATCTGTTCCTGTGACTCTTCTCAGGAGACTTCTTAACTCCTAAGAACAATCGAATCAGAGAAACAAGGCCGTTGCACTCTGTGCTGCCCGCATTGTGACATGACACCATCTGATTATCAGGGACACTGACCCTAAACATAATTTTCATATATGTTCATATTAGGGTGTATTTTATTAGCAACACAATCGCATCCAAACCCCATCCAAACCCTCCTGCTCAGTTTTCAGTAGTTCTGTGTGGCCGTGTGCACGCAGGAGGGGCACATTGGCGATTGCTATTTCGCTAGAAATAGCACGAAGTGAGCTCTAACTGAACAACAATAACAGTGTTGATAAATGTTGACTCTAAAAAAGGGAAATGACTTCAGTAGTGTGGAAGTGGTGTGATTACAAAAGGTCGGACATGCAGAGGGCAGCAGTGTTGTGGAAGCCATGATTTTTGTTCAGCAAGCCTGTGTGATCCGCTCAAAGTGTGCAGAGACCCTGCCTCTGCCTCTGCCTCTGCCTCTGCCTCTGCCTCTGCCTCTGTCCACCTTTCTGATATTTCTGCATCCTACACATCTGACACATCTCTGCAGGGCCGCAACAAACAATTATTTTGTCCTCAATTAATCCACTGATTATTTTATCAATGAATCAATTAGTTGTTTTTTTTTTTTTAAAACGGGGCACAAACTGTGAAAATTGCGAAACTATGAAAAACGGTGGAAAAACTGTGAAAAACACCTGTTCCACAAAAGCCAAGATTTTGTGCCTTTAAATTGTTAGTTTTTTCAATTTTCCGACTAGGTCCGCGGACTAAAGAAACCACAAAATATTCATGTTTTTTGCCGAGATCAAACTGTCTTAACACCGACTTAATTTCTCAAAAAAAAATGTAAATGCTTAAATTGACCAAACTGATTATAAAAATAGTCGTCGATGATTTTATTTGTCAATTAGTTGCCGCTTAATTGTTACTTAGCTTATTATAGAAATAAGCACGGCATCCTCATTCCTCCAGTCAGACGCCAGACCTGAACCCCTCTCCAGAAAAACTTTACACTATGACCATTAAATACGAGCTGCTTTATAGGAGCTGCTTTTACCGCTCTCTGCTACGACTGATCTCCCCAGGCATCTGACACTGGCTTGGGAATTGGCTCGAGTCTAAAGCAAACAATTTCTTGTGCTGGAGGAGTGGCAGCACATGTTGCCTTGACCAAATATGGCTGAGTGAAAACACAACTGTCTGATCTGCTCAGCACTCTGGAATGAGAGGCAGGTTTCCTTAAGTGGTGTGAGAGTGGGCCATGACACAACACACTGACACCTATCCAACACGGCTTTCGCTCTACTAGCTGCATGTGTGCTTGCGTTTCCAAAAAGCTATTCAGCCTCCTCGACCAGCTCAGCATCTTCAGCACAGGCCACACGCTTCCATACCATTCTGAAGATCCTTGTGGATCCATATTGGTTCATAGTCACGCTTTGACTTTATTTAAACAATAAATACACGTACTAACATTAATAATTTGGTTATTAAAAGTGAGACTATATCACTTTAGAAACAAACACTTTAGAATCACCTATGGTCTTTGTGGAGTTGTGTCAGGGATGATGCCGGATTAGATGTTCAGGAATGGCAGTAAACTACAACTACAACTACTACTACTACTACTACTATTAAGCCCTTTATTCAACATAATGATGCTCTGTTTTTTAAGAAGAAGTCTCCTGCAGTTTCACATTTGCTTCTCATCTTGTGCAGACTTTTAAAATAGGAGAAGTTGCATGGTCCAAGAAAATGTGGTAGAGCAACATAGGAAGTACGTGCGGGAAGTCCCACTGGGGTACTTTATTACACTAAAACACTGGCTGCACAGGCAAATGCTCAGGACAAGATTTTACAAGCCCCTTAGCTCATCCTGCTGTTGGCAACATTGGCTTTTCACAGGCTAATCACAAGGTAAAAAGACATGAAATCTATTATTCATGTAGTGTGGGGCGTCCCCAGATCTGCCAGCTGGTACCTTTCTGAATGACCAACTGGTGGGTGACATCACACCGCAGCAAGTTGAGCTTTACGCCCATCGCACTGTTGAATACATTTATACCTTGCTTCCCCTGTAATCCCTTTTGTGATCATGTGCACAGGGGAGAGGAAAAAAGTCCAGAGTCACATTCCTCGTATGTTCACACGTACTCGATTCTGAATCTGATTCATCCTCTTGTTTTGACGGTGCTTGTGAACGTCGACCTTTGGTCTACTGGTGACCTGAAGCTGACTTATTGCCTGCGCATTCCGAGGAACATCAGCACGGTAGAGGAACAAAGGCGAAGGTCCTTGCACCATCGTATTTGCAGTCACATTAATCTTTTCTTGAACTGTGCTGCACTCAAGATGATTTGTCAATAAAGAACGCCCACTTTAATTTCCTCCTTTCAGCATTTTACACGTTGGGAAAGAACAGATACGAGAAGAAGATCAAACAAATGTTGCAACAAAAAAAATAATAATTTACCCTGCAATAACTGTGTAATTCTCCCCATGTCCTCCCTGAATATAGGCCCGGGTCATGTCTAAACTAGTTCAGGCCATTTATAGTTGCTCCAAACAGCCACACAGAGAGGGCGGCTCAGACCACAAGACGCATAGTAGTGTAGCACAGATTAGGAATCATAACATAGCTACTGAAAAACAGCTTACAATTGTTTGTCATTCAGAGATATTACTCAAGAAACAGACCATCTATACTGTAACGTTAGTTAGCCCAGATAGGCCTCATCATGTCTCCTTTTCCCAGTCCAACGCTCACTCTCACTGTGTCCTTTATCCACGTGTCCCAGTGAGGGGTCTGGCGGTCCAGCGCAGTGTCCCGTTTCGGTTTCTCTTTCTCCTTCCCGTCCTCTCCATTTACCGTTTGATGTCACACCTGACAGCCTCCCCCTTTTGAACCGGGACTTCATTCTAATACATCTGCATGCTAGCCGTCACAACAATCCCAGCCGGTAGCTGGCACGAAGCCAACTGCATATTGGTAGGCCTACGTTTTTTTTTTTTACTTTGATTTTTTTGTATTGAATTAAAATGTACAACTCATTCCATCGAATGAGCTTTCAGAACGGGGCAGAGTGAGCTCTCACTTCTACTCTCTCACTACAGGCCCTCAAAGCATCGGCCCACAGTGTAGCTACACATGCACAGCGGGTTTACAACTGTCATCGTAGTCCTCGGTGCAGGTTAGGGGCTCTGCAGAGACATGCCTCAGTGAGTAGGGATGCACCGAGCCACATTTTTTCACTTCCGCTCCGATCCCAATGCCTGAATTTGGATATCTGCTGATGCCAGTGCTATTCCAGTACCAGACACCAGAGCCCTATTTGCTTTGGTTGATTCTATACGAGGCTGTAAAAAACTCCTCTCTACAGACAAGCATGATATAGCTGTGTGTATGCGTGCATGTCCAAAAAGGCTTTAAAGAGTTAAGTATCAGGTCTGAAAAGGAAGTCAGAAAAAACAAAAATGCTGTTAACAGGAAAAATCTGAAATTGGTTGTCAATATTTATTCAATTCCAAGACAGCGTTTAACTACAGTTCACGACTGTGTGTGTAAAGACTAGTGCAATATACACTATAAAAAGACCTGTTGAGAATATTCTCAACAGCAAAGGTAGATATCAACTATACAGCAACAGACTTAAGTTTCAGAAATGTGAAGCAAGCAAAGAAATGAAAGAAAAGTACAATACGTGTAAACATTTACACTTTCAATAAAGTAATGTGCATGGGATGCGTCAAAGCAGCTGCTGATGAGCGGCCCTGTCATTTCTCCCCCACCAAGAGCAGCTTGGGAAAGTGGTGTCCCCATGAGTGGGGCAGGCAGTGAAACCCCTGGGGAGAGAGCTTCAAAACCTCACTCCTTACATAACTCTGACAGCTGGCCAATCGCAGCTCGGAGCGGGCCCGCTGGCGCCGCCCCGTCAGTTTCACACAGTTCCTGAAGCAGAAGTTAGCCCCGGACGGGTCAGTCTCCAAGTCTCTGCAGATGGCCACTGGGAGGGTCGCTACTGATTCATGGAGACGTCACTCGCACACCGTGCAGCTGGCGACTGAGCGTGCACACCAGGGCGTCGGATCACATGACCACTGTCAAGCGCAACAGCCTTGTCAATGGGACAATAATGGAGAAAAGTGGATGGATGATTGATTCTCAAGCAACACATTAGCCCATACATATTGTTCTTCTGCAGCATGGTTGCTGCGCAACAATGTGCAGATCTGAACTCATTTCATATGTCAAACATTCTTGGCAATAATGCTCAGATGCCTCACACCTTTCCATGTGTATCAGTGCTCCATTCACAGATCAAACAGCAGCAACAAGTGACGCGGCACCACTTTTAATTTAAGGACAAATAGTCCATTCATCTTTACCCGCTCACACCCAGCGGTGGGCTGGGATTTGCTGCTTCCTTTCCCCAGCTCCCATAGGACAAAATCAGGCTTTCCAGTCCATTATATGGACTAATAACATGCTAAAAAAAACCACCTACAACTATTCTAACAATCATATATCAACCAAGAATGCTCTCCAATCTCTGCTTTTTTTTAATCATCGGTTTTACTTGATCCCTGTAACCGATGAATAACTTAAAATCAAACGTCTCTGAGGACTTCATCTTTCCCTCTGCATGAGATGAATCCACTTTTTATAGACTAAACAATCAATCAGTTTACTGAAGAAAAAAACTATTCTAAACTGTAGGTTCTAGATTACACAAAGACAGTTACATAAAGACCCCTTTTTAAGGTATCTTAAAAAGGGGTTAAATTCAATACTTTAAGACCTTTTAAAGAACATCATGGAGAAGACCTCATCGCATATTTGTATGGTTTGTAAGAGAACAACCATACGAGAGAAATCAGATCACCAGGGAAGGAGCAAATCTCCAAGGAATAAATCAAACCAAAACACAAAATAAACCTTTGACTGCCATTCTTTCTATTCACCATGAATACACCAGACCAGTTGTCAAAGAGTTTTTAGGGAAGAACTTGAATACCACTAAATTTCAACACCTCATAACATCGTGATCAAGTCTTTCTCAAGCTTTTAATGAAGGCCATCATTTTCCATCATTTTATTAACTCTCAATACTTGAAGACCCCGTGCCGGTGGACCATTCCCCCTGCAAAGCCATACTAAAGAGTATCCTCAAGTGACAGCAGTGTCACTGCGGGAGTGCAAAATCCACCACATCCACCGTATGTGCCTGTGCAGGAGCAGATCCTGTGGTGATCTGGGATCAGGATGACTGGTCCGTGTGAATCGTCTGTGATCGTGTGGACCTGATGGGAGCAGGCAGGCCATGGGGGCAGGGGCAGAGGAGCCAGGCAGGCTGACAGCGCATCGCAGCTTTGGGAGCCCTGGTGGAAGTGACACCCTGAGGCTACGTTTCTTGACTTCCTCGTCTGAAAGCTGCTCGACAACACGCCCAGCTCCTCTCTCTCTCTCTGTGTCTCTCTCTCTACTGCTAGATCAGAGCCTGGAGCTACGGGAAGGCAGCCTCTACCCGCGAACACCTCTGGAACATGTACCCCTCTCACAGCGTCCCAGACAAATCTGTGGCGACGCGAGCCCTCGAAGCGGCTACGTCAGTAGGTGCTTAGCACGTAGTCGCTTCCAGTCTGCCTCCAGACACTGGTCTGCGTGTTCGCTGCTGGGATAGGCACGGCGACTTTATCCACAGCTGGGCGCATTCCGCCTCGTTTACAGCTGTTATGTACACCCGCGCGCCCGGTGCCAGCGTGCTGGCTCTTCACCATTTGCAGGCCAAGAGTTTCGCCAAGAGTCGCCGTTCCTATGCCGAGACAGTGCTGACGTCAGAGAGTCGCTCGCTACAAATGGAGGAAAGTTTTCAAAGTCAGCAAAACTTTGGGTCTGACCTGAGCGCCCGGTTTCCTCTCCCGCAGCTGGCCGCCGGAGACCTGGACAGCGGATAATCCCGACGGGTTTCTGCTATTTCACGTATTCCCCGACACAGAGTCAACTTTTGTCAGCAAGGGGGAAAAGGCCACACGGCGACTTTTCTTCTCGGCTCCCCTCCCTATCCGCTCTGCTTGATGGTGCTCTTAAAACTCCACCCTGGCTGCTGCGGCGCTGCCCGGAGGGGCGGGGTCGCACCGCCGCGGTGGACGTTTGAGCGCACGGCTGCTCCCCGGCGGGCGGGGTCGTCTGGAGAGCCTCTGGCAGACACTATTGGAAGTTTGGCCCCCGAGGCCTTACTGTATCAGACTGGAGAACTCAACAATGTCAACGTCATTCACACACAAACACACAAACGAGCTCATCATCATAGTTTCCCTGCACAGTAGAGGTTATTAGGGGCAGAGGAGCTTTGGCTTCCAGGACCCCATGTTCTTCTTCTTTCTTTCTGTCTTTCTTTTCTTCTTGCACACATGTTGCACGAAGGTCCGGTCCCGTGCCTATTTGCCTCAAGCCTGGTACAGAAGCATCTTCAGAGTGTCCTACACAAACAGTCCACACAGGGTTTTTTTTATCATTTGAAAATTGAGGCTACACTGCATCCGAATCTTTGACTGTAAGCAGTATTTTAAACAGTACTTCAATACTTGCAAATGTGTCTAAATGCCGCTTTAAATTGTGTTTGGTAAATCTGAGAAATCTAAAAAAAATTTTTTCAGCATCTTGAATTTGGCTCTCATGTGAACAATTGGGGTCAACACAAAAATGGCATTTTAAAACATCAGTTTTTCACTTATGGAGCCAATAAATCATTATTAAAAGTAGATTACCAACATCATGAGGCCATCGAGATAAACTTAGTGTATTTTCAGATTTTTCTCTTCATAAATGAATTTTTGACCGCTGTTTCTTCTTTTTCAACTTGAACTCAACCTCCATCTTCCATGTTGACTTTCCGTGTTCAATGTCTCATTAAGTTTTGCGAGCACCAAGACAAATGATAATCAAAACATGTGGCTCAATGATCAAACATAGCCATAAGAAATGGTTGGAAAGTGCGAGCAAAAAAAATAATTTCTCAGCCTCAAACAACCATCAGCTGCAAAGTCAGACTTTGATGTAAAAACTTCATTTGAGCCTTAAAACATGCACGTCTTCTGCTGTCCTTTTCCGGATGTTGTACAGTTTTTCATTCACGCCATCTCAAATAACATATGGTTTTTGCATTTTTGCGTCAATTAGAGTGGAGCAGCCCAACTGTCAGTGTAGCATTGCACAAAAAGTCTGTGAGATTTTTCAGACTTCCTTTAAACATTAAAATGGCGATGAACGTGTGGTCTGTTTGTGTTGTTTCAGCATATTTGGTAGGTTGTATAGTTTTTCACCAGTGCCTTCCCAAAGACCCTGTGGGGGTCAACCCGTCCCTGTCTCCCACTCTGCTGACAGGGATCATTACCATGGCAACTCACATGAACAGGCCCAGAAGCACACACACACACACTACAGCAGTCATCAGTCATCTGACAGTCAACAGTCAGATGTAGCCTATAGCACATATGTAGTAGGTAGGAGTACATGAACTGCACTTACTGTACATGTATATATGTACATTACTCACACACATACAAACAACCACACACCCCGGGGCTCTCTCAAAATTCCCAGTTTGAAAAAGAAAAATTCCAGTTGTTGCTGCTGTTGTTATTTTTATTAATATTATATCTATTAGTATTGTATGAGTGTTTTCAAAGTGGAAGTATATTTTAAAGCAAACTGTATCGAATGACTAGAATTTGGACATCGCATTCGATAAAGTTCTTTTTACCATTGCAAACATCTGTAAAATGGCATTGCAACAAAATACGCAGCATCCCTCTTGTTCCTCTTGACAAAGTGCAATCAAGGTTGCTTCTGCTTTTCTCCCTCAAATCTTATTGCTATGTCATTGTGTCACTAATTGCCATAGGACTCAATTCAACTGGTAATGCAAATTGTATTAATATAATTTTAATATCATTGATATATTAGCATTTTCACACAAACATTAGTCCACCTTGAGTAAAAAAGAAGCTAATAGGTGACAAGAGTATGTTGTTGATTAATGAAAAATGTAAATTCCACGATTTTAAATTTAAAAAATCAAATGTTTTAATTTGAATGCAAAATATCAAAACTATGAAATGAACAAGGCAGTAAGCTTTAATAAAGTATATATGTTGGCGCTATCTAGTGGTGAAACCTAGGTATTAGATTAATGTTGCAAGTTGGTAATGTTGAAAATGTAAATATTCTATTTGTAGACCTACAGACAGTTTTCTAGAATCAAGTTGGCTTTAGAAATGGTGATCGTGGCAAAATAGTGACTCCACCCTGTGATCAATGAACAAGCACTAGAGATGACACAATGGGAATTGTTTAAATCGGATAAAGTATAAGCAGCACTGTCCAGGACGAAGGCCAGAGCACCAGAACTCTGTGAGTGCCAAATGTTTGCTCACCAAAAATGAGCAAAGCATCAATATCAGAAAAATGTTAACTGTTTGCTTGGTTTTTGTTTGATCTATGATCAAATACAAATACATGTACGTCTGTACTGTATATAGCCACCACTCCATCCTCCATTCATCCATCCAAACTTAACTGTCACACAGTTTACCTCGGACATAGACTGTAACAGAAGAAGTACAACAACAACAAAAAAAGACTAGGAAATTTGCATGCAGGATTTCTGTAGTGCCACTGGAATATGCTGCCTGGCTGCTGCATATGAGCAGGTCAGTGTGTTTTAAAGCACTTTAAAAATAAAGAGCACATCTTCAACAAGTTTCTTCTTCATGTAGTTATTTACGCAACAATCTTAACAAAGCCTGCCTCAGTCACAACGCACCCTTTTGATGAAACAGACTTGAGAGCATGGTAAAGATAGAATAGAATAGAATAGAATAGAATAGAATAGAATAGAATAGTCATTGTACTACTATTTATTGTCAGTGTAGGTACACGGTACAACAAAATTTAGGTTGCTATTTAGAAAAAACCCTCAACTGTAAATTACTGTGCATTTTTACACAAATTGATTAATTACACAAAAGGACAAAATGGCACAAAGACAGCATGCATGACATAACATGCATGTGCAAAAACTTGATGCATAAAACAGAATGCATAGATACAATAGACGCAATGAATGCTATTGTATTTATTCCAAAAATCCCCTTTTAGGATGAATACTTTATATGGGTCCCCACAAATCTAAACAAAAACAATTCTCTAACATCATCATCTCACCTCTAACATCTAACCATCCATGCGTACGTACGTACATACATGCCACCTCTGTGACCCCAAAAATAAGAATGATCGCAATTCACAGTCAGTGTGTTGAGGACAAAATGCGACGATGGAATCAAAATAGCTCTGCGATCCGAGCCTTTCACAGATGACTTATGTGAGCCGGGATAGTCACGTTTTCCCACCGTCACCGCTCCGTTTTATCATGTTTTATTCACACGCACACACACACACACACACACAGACACACACACACACACACACACACACACACACACACGCCACAGCCACCGACACGTGATCTGGTTGTGCGTTCACCTCAATCGAACACGGTCAACATCACGGAAGTACGACTGTTATTCTTTTCAAAATGAAAGCCTCGAGATGATATTTGCCCGGCCTTTCAGACTGCATGTAACCGTGATCCATGAGAATAAATCCAACCTGAAAAAAAGTTGTGACACTGTTGTCTGTTTTTATTGTGTGGGGAGAGGCGTGATATCCCGGAGAGATACTCATACCTTGATGTTAGGAGCCCCAGGTTCAGAAGAGTTTTCACAGACTCCTGTGTATTGTCTCAACGACCGTTTCTGGAGTTGAATATTTCCTTTATCTGCATTCTCTAAAAAACCTTTCTCGGGGGTCAGTAAGGGGTAGACCAGATGCTGATATTTCATGGCCTGTAGCGCAACTTACCAGCCCAGGGTGAGCGTCTCTGGCGAAACCAATACTCAATACGTTTCACAATAAAAGTCAAGTGAAACAAGACTTTAAATTGATACTAAAGTGAGTGAGTGAGTGAGTGAGTGAGTGAGTGAGTGAGTGAGTGAGTGAGTGAGTGAGTGAGTGAGTGAGTGAGTGAGTGAGAAACTGATTGTCCAAATCTAAACACACAGTTTATGGATATGGGATTTAACCAAATGTTGAAAACAAGAATTAGAAAGCAATGAGGAAGCCATCCTCTTCAGTTTGGACAACAAGTATCCAAATTATTTGAGGGAGTAGTTAAGTTGTATACTAAGATGTATTAAAGGAACTATAGAGCTGTATCAATAGATAGATAGATAGATAGATAGATAGATAGATAGATAGATAGATAGATAGATAGATAGATAGATAGATAGATAGATAGATAGATAGATAGATAGATAGATAGATAGATAGATAGATAGATAGATAGATAGATAGATAGATAGATAGATAGATAGATAGATAGACAGACGGATGGATGGATAGATAGGTATGTGCAAAGCAGTCCCGTTAAGGTGTGAGTGAGTTGTATATGTTGAATACCTGGTCACCTGTGCTTTTCAAATATCCCTATGAGTTTGAGATGTTACTTCTCTGGCATTCCAGACAAGTAACAAGTGAGTAGTTGTCCAGTCACGCTGCCCTCTTACTGTGAAAGAAGGCACAGCCAGGCGGAAGCTCTCCTACCGGGTGCAGCTTGACGGCAAGAGAGGCTGCTGTTACCAGGGAGGACAGGCTGGACCCGAGGAACCTCTCCTTCTGGACTGGACCTCACCTCCTACCCCCCCAGAAACTATAGCCCCCCTCCCTCCCTCCCTCCCACCATCTCTGAGCTGCTGCCCCCCTGTGCGGGGCCACACACCCAGGCACCCTGGAAGCAGCCGGAGAAGCGCGGATCTCTACCCGCCATGGATGCTTCATGAGCAGGGGCAGGTGCGAGGACATGCCGGCCGAGCCTCCGCTGGGCCCCGGCAGAGTGGTCCTGGTCAAGAAGATCGTTATGAAGGACGGAACCGGGGTGGGTATCACACACACACACACACATACACAGGCACACATCGTCGTACTGACATAGCTCATCTCATCATTTAATGTTCATTCATTATTGCGGTGGATACATTTGTTTGCGTGCGTGCGTGCGTGCGTGTGTGTTTGTGTGTATGACATAACAGCGTGTTATCGCTCATGACGTAGGAATAATTCACTAGAATTGAGCTTGCAGGTTATTAGGGATTCTTAGCAGAACATAACATAATATAACATAATGAGGATCGTGCGTGTCGATGTAAGACGCAGATCCGTGCGGATGCGAATGTCAGTGGTACCACAGAGCGAATCGAAGGGACTGAAACAGCGGCTTTGCTCCCTCCAAAATGGCTGATGGAGGTGCGTGTGTGTGTATGATGTGTGTGTGTGTGTGTGTGTCGTGGGGGGGGGGGGTTACGGACAGACAGCCAGACAGCTGAGCTTAGTGAGAGGATGTATGATGCGGGCTGGCTGGATGGAGCCATTCGGTTACATAAGAGCTGCTCCGAGCCACAGCTTCCACGCAGCGTCCATTTTACCATCCACCATGACACACACACACACACACACACACTGAACACCCATAATAAAGTCAGTGCAAATAATATATTTGGCAGATGAATGAATGAAATACAAAATACATCGATAAATGATACTGTAAGATAAATTGAAGGCAGATGAATGATCAGCAGACATTTTCAGCTACTGATGAATGTTAAAAAAGGAGATTTAGGATGTAGAATCTGTCTATAGTCAGTGTAGTACCCCGAGTGGGAGGAGGTTAGCACGCCCCCAGGTTACACAAGCTGCTATAGGAAACAGGTAAGGTAAACTAATCGATATCACTTTGAAGCTTGGTTTTCTTTAGCATGCTTCACACAGCCCTTTCTTTAGGCACCATGCCTTATTTTAGCAGTAAACAACACTTTGGAGGCAGCAGTGATCACTGGGAAAGATGTAAAACCGCAGACAAATCAACCAGAGAGATGATGCTGGGAATCTGCGAGCTCCCAAACCACTGTCCACTGACAGTCCCCCTGTGTCAGTCTCCATCTGTCAATGTTTATGCTTGTAGATGACACCACTGTGATGCTGGTATCACAATCTCTCATTTTTCCTGTCTTTATCATAAAAAGCTCATCATAAGCATGATTGTGCTGACTGATGGACTGCTAATGCAATAAAAAACATGTAGATATGGACTGGTTGATGAATCAATTTTGCTGCTGACTCTTGTTACCCTTGTTACTGCCTCTACTCTACAAGCCGGTTGACCATGAGCTGCACGTTATACCGTGCAATGGCAAAGTGCCTAGTACAATCCCATTACAATAGACTGTCTTTGTGAGGCATCATCAATCCCATACTGTAGACCTAGAAATACAAAGGCTTACTTACGCATGCCCTCTAGCAATGTGGGAGGCATATAAGTTAGTTTGTGTGATGAAATGTGTGTCTACCTCATAGAATTCCCCTCGGATTGTCTGTTCTACAGTATTTTCTTATATTTGATTCACATTCCACATTAATATGAGACAGTACATTGCTCCTTCTGTTAAGGTCTGTCTGTTGCTTACAAATGTCAAATTCTTAATTGCCATCTCAAGACAGATGATTATTGAACGAGCATCTTCTATTTTTCTGTACACTGTACTCACCTATTGCTCCAAGAAGAAGAGCAGCAGTCATATCACCCACTTAGTAATAAAGCAGAAAAAAGTCAAGCAGTGACAAGCCAGTATCTGTGTTAGTACAAGAGAGAACCAGATATTCTTCAAGCTAAATATAGAAGACAATCCATTTTGACACCAACTACTCCAACTACATCCTTGGTGTATTTCATTTAGCCCAAAAGCTGAAATCTGTCCCAGGGTATTTGTCAATTTTTCAAATGAGGGATATTGGCCTGAAGAAGCTTTGACCTGTTTTCTGGACAACTCCACGTTCATTTGACACATTACCTTAATCCCTGTCACACTATATTAGCCTCGGGGTTTATAATCTGTCTCCTCTGTTGATACACTTTATGCCTCGCCTCAGTGGCTTTCAATGCTGCTGAGTAGTGGACCAACCATGATGTGAAATATAAATAAAGACAGAGCGATTTGCATGTTTTAGTGACATGCTCCATCCAGAGTTACCAATGACCCTGTTAACCTGTGTAACATGTTGCAGTCAGCTCCAAATTAGACAATAAGCATTTGCCAAAGCGTGCGTACAACAGCGTGTGCAACGTAAGCAGTATATAGTGTTTTAGTGTTAATGAGTGCTCCACTGTGTTCCAGGGAACATGGCTTGACATGTGTGTGTCTGTGTGTGTCAGCTCCAGCAGGGTATCGGCAGGCCCAGTGTGTGCCATGCTGTGGTGGTGATCTTCCTGGAGTTCTTCGCCTGGGGACTCCTCACCACGCCCATGCTCACTGTGAGTAGCACTGGATGTCCAATCAGCTGATGCTGGGGCAGAGTAGGGGGGTTGGAGTACCTCAGTGTTCTATTAGTGAACAGGTTATCTAAAATCAGGACTGAATTTAAATATAAGAAAGTTGACACTTTGGCCAGAGTTTAGTTTTATTGATTAGATCATTTCTAGATGGGCCCTGGGTCCGTGTTTAAGGAGGTTGACTGCTGTGGATGTTAAACGCACAGTGAATCCTGTAATTCAGCAGTAAGTGCTTCTGATCCTTTGGAACCTGCTTTTCTAGTGAGCATTCTTTAAATATGTACTCTAGACAAAGCAAAACAAAATTTGAAAAATCAGTGGCGCTGTCTAATATATATATATATACATCTAACACATCTAAAACAGACTTGGCTCTGTGATGTACAGTAAGAGCTATGCTGGGCCCTCTCACTGCTGCTCCTTCATGCTGGATACATGGAGCATGCTTACACAGTCTCACACGCATTCAGAGAGTGTGACAGACAGGAGGCTGGTGGCAGTGGTGTGTGAGTAAATGCTGTACCATTATACCCTCAGTGTAGACAGCAGCTAATTAAAAGTGAGGCATCAATCGACTGAAGCACTCCCCTTGGTACACTGGATTGGTCTTGCATTTTTACTCTGTCTCAAACATAGAACTGGTGGGATTTCTAACATTATACAGCGGGTATAAGAAATTATTGAGTATCTTTTGGGACTTGATATGTGAATATAAACGATATGATCAAAATGTTCAACTCTGTTCAACTTTCACTACAGGTTTTACATGAGACGTTTCCACAGCACACCTTCCTGATGAACGGACTCATTCAGGGCGTGAAGGTGAGAATTTCAACGCTTCGCCTCTACTCACCGCCTCTTACTGCAGAAATCCAGTCATATGCAGTAATGTGAACCACACGGGTGACATATTAGCATTTAAATAATGCTCCCAGCAGAAGTCGTGCTTTTTCTATGATCGTTTTCACAGACAGGTAAGCTGATTGGTAAGACAACAGAAATCTGTGGACCTCTGACTGACTCCAGCGTTCCTTGTCCAGGGTCTGCTGTCGTTCATGTCGGCTCCTCTGATCGGTGCGCTGTCAGACGTGTGGGGTAGGCGCTCCTTCCTGCTGGTCACGGTCTTCTTCACCTGCGCCCCCATCCCCCTGATGAGGCTCAGCCCCTGGTAGGTCTCAGTCTCAGGTTCCTCTGCTGCCCTTCTCAGTGCCCTTTACTGTCAGGCAAAGAGCAACATGCATTCACTAGACATTAACGGCTTTCATTCGCGCCACTTCAAAATAACGGTGATGTCCAGACACTTGACATTTAGAGCACAACTGCTTTGTGTTTCCAGTAAACAACAACGCTCGGAGCCACACTGTCATAGGATGCTCAGCACTGTCGCCATGCAGGAACAATGCCCACACTTTGAATCAGAACTGAAGTCCAAAAACATGCATGTCTAGGTGGATTACAGACTCTAAATGTGAGAGTGAGCGTGCAGGACCCTGCAATGCTGACCAAGGGCCAAATATAGCTGCTACAACTCATCGATGCGTTGACTGATTATTCACTGAATGAATAATAAAAAATCAAAATGCCAAAATTCTCTGAGATCAGCGTCTGAAATGTTGAAATTTTCTGGTCCCGTTAGTCTCTATGACAAAAAAATGTAATGTTGTCCAGGTGAGGACATCAAAAAGATACTGAAAAACCTTATCTTGGCCTTTGTGAAGCAGGCCGGAGACGGCCCAAGGCTTTGGGCCCCTCGGCCACTAGGGGGCCCCCCAAGTGCATAGAACAAAATAATAAAGCAATATATTTTTTTGCATGCACAGTATGAATGATGATTTGTATATGATCAAAGATGCATTATTGTACAAAAACACAATTTTACATCAATGCTGTGCTGCTCCTGATGTTGGCTTGGTGATTCTGCCTCTGTCTAAGCTCCGCTGCATGTAATGTGGGCCTCGTGCTGTGCAGTGCCCACTGCGCATCCAAAGCCCAGGTGGTGACTAGGCATAACGATGTCACAAAAAAGGACTTACATTTGGAGACACAGCAACAGCATCATTTCAGCATACATTCATCTGTAAAGAGACGTCAGGCTGACAACAGGATGTAAACAACACAGCCAGAGCTTCACAGAGTTTATTGTAGGTGTATAAATAATCAACAATCAATACTGGCAGAAATAGAGGGCCTCAAAATCAAATTTTCCTTGGGGCCCAGTGGAGATTTGGGCTGCCCTGAAACAGGCTTTAACAATTTTTACTGTTTTTGCATCATTGTACAAACTAAGCAACTAAATTGAGAAAGTAGTTGACTGATTAATTAAGTAATCTATGTTGCAGCCCCAGCATGAATGAATGTGTATGACCTGAAGTTATTGAGCAACTACTATAAAGTGAGATACAACATTGTGGGTCTAATATTATATTTATTTTAGCAATATTTCCTACCTGCCATTAATGCCTGTCTGTCCGTCTGAGGAGAGTGTAAAGCACACGAGCTCAGCAGAAACAGTGTTTTTCTATCACATTCATCACATATTATTTCTCCACAGCTTGACTTACTGTAACTATGCTGACTGGATTAGAAATGAATGTGTGAAACTCCTCATGATGGACCAGTGAAAGAAATGACTGCTAAGAGTTCTGCCTGTGTTGTGTTTGTCTTGCAGGTGGTATTTTGCTATGATCTCCATGTCTGGGGCCTTCTCCGTCACCTTCTCAGTCATCTTTGCCTATGTGGCTGACGTGACAGACGAGAGAGAAAGGAGCACGGCCTATGGTCTGGTAAGGACTAGTGTTTGAGATGCTCTAGAATGTGTATAAAATAAGTCAATTAAGTGTAGTTCTCTTCACAGAGAGTTTGCCTTAGATGTAGACAAATGTGGAGCTGTGAATCCAGATGTGTTGATGATGTTTGACTGATCAAAGCATAATTTGATGCTATCTAGAAAGTGAATGTAGACAGTTTTTATTTTGCATGTGCTTTTCCACATTGCATATGAATGACCTCACCTATTGGACAGAGCTCAGAGGCACCGAGCCACATTTTTTCACCTCCGATTAGATGCCTGAATTTGGATATCTGCCGATGCCGATACTATTTTGATGCCAGTGCTCTATTTGCTTTAATATTATTATTATCAATATTGTTGATTTCATATGAGGCTGTAATAAACTCTTCTCTACAGGCAAGCATGATATTTATGAATGTATGAATGTATGCATGCATCTATGTCCCAAAAGGCAACTTAAGGTCAGAAAAGGAAGTCAGAAAAACAGGAAATGTTATTAACAGGAAAAATCCTTTCATGAAAACAAATATGCAACCTTAAAGGTTTCAAGTTTGTTGCCAGTATTAAGTTAATTCCAAGACAGTTTTAACTACTAGTGTAATATACACTCTGAAAACAAAAAAATACCTCTCATATTAATCTCAACAGCACAATTAGAAATCAATCACTACTTTACAGTGACACATTTTTCAAGTTTCAAAAATTGAATTAAGGGTAAACTTTTCTATACTACCCCTCTCTAAATAAAGAACAAAGGGCTGCTTTTTGTCTGATCAGCACAATCTTAGTAAACTGGCTTTTGTAGCATCAACAAGTCTAAACAGTCTAAACTGTCTAAACATTTAAACTATCAATAAAACAATGTACATCTGAACAGCATAAATCTTGTACATTCTTAATCATGTAGAAGCAACAAATCAAGGTTTTCAAATGTCTAATATTTGAATTTAATCTCTAGATAAATCTTTGCCAAAGGTCGCCCACTTGGTAACTGTACAGGTGTGGTGGCGGGTTAGGGTTAGGCTTAGTAGTAATGTGCATGTAACTACTGTCATTCTTGTTTTAACAAGGCCTTCTGTGTAGGCCTGACTGCGACTTCGGCAGTCAGTCCCTGGTAGCTATTGAATATGAATGGCAGCTTGTCTCTCAGGTCACCTCTGCCAGGTCGCCTCTGTGAGCGCAGAGTTAGGGATGTAACAAAAATTGGTGACGTGGTAAACCACAGTACAATTCCCAGAGGTTAAGATTATTGTTTACACTGGAATTACCAGGTTAATATACCAAATATATTTGGTATGTTGGCACTGATGTCCTACCTCTCAGAATAACAGCTTTGAAAACGTTGTGTTGAAAAGGTGGGGAGCCACAATGCTAGCTCGCTGCAAACTGTGATGTATTTTCTGTATAGTACATTACCATTATTACACACTGTATAGCACATATCTGTGTTTTTTTCAGGCCTCCAATCTGAATTCTGCTCTCCTCTAATCTGAATCCTGTTCTCCTGGCATCCCCTCAGGTGTCGGCCACATTTGCAGCCAGCCTGGTGACCAGCCCAGCTATTGGGGCCTACCTGTCGGCCTGGTATGGAGACAACCTGGTGGTCCTGTTGGCCACGCTCATTGCTCTGGCTGACATCTGCTTCATCCTGCTGGCCATGCCCGAGTCCCTGCCGGACAAAATGAGGCTCAACACCTGGGGCGCACCCATATCCTGGGAGCAGGCTGACCCCTTCGCTGTCAGTAATCACTAACTCCCAGGAGCAAGCTCAGAACAGATTGCATTTGACTGAATGTGATGCTGATCCTCTGAATAATCTGATTATTATCTGAAGGAAGACTAGTGACAGTATTGTGCTTTTTCTCTGTTCAGTCTCTGAGGAAAGTGGGTCAGGACTCGACTGTGTTACTGATCTGCATCACTGTGTTCCTGTCCTACCTGCCTGAGGCCGGACAGTACTCCAGCTTCTTCCTCTACCTGAGACAGGTGAGACACTGCCACATAGGGGCATTTGGGCCTTGAGATAATGCAGAGTTTGCATTGACAGTCCATGAATTCCTTGTTATCTTCTTTTCAACTGGCCATGAGAATGATTTGACTTCTGTCTTCACAAAGCGATGTGCTTTAACGGTTGTAACCACCTGTTCTTCCAGGTCATTAACTTCTCCTCCACCACCCTTGCTGTGTTCATCGGAGTGGTGGGCATTCTGTCCATACTAGCACAGGTAGCTCACACCAACTCTGCTCCACTTCTACAGTTATTCTCCCTTAGCACTTATCTTTTAAGGCTACCTGATGAAATCTTGATATGAATACACCTTTGTTTGTCCTGCCAGACACAGGACATCATATCTAGTCTGTCTGGCATACATTTCTTAAGAGGGGGAAAGTAGCTGGTATATTATACACATCATAACAGACATTTGAACCTGGTGGTCTATGGAGATGATTACTTTGTTGAATTTAAATAAAGACACAAACAGAACAAACAAAAATGAAAATCTGGCTTGCATGGGCACTTTATGAAAGTGGCAAACATGTACAAAGTAAAACTAACAAATGTTCTCATAGCAGCACAAAGTGTTATAGTAATACGCTGTAATGAATCGTACTGATGTCTTGCATGATGACTCTCTCCCTGCTCAGACTCTCTTCCTCACTCTGTTGATGAGGACTCTGGGTAATAAAAACACTGTTCTGCTGGGCCTGGGCTTCCAGATCCTCCAATTGGCCTGGTATGGCTTTGGATCCGAGCCATGGTGAGCTGCTACTGTCCTGCTATACCTCTTGTCTTACCATGGATTAGAGCAGTGTGAAGCTTAATAGAAAGGAAAAAGTCCTAAACACTGTACCAATGATTATAGGAGAATACGCTGCAGTGGAGGTTGAGTTGAGAGGCTTTTGTGATGTAACACTACGATACATACGCACACACACAGACTAAACCGTGTATGTGTGCGTTGACAGGATGATGTGGGCAGCTGGTGCTGTAGCAGCAATGTCTTCAATCACCTTCCCAGCAGTCTCTGCTCTGGTGTCACAGTCTGCTGATCCTGATAAACAAGGTGACAAAGAAACATCCTGTCCTCTCCTCTGGTCACTGTGCTTGAATGGATTTCATTCCTTGAACATTCATGCCAGTTCAGTGTGCCATCAGACAGAGTTTTGACAGTGTCAGCAGGAAGCCGGGCTCTAACCATGAGTTTAAACATGAGGCTCTGAACAGCGTCCTTCTCTTTGCAGGTGTGGTTCAGGGCATGATCACAGGCATCAGGGGTCTATGTAATGGTCTGGGTCCAGCCCTCTATGGCTTCATCTTCTTCCTCTTCAATGTTGAGCTCAACACCATGGACCCCATCCAGGGAGACTTCAACATCGACCCTCTGCCTCTGCACAGTCCCACTGAGGTAGTGTATACGATAAACATAGAGCTGCCTGGCATCTGCCAATCCTGATTAAACTACAACTCTCAGTAGAAGTTAGTTTGTTCTGTTTCTGGTTCTAAAAAGCTGCATTTCCCTCTCTTCCCTGTCTCTCTCTCTCTCTCTCTCTCTCTCTCTCTCTCTCTCTTTCTGTCTCTCAGCGAGCCCTCATCCCTGGCCCACCGTTCCTGCTGGGGGCCTGCACCGTGGTGGTGGCCTTCTTGGTGGCGCTCTTCATCCCAGAGAAGCCTTCCTGCTCCTCCTCCTCCTCCCAGATGTCCCTTAGCGACAAACCGCGGCCTGACAGCAAAGAGTCCATGTCATCTCTGGCTGGTGTGCACATCAACACGCCACTGCCAGGCAGCGATGAGGAGACCCCACCCACTGCTAGCGACGAGGACTTCGAGCCGCTGCTCCAGGACAGCATTGTTTGATGGACAGGTGGGCGGTGCCACGGGAGGTGGGCCTCACATCCTGTTTGATTGATGTTTTGTAACAAAGACAAACAACCAGTAAGACCTTTTCTTTGCCGCTCAATGGCCAGGCTCAGTGTGCTTTTATGGTCTGGAGATGGCCCGCAATGGCCAGGAGCTCCAATAGTGTCATGTCTTTGCCAGGAGAACGAGCCTATGGATGACATCACTGACTGTAACCGATAAGGATGCTTTTGGCATAAGGCGCGGTAGCAGAGAGCTACAAAAAGATGTTATCATCATTTGAGAGAAACAACAAAGGTGATTATTTGACGGCCAGGGAAGACGGGGCCAACACCGAGAGTTTTTCCACAAGAGGCAAGGCCAACTGCATTTTTATTTAATGGAAATTTGGGGATTTTTTTGTTTTGGGACTCACCTGCATACAAATCCCCTGATGGTAAAGAGGAGTATGTGTGCAGTTTTAGTTGATGGGAGGTTTTCTGTTTATCTTTAAGCTTGAATTTGGTGATTGTTTTTTGTGATTAACGAAAAGAGGTGTTTCTACCCTCAGCAGTATCATTCTCGAGCTGTATTTTTAATGCTGTGATAACTTATTGGTTATAGTACAAAAAAACATGTTTGCTATGTATTTACAGAAATCTTAACATTGGTATTAATTTCTACTTTTTTGTCATATGTTGAAGAGTAATTTTGTTACATTTATTTTCTTTTTGGCAGGGTAAAGGGATTTCTATTCTTTTTCAGTGTACAGAAGTTCACCTGCTGTAAGCTGTCGATAACTAACTTTGTATGAATGTGATGAGCTGAGGAACTAGTCAGCCAGCTGAAATCGACCTGTCCTCTTAATGTTGGTGTCAGTCACAAAGAACAAGAAAGAGGGAAATGTCCAATAAATATGTACATTTATATATTTAGAAAACTATGAGAAAGAAAAGAATCCTGAACAATTCTGGAGGTGAAATAACCAAACACCTCACGGGATAGTTTGAACTCTATTTCACCAGTGTCCCCATTTGTCACTCTACCTCAAATCATTGTATTTCTAAATCACTCACAATCTGGATTTACTCATCTTCTATCACATTTATCTTATTTTTATATGGTCACTTGAAATGAAAGTGCTGCTGGATGCTGGCCAGTGTTGTATCGAGTACTGTAAAATCACACTAAAGTAGAAGTATGGGTACCCAACCAAATAATTACTATAGTAAAAGTTTAAATCACTAACTGAAATGCTACTTACGTTAAAGTCTTATAGTATCTGGAATTTCTTGTACTTAAGTATGACAAGTGATGTACAACAATATGTACTCAAGTAATGAAAGTAAAAGTGCAAGTACATGTTAATAATAAGGCAGTCTGAATTTCTATGAAGCCTATGTGGCACCTCTAAATATGGAGTCTATGGTTCATCTTCATCTACATCCTACATTATTCCATATGCACCATGTTGAACAGAAAATAATGTCACACAATGTTCATGTGTACCAGTTAAACCTTGTGCATAGTATGTCCATGCTAACCGTGATTGGAATAGGAAGAGAATAATTTCATTATCCGAGAACTTACCTCACTATACTTCTTTAGGTTGGAAGGGGAGATTTGGAGGGGAACATTTTTTGGGAGACATAACAGGCACTCTTTTGCATTTATGTAAGAGCTGGTTCCTCGTCCTTTGTAGCTATCGTAGCTGCTGTTGCTGTCTCGTCTTCCATCACTACTGCTGCTTGGAAAACTTTCTGCCCCCAGCTGCTGTCCATATGAAACCGACAGGTTGAGTAGCCTATGGATCATCGTGCGCATATGCGAACAAATTTGGACGTGTCCCGACATCGTTGCAGTCACCAGTCGGGTCAAATATAGTGAAAACACTATTCTTGTGTCTTTTTTGTTCTTCTTCTTTTTTGTAAAGAGTAACTATAAGGCGCATGGAAATATAGCAAAGTAAAAGTGAAAGTAATCAGAATTTGAAAAACTCAAGTACAGTACAAAGTCTCCCAAAATATACTTAAGCACAGTAGTGAAGTATTATTACATCATTACTATACAACACTGATGCTGGCAATGGGAAAACCTTAGAGCTGCAACTCTGCTATTTACCCTGCCTAATGTGTTTTTGGCCAGATTCCGTTTCAGGATTATATTAATCTCACCTCTAATGTGTACACCCTGTGCATTTGGTGCTAATTTGAGCAGTAAATAGCATTGTCATGGCATTTTCAATATATCATTATAAGCTCCATGTCACCTGTGAGTTTTCAAAATGCCATCTGATAGGGTTTGCACATTCTTTATCTCCTTCTACTATCTACTTCCCTCAGTATAATTATACCAAACTTGAAGAAAAGTTGTACTTTTGCATTTCTTCAACATAAATATATAAAATTACTCAGCTTTCCAGAATGTCTTGCTGTCATCTAGTGCCTCTCCAAAATGTAGGTTCAGAAACACCACCAGCATGACACTATCAATTTCTTTCAAAAACAACAATATGCTTCTGGCTCTGACTGTCCAGGGTCAGTGTGCCTTCCTCTCCAAGCTGCTCTGCTTGGACCCCATTATTCTTAGGGCAGACAGTATATCTGTGCAAAGGATCCCTCGTAGCCCACAAAGCTTAACATTGTATTTTTTAAGCACATGGAAGTGTTGCAGAGATGAGGTTGTTCCCTGACCGTAGTGATATCCATGTGAATTAACTTTCAGAATACTTGAAGCACCAGAAAGGAAGTGTTATGAGAGTTTTAGAGAAGACTGGAGTTTCATGATATATAACAGGCACAGAGTGTACATAGATATTAACGTAAAGACCTTAAAATGTAAATGTGAATGATATCATAGTTTGTATATAATGTAAGCGAGTGTGGACTTGGCTTGACAGTGTGTTGTGCTTGACATGATGGTTTCGCATCAGTGTTGGGTCCTGTGTAGTTCAACCCAGTCTCAGGTGGAGGTGTATGTCCATCTGTGCAGACCATCCATTATTCTGCTACAGATTTTCATGTTCTTTAGACTACAGGAGAAACAAATTCCCCACTTTCCTCTCTAATTCATTCCTGAGTATGTTGACATAAACACTATCCCAGTTATCTGTTTTTTCTTTCTATGATTTTCTTTCTGAGATCACGATGTTGATGAAACTAAGGACCTTATGGTCCTTGCATCCTTTTATATAATTTGAAAGGTGCTAAATCAGATCAGCTTGCCTGCCATTTGCCTTGTAGAGACTTTACAGGTCTGCATTTCAACTGTGTAATTTCTAAAATCTAAATAAGTGACTAAAGGAACTAAATATGTGTCTGTGTTACTCTAAACACCCACTCTAATAAAAGCAACCCAAAGTAACTCTTTTAATCAACCCTTTTAACAATTTCTGGTCTAGATATGCATATGACAAATGAGTAAGGTCTTGCTGACTCCAAAGACCCAGACTATAAGTAGGATATTAGTGTGAACAATCAGTTATTTAATCAACAACTCCACCCTCTTCCTCAGCAGCAGTGAGACTGACTCAGCAGTGTATATACTGTACATGTATTGAATGTCTGTACATGTGAAGAAATGAAATTCACTGTAAATACACTTTGTTGTCTTGTCTTGAAGTGTACCAGCCAGTTGTTGGAAAATAAAACAGAGCCACACTTGGCATCGGTGTGATGAGTAATTCTTCACTTTCCAGTGAGATGTTCTTCTTTATACCCAAATTTGTCTTTATCCTGTTTGAAGTGTGCTGTGGTGAATCTAATACAAGAACAGCCAAGTGTGAATGATAAGATAATGTTTTTTTTGGAAGGTTGTTTGAGTTTAAGATAAGAGCTTTGGAAAATCACTGTGAAAAATAGCATTAACCGCATACAAGAGTGCATATAGAACGGATTGGGCATAATATCACATTGTTTACCAAACAAATCTTAGTGTATCAACACTGTTTGCTACGCCTACATGTTGGCTGACTTAAATTACCAGTGTGTAGGATTTAGGGAGATATGTAGGAGACTAATGCTTGGTGTATAAGCACCTGAAAATAACACACCTGTGCTTTGCTACCTCCAAAGTTTCAGACAGTTTCAGTTCTCTTCTTAAAACCAAACAATGTGTCCAAATAGACCATGTAGGTTTTACAAAATGCTAAAATGCCCACTGGGTCTTCATTAAATTATAGCTGTTAATTCCTGGATTAACTCCTTTCTATTCCTTATTCTACTCCACACACACACACACAATATTATTAGTAGATATTAGAAAATCCTGTTTTAATGAAAACACAAATAGTAATCGGAATTTAAACTGGCCGGATTGAAAGTGTAATAATGCTTGAGCATTCAGCAGCAGAAGCGTGTGACGGCCACTGAGCAACGTCACGTACGGCGCTGAGTGGCCGCAGTCGACCAATCAGAGGCCGGGTTTTTAGGTCATGTGACGGACCAAGGTAGACGAACAGCAATCATGGCTCAGTCTTCGCGCAAGTCGGGGGTGTCCAAGTGGACAGCCGAGAAAGAGAGAACTCTGATCACGTTCTACTCCTGTAAGTCAGACTCTGTACACCATAGTATTACATAGTATAACTTTTACTGTTTTATTGCGTGTGCGCACGGAATCTCGACAACATTTTGGCGCAACCGTAGCTCAACGGTAGCAATGAGCAACAATCCAATTAATGGCGACGGGTAACTGTGGTGGTCCCGCTCAAAACGCGTTTGTAACTTTAAGTCTAAATAAAACATGGAAGGACGTCCATGATTTTTTTTTAAATTTGATTCTTTTCAGTATTCTAGTCCGACCTTTACATTTGGTGTGCCAGCGGTCAGAAATATGCAGGCTAGTTTAGTGCCGTCTACACCCCAACGTCATCATTTTCCATCTTTGTGCAGAAATGAGCGGTAAAACTGCAGAAACACGCTGACTTTGATCATGCAGAAACTTAGAGGTGCTTGCACATAGACCACGGCATACGCAGTCGGCGGGCGGCAAACCCATCCATTGTGTGGTACCGCTGCGCGTGTGCGCAGAGCCTGGCGCGCCGCCATGGTCGGCGCGTCAGAAATGAGAAACGGTTAATGTGAACTGTCATGGAGGGGCAGCTCATCAAGTTTCCCGATCTCTGGGACACAGGGGCGAATCTAGGGTTTTTTTTAGGGGTGCCGAAGCACCCCCGTGGAAATGCTCGGCACCCCCTGACTCAGCGCATTTTTTAAATGTTATATTATGCGGACTCGTCATTTTGTCAGAAACAATGTGCGTCAGAGAAGAATGATGGTAAAATCGCCCCGGCTGGGACACAAGATTTAATGGGCAGGCGGTCAAGCGGCTCCCTGCTTAGCCTCAAGTAAATCTCAAAGCAATCGTTATGGAAGTATAGCCTCCTGATCAGCCTATACTAAGGTGATCATTTTTTTAATCTCCTAAATGGAGAAAACCGGCGTTGGGTGTGGGGGCGCACTCGGGCTCGAACCTTTTCTGTGCTCTTCGTCTCCTCCTCCTCCTCCTCCTTATTAGCGCAAGAGTCAGGACTTAATATACCTGAACCCTCCCCATTGATTCTGGAGTCCAGCTACAGATGCAGCCACCTGTGCCATATTTCTCTACATAGGCCTACTGATTGGTACCATAGTAAAGATTTCAGATGCCTATTGTAAGTTATGGAAAATTGGCTGGTTCTTATATAGCGCTTTTCTAATCTTCATGATCACTCAAAGCTCTTAGCTACGGTGGCGCTGAAGGTCAAAACAAAACAACAATTCAGAAAACACAACATTTCACAAAACACTTCAGCATTTTGCAAAACACTTCAACATTTCACAAAACAAAATTTCACAAAACACTTCAGTATATCACAAAACAAAATTTTACAAAACAAAATATATTTCACAAAACAAAAAAAAATCACAAATTCACCCATTCACACCCCTTCTTACACGGGTGGCCCGTCTGTTTTGACCAGTAGCTTTTAACCACTCACACACACTTCCCATCAGGTGGGAATATGATGATGCTGGCAGAGACAACTTGGGATTCACCATATAGGCTGCACTGGGCAACCACAGACCACCTGAGCCTTAGTCACCTTTCACATTATTGTTACTGGGGAAAGAAACATCACCCAAGGCCTCATCAGCTTTAGGAAGACTTGTTCAGCAAACCAGCAAATCGTCTCTGCAAAACAGCCCAATGCAACTTTTTGACTAGGATGTGACATTTTTTTTGTGTTGTGTTGACCCGTAACGTCCTGCTACATAAGTACAAAAACAGTTATCATAGAGGGTTCTCAATTTTCGATTAGTCCACCAATGCTATATATGTTGTAATCAAGTCATAAAAGTAACAGCTTGTTTGTATTCATTTGCAGTGCACAGACACCTGTGGTACTACAGAAGCGAGGGCTACAGGGACCGGGATCTAAGAGATAACACTCTGAAAGATCTAAAGATGATCTTGGAAGCCCAGCTGCCACCAGATTCTTTTTCAAGTAAATTTGTGCCTAGATTGATTTAAATTGCATTTTGTGTTGGAGGGTACAAATCTAATGTAACCCACCTCTGTTTTTATCTCCAGTTGATGATATTAAATACAAGTTCAAGTACCTACGTAACACTTACCATCGACTGCACAAGGCGGTGAAGGCCAGCAGAGAATCGTTGAACGTGTTCGTGCCACGATGGAAGCACTATAAGCAGCTGGCCTACCTGGAGGAGTGCTGGGTAGAAGAGGAAAACCCCAGGCAGCCACCAATCTCCCCCCTGATTATTCGACAGCAGAGGATCCAACCTAGCCTCGCTCCCGCAGGACTGGTCCTCCCCAGTACATCCACCTGCTCCACGTACTACACTGTCCCCTCTAAGATGGGTCAGTCTCGCTGGACCGAGGACAGGGAGCGGACACTAATAGCCTTCTTCAGGGGTAATCAAACAGTGATTCTGAATGAAAAACAGTAGCTTGTAAGACATGCATGTACAGTGTCCTGGTTGATGGACTTTGTATGTTTTTCCATGCAGAGCACAGTTGTCTGTGGAACAAGAGGATTGACTTCCACAACAAGCACGAGTTCCAAGAGAAGCTGCTGAAATATCTGTGCACTCAGCTGTCCAACCAATCTGTGTCTTTCTCAGGTGAACCTCAGCCTGCCTCACTCCTGACACTACCCACAGCAGCTCACAGATATCATACCTGTTGTTTTTGCATGTGTTCAGTCTTTTTTTCTGATCCATGGTTCATAAAATGAAGCGAAAACAGTGAAAAGTGTTGTCACCTGTTTCACAAAGTTTAGTGAAAAACAAAAAATATTAATATTTGAGAAGGCAAAATCTCTCTTTCGGCTTCACAGTTTTAGATGTGCAGTGCAAGTTCAAGAGCCTGCGAGCCACTTTCAACCAGGAGTACAAGGCAGTTATGGCAAGCAGGGCATCTGGCAACCTCTATGTACCCAAATGGAAGCACTACAAGCAGCTGCTCTTCCTCTCCAACTCCTGTGATGAAGACGACGGCACGGACGACATGCAGGACAAGGAGCAGGGCATCCACACACCAGCCTCCACCCAGAGCAGCAGCGCATCTTGCTCCACTCTCACCTTCAGCATCAGCCACCCATCCAGCTATGCCAAAGCCAGCACCAGTACTGCCTGCCAAACCTACCAGCAGGAATCAGCTGCTCTCATGTTTCCCTCCAGCTCTCCAGCATCCCCCTCTCTTGCAGACATCAAACCCCCCATAGGCTCTCTGACACTTCACCCAGACATCAGAGGTGTCGGCCCCGGCTTCTACTGGAGTGACGCAAAAATCCAGCAGCTCATACTGTTTTACTCTGGTTGGTAAACGTAGAGTATGAAGAATAATGCTCTTGTGGCTGACTGTCTGGTGCTGATATGAGCTGTGGGTGTTGTCTCTTTCATTTCAGAGCACAGCTGTCTTTGGAACAAGAAGTCTCCTAACTACAAGAACAGGGTGATTAGGGAGAGTCTGCTGGACACGCTGAGCTCCGCCATGTCCACCAACCAGCCCATCCCTTTCACAGGTAACTGTACTAGTGCAAACCAACCAATAAGGGCCAGTCATAGTCTCATAGTTTTTGTGATTGATTATTCTCCAGTGGGCGACATTGAGGCACAGTTCAAGAACCTGCGCTCCATCTTCAAATGTGAGCACAAAAAGCATTTGAATAGGCCCCGCAATTCCGGCCCTCCAAAGTGGAAGTACTATCACGAGCTCATGTTCCTGTGCGGGTCCTGTGATGAGGAAGAGGAAGAAGATGAGGATGACGATGAAGATGAAGATGGGGAGAAGCCGGAGCGCTCCTCAGCTCCTCCCTCCTCTGTCTCCCCGATTGCTATCAGACGGCACCAGGCCGCTGCTCCGTCCCCTGTCTTCCAGATTGCCGTCAGACAGCACCAGGCCGCTCCTCCCTCCTCTGTCTCCCAGATTGCCGTCAGACAGCACCAGGCCGCCCCTCCCTCTGCCACCCCCTCACGCCCTGTGCATTCCTCACCCTCCTCCTCCACCTCCACCTGCGGCTCCTTCTCGGCCTCCACATCCAGCAGAGCATCAGCGTATCATCGTAAGCGCTCGTGCCCCATGAGAGCGCTGGTTGGGAGACAGGCCAAGCGGCATTCGCCATTTCTCAAATATGTCGAGGAGTCTCTCAATGCTGCACCCCCCCGCAAAGTGAGGAAGCTCAAAGTTAGGATCTTTAATGCAATCCAGAGCTTGTCCAAGGTTTAGCAGTTCACAATTGCTATTCCATAGTCCTGCATTCAGATATGCTCCTATACGGCCATAATGTAGAACAAATGCTTTGAGGTTTAACAAGGGAGTTAGTTAGTACCTGTTGGGGCAAAACTGTTCATGTTACAAAGGAGCATTTGGAGGGCTAGTTTTTGTTTACACAATGTTTACACAAGTAACATCATGTTCAGATTCCACCAAAAAAAACATACAATATACAACTGTCATCTTGCTTTGATCATCCATCCATCCATTGTACCTTGATCATCAAGGGTTTGAGGTCTTGGTACTATTAAGCTTTTCAGCATCAGTTGATCACAATGCTGAGACAATGAAAATATTTGAAATGTGTAAGATGGCAAGTTGTTACCTTTCACAACATCTATGCATGCTTTGCAGTCCAGTTATTACCGAGTGTTGAATGTTAAGGTGTTAGTTGCTGCTAAATATGTTGAAGCAATAACGGTTACCTTTGGACTGGATGTTTATATACGAATGACAGCTTTTGTTGGTGTTGTCATGGGTTTATAAAAAATTGTGCCTTATCAGAATCACAGGAACCGCATTTTCAGTAAATGTGGAACCATTTGTCTTTTCAATTTCAGACTTACTTTGTTAATAAATTCGATTCATGTGTTCAAAGCAAGAACCTGTGAGTTTCATTGTTTTCTTGATGCTTGCTTACTTCAAATGTACTGCAGTAATTCGCACCACTGACAGTGGAGCCCTCAGAGTGTAATTCTGATAGTCTCCTCCGGATGGCAGTGCCTGCTCACATACGGAGCCCTGCTGTCTCCAAGCACAGCAGAGGGAGATGGGCTCACCCCTCCAGGGCACCTGCAACCCCAGCACCTTCACCTGACTTTTGACCAATGTTGGTTGTAAGACGCCATGACGCAATGGCTCAACCACATTCCCAAATGCCAACACACCCAGTTCAGGCTGCAGGAATCTCACCTTGGCAGGAGTGGGCGGAGCAGAGTTGAGCAGTTACTAAGTGACAGTTGTGACCCTCCCACCCCCTTTAACCAGCAGTAGCAGCTTCAGTGATTCAGGGGTTTCTTTGCTTTATGGATTCTTTGAAGGTTTTCAAACTGAGCTCACACCTGAAACCTCAGTAATGATTTGCAACCAGTTTCTGAATCCTCTGTGGGTTTATACAACTGATCTCGTCACACACCAGAGTCCTGTGAGTCCATTGTAGATTTCAGCCAGTGTAACACAAGATGGATCATCAGGGGCTGCTTCCCTCAGCTTTGGGAGCTTAATATTATCTGGGGCCAATCTGTGCTGCTGTGGTTGTTGTAACATGTATCCAATAGCACAATGACAGTAATGACTATATATTCTATTTGATGTATGAATATCACATATTGTGATATTCCAGTACACGTCAATGAAATGGAATGCAATATGAGGTGGTATCAGTATATGATCGTTCAAATTATTAAAAGTATTTACCTCTACTCCTCTTCCCTACCCACAGCCTCAGTCATTAAGCCAATCACGTCCTCCTCATTTCCCTTTGTCTCTGAGACAAGAACTCTTCCTCAACACAAGATATCAGATCAGATAGGATCACGTGAAGTAGACTCCTTTCTCACCTCCAGGGTGAAAGACTGCTGACCTGCTGGCAGGTTCTACTGGGTGCTGTGTAAACTACTGGATCCGGCTCTGCTTCTCTACATTAATCTGTTTCCAGTGTGAATGAGAACAGTGTCAAACCTGCTTCAGTACAATCCACCGCTGCTGTGGCCGATTGGATTACAAGCCATCAGCACACACGCACACACACACAGAGGAAACCTATGCGTACCCCTTTCATTCACAGCTTTTTCTATATTTTCACGCTGAACTCAACAGCTGACTGTAAAACTTTGCCCCCTTTCTCTCTCTGTGAAGCGTTATTCCCCTTTCCCCTCACGTGTGTCTGTCTCTCTCCCTCTCTTTTTCCTCTGTCTAACTTTCATTTTTCCTTCTATAGCCTCTCCCTCTCTCCTTTCTCCCTCTACCCCCCACCCCCCATCCCTCTTTTCTTCTGGCTCAGTGAGTCGCAGTAAATCCTATTGTAATGTTAAACTGATTTTGGGAGGAGACAGAGAAACCCAGTCAGTCAGACAGAAGAGTTTGGGTCCGTCTTGGAGCGGGTCCGATCACGTTTGACCTTCGTTCAGCCGCTTCGGAAACTTCGGGAACTTCGGAGACTCCTTGTGGGAGAAGTATTTGAGACTGTATTTTGGAAGGTGTATCTGGAGCGAGGCGTGCTGGAGCCGCAGCTACATATGGGGACCCCACCGCTCTCCAACGTCGCTCCGGAGCGTGGAGCTGGATGCCTGTGAGCCGGAGCCGCAGCTTGTCTGAGCCGGGGCTCCTCTCCTCTCCTGAGCTCCATGGAGCGCCGGCAGCAGGCCGAGGCCCTAGGCTTCGGAGGCGGCTGGATGCTGCTGGAAGCCCGGCTCCAGGGAGGAGCACCGTGGGGCTTCACGGTGCAGGGCGGCCTGGAGCACCGGGAACCGCTGCTCATCTCCAAGGTAGGAAGGACCGTGCCCCTGCTACTACTGTCAAACTATACAGTGGACACCTGTGATTTTTTATTATCATTATTAGTATTATTTTAGATTTACATCATAAGTGCGTCACTAAAATACAGTTTTCTACAACAACTGTATCAATGATATGGCAAAGGTAAGCAGAGTGAGGAGCAAATAAAATTAAATTGAATTACCAATGTGTGGAAGGAGGAATGGACCACATACCTGGCCAGAAAGAACCCCACCATAGCCCAGTGTCAGAAGAATAGCAACTAAAACCCATATAACCATGTTTATCAGTTAGTAAAGTAATACGTTCATATGATGTCAGCATGATCCTATCAGTCTTGGATAGGCATTAATAATTATCCAGGGTTTAGAAACTGCAATAGCCTTCTTTCAAGGAAGCTTTACAAGTCATTCTCTACACAGAACAATATAAAGATATGGATAAATACAGTAAAATTAAAGATTTTCAGTGGAGTACACTAGGAAGTGTGGAGCTGTTGAGTATGTTGGTATTATTAAGTGTATTGACTATATACTGCTGTATATAGCCCTCCCTGGGTAGCATATTTAATCGTGCATAACATATATTTTTTAATATTCATTGTTTTCTCCATCTTGTCTCGCACAGTCTGGTCTATCGCAACAGCATTTCGCTGCCTGTGTTTTGTACATTTACACTTGTTGTACATTTACACCATTTATAATGCCAATTATAATCCCAAGTGGTGCGGACTCAGCAGCATTTAAAGTCGACACAGTGACCTGTGCTCTAGTCTGCAAATCAGCAGCTCCTCTGGCTGTAATGTAGAAAATGACCACTAATGATTCTCTTCCTGTCGCAACAGCCATCATGGCCTAATTTTATTAAAATGCAAATCAGCTGGCCAGTGTGTTTGTGTGTGTGTGTGTCTGCTCGCGTGCGTGTGTGCATGCACACGTGTTTGCATGTGTTATTCAGAGTTCTGGGATGAAGGCCAAATCGCTGTAAATTGGGTAAGATTGTGAATTATGCGTGTTCTAGGGTGCCTCTGAACACACTTGTTTTTCTTTATTATCATGAACAGTTCTGACATCATTATTCAGGTTTGACTCAGCCACCTGATGCCTGATGTCTCTCTCTCTCTGTCTCTCTCTCTCTCTCTCTCATTCTTTCTGTGTTTCCCAGTAGAGCTGTAACGACTAATAATAATGAAATAATCCAAGATTGCTTTGATAATCCATTAATCAATCAACATGTAAAAACATAGAGGGATTTCCAGAAATTAATTAAATATTCTTAAAAATACGTATTTTTTGGTTTCTTTAGTTTCTCGATGACAGAAAATGGAAAAAAACTGACCATTGAAAGTAATTTAAAGATTGCATCTTGGCTTTTGTGCGATAGACTTTAAGAATCTTCCCAGTTCTGCACCATTTTATACCACAAACAACTACTTGACTAATCGAGGAAACAATGAGCAGATTACTCAAAAAATATATATTTTCACCTTTTTCCACTCAGTCCCTGTTTCCCTCTCTGTTTCTCTGCCTACAGTATATCTCTACTCATACAGGCAGGATTTTCATTGTTTGCATCTAACAGAAATGGGATGAAGTCATTGTCTCAGAATGTCTGTTCCACATGTGTTTCTGTGCCCTCAGATTGTTTATCATTAGCACACTCTGGTTCTTGTGGTTCCAATGTGGAGTCAGAGGTCACAGTGAAGGTTTCTGTTAATCCAAGCAGTTCAGGTCAGATTAATCTGATTAATCTGAAGGTCTAATGACTGGCTTCCGACTGGAGGTGTTATCAGGGTCACACTTCAAAACAAAGTTAAGATCCACACTCCACCGTCTTCGGCTCATCTCTGATTTCTTTGGCTTAGTATTGTAACTTGACTGCGGCTCTGGACTAGGGGCGACCAGACTCCAAAGAGGCTTTTGTCTTTGAGGGTTTCTATTTTATATCTAGTTTGAGGCCCTGGTTTTCTCATCTCACCCAGCCTGGCTTTGTAGCATCTTATTTCACCTCAGCGTTTTTTGTGGCAGGTTGATCATTAACCTTGCTGGCCAGTTGTATAGGGCAAAACCTGAGTATTGTGCAGTTTCAATGCTAATACAGTTTGTGTGTTTTTGGGGTTGAACAGTTAGAACTGTGCATCATAATAATCCCTGTCAAACTCGGTATTAAAATGACCAATATAACAGCAGAGAGATACGTATTAACAGCCTGGCAGCCAACAACAGTTCTAGGCTTTATCTTATCCCTGTTTAGAGCAGTTATACATTTTGAATTAAATCCCATTCTCAAATTATGTTAAACTTAATGCTTTATAATTGAAACCAAGCTGTTTGAGTGGCTACTTGGCTGCTTATTTTCAGCAGCCTGCAGGCTCCTTTGCTTCTTCTCAGCTCCAGAGAAGACTTCAGAGTCTCCACAGCCAATATCAGTATAGATGAGCATTACAGAGGCTCCAAGGATAATTAGGCCTGCATTCAACACCATGAATCAGATTCAGTTGATCTGTGTATACTTTTAAGTCAGATTCACAGTAGAGTCTCAAGTCTCTAGGAAAGGTCAGAACTCGATATGGCATCATTGAAGATCCTGTTGTCCGAGGATATTTCCCCAAATCACACAGACTCTATTAATTAGAGAAGGTTTGTTGTTTCAGTCACAGTATGGACAGGCTAAGCTGCTCTGTTTGGATATCTTAGTCTGCAGGGTAATGAATTTCAGCTGGAATACCAGAGTCAGTGACACACACAGGAACACACACATTCTCACTCACAGTTACTGATTTTGCATGCCTTATTTGGGTATATTTATTCCTGAAAAAGGCAAACAGTACAGCCTGTGCACCGTTGGACTGAGCTACGGAATGGTTTACATTTTAACACACTGTTTTTCTTTCATAGTTCACAGGGGAGGTTTCTTTTCCTTAACATCAGCACAGCTCATTAGCCATATGTCACCACTGGGTTTTGTTGTATTTTCATATCATTTTATGTCAGATTAACATCTCATCAGTGTAAATCAGGTGCCTTCCATATTTTCACCAGGCACTGTCTGATATTGGTGTGTGAGCTTAGGCCAATAGTATAGATACATGTTCAAGAGCACAAACATCTATCTATCTATCTATCTATCTATCTATCTATCTATCTATCTATCTATCTATCTATCTATCTATCTATCTATCTATCTATCTATCTATCTATCTATCTATCTATCTATCTATCTATCTATCTATCTATCTATCTATCTATCTATCTATCTATCTATCTATCTATTTGTGTTTGGCCCGCACTGCTTATTATGCTTTTGCTTAAAAAGAAACACATGTTCTAATTCAGGGGAGACTCAGACACACCCTGCATGAAATTCCTGTCAATTGTTTTAACATTTGCAGTGTCCCAGATGGACGGTGTTTCAGAGCAGTGTTACAAACCTTTGTCAAGCATCAGAAAGTTAGCGAAAATATCATCACTGAAACAACTTGCCAGTGTTAGCGGCTGCATTTCCCATCCACCCTCGATGTCCACGCTAGTCACCTACACACCCTACACACCCAGATACGGAACTGACTCTTGACTAAGAGAGTTTATCACTTATTAAATGGGCATCTGAGGGACAATCAATAGTCTAGTAATGCATACAGTTGTCTCATTTAACATTTAACCCTGACTGCAAATACGACTATATTCTTGGAAGTGGCAGCACATGCTTGGTGTTTATACTGATATAATCCCATTTGAAGCCTGTTTGAAAGTTAGATCCATAAACAGGTGAGAGAGTTGAGTGATTTTCCTGACACTGGTTGAGATGTAAGACCAAACACAGAAAACACAAACAAGTTCTGCTTCCATTCATGTCAGGGGTATGAAGTGTACCTCAGCCATTCTGCCATTTTCCTGCTTTACACATGGGTTTTTTTTGTCATGAGTTGAGTTTTTAGAGGTGAAATCTACCCTCAAAGCTCAAACCAAAGATTGGAGCTTTGACCTTCTCATGTCCGCTACAAAAGAGGATCACCTCATGGTTCCCTGGCCTGCCCTCAGCATAAAATCACTGAAAGCATCTGAACACCAAATTTTATGTTTCATCTGAATAGGAACCAGAGCCATGAAGGAAAAGTGTTTTTTATTTTGGTGAATTCAAGATCACTGAGGGCCGGGGTGAGCTGCTGACGTACGTGCACAGACATTTTGATGACCGAGTCAGGGTTTGATTGAGCTTATCTCATAGTGACAGTGTGACCTTGAAAGAGACACACCACACGCACACACACACACACACACACACACACACACACACACACACACAGATAAGTTGTCACAGATGCACAGAATGCTGCATGTGATGATGCAGCCACACACAGAGACACACTCACCATGACAGACTGCTAAGAGGCATCATTGGCAGCACTGATAATGCAGCAGGGTCATTCCGATAATTGCTGCATGTATGTCAGGTCATAGAAAGGGAGATTCAGCTGAATCAACAGCGATGTAAATAGCAGAGTTGGCATCTTCTCTATTTTTTCCAGTTAGAAGTTGAGAACTTGACTTTTACCAAGTGTTGAAGTGGTGCTGATAATGGCAGCTACGTGGCAACACAGGTTTTTGCTCACTCAATCTGTCATTGCTGTTTTTTTGCCCTCAACATTCCATTGCTGTGGAGATACCAGAGCAGCATGGTAGCACTGTCCCAGGAGCTGGGGAGGAGAGGACAGGGGACCCCAATCTGGTGAATGCCGCCCTCACAAGTAGAAGTCACACAGACAAGACGTTAGACAGGAGTGCTGCATCTTAGTGTTTGCAGACACATGGATGAACTGTTCCTGCTCTATCGAGTTAATAATTTCCCTTTAGGAATGAATAAAGTATAATCCTGTGCTCTCTGTGTCTCTCTCCTCCACGCTGTCACCTATCAAACTTCACAAACTTTATCAAACGCCTCCAAAAGTAAAATATACTGAGGTAAAGCTGAAGGGTCCACCACACACAAGTGCTGCCGGACATAAAACAATTGCTTCCCAACCCTATATAACAACAGTAACTTGTGGTGACAAATGGCTGATGATTTTTAACTGAAATGAAAATGTATCTTTTTTTTTATTTTGATGAAAATGATTTTCTAATATCTGCTTAACAGTTGCAGACTTAGTCATTGGTGTAGTCATCTTTGTACTTTTAGAAATCCTTTGTCACCTGTGCTCAGCAGCCAAGGGAGCCCTGATAAAAGCTACTAAGTACATGTGACCCAATAAGCTGCCGTCTGTGTTCAGGTGGAGGAGGGCGGCAAGGCGGATAGGTTGGAGCAGCCGCTGCTGGTGGGCGATGAGATTATAATCATCAATGATGTGGAGCTGAGCGGCTACAGACAGGAAGCCATCGCCCTGGTCAAAGGCTCCTACAAGACTCTGCAGCTCACCATCCGGAGGTACTCACACTCACACAAAGGAATTGTGCACTCAACTCTAATGATGCCAGATGATGCCATTTTCAGAAGTCTGTGTTCCCTGTCTCAAATAACTAATACCAACACATTAAACAGGGATTATACAGGGTGTCAGTGGGGTCTTAAAAAGTATTAGAAAGTCTCAATCTCTATTGTACCGGGTATTACATTTTGTTGACATTCAAGCTTCACCCAAATAGGTCTAGATGAGGTCGGCGCTTCATTTCCGTTTTCATTTTCACAGCGGTTTTGCTGTTTTTATGAACATCTGCCATTCTGCAACGTAGTGTAGTCAAAGACGGGTTAGAAACCAAGATGACCTGTCGCTACCTGATCTGCGTTGCCACCATCTTGGACAACAACAAACAACAAACCTGGCAGCATGGGGAGAATCTTATTCTTTGACTTCTCCAGTGCATTCAACACCAAACAGCTGGTGCTTCTGAGGGACAAGCTGGAGATGGCAGGGGTAGGCTTTGACCTGGTGGAGTGGATCCTGGACTATCTCACAAACCAGCCTCAGTTTGTAAGAACCCGGGACAGTTTCTCTGATGTCTGTAGCTGCAGCGTAGGGGTCCCCCAGGGCACAGTCCTAGCCCCCTTCCTCTTTACCCTCTACACTGCAGACTGCAGACACAACACAGACAACTGTTTCCTGCAGAAGTTCTCTGATGGCTCTGTACTTGTCGGTCTCATCACCAATGACGATGATGCAGAGTACAGAATTTGTGGACGCAGGACTTTGTGGACTGGTGCCAGCTGAACCATCTCCTCCTCAATGCAAGTAAGACCAAGGAGATGGTGATGGGCTTCCGCAGTTGCCAGGCTACCAGCCCGAACATTTAGGGAACGGACATTGAGCAAGTGGACTGCTACAAGTACCTCAGTGATAACCTGAACCACAAACTCCACTGGACTCACAACACAGATGCACTGTACAAGAAGGGTCAGAGCAGGCTCTGCCTCCTGAGGAGACTGCGGAGACCCCTGAAGACCCTCTATGATTCTGTGGTAGCATCTGCCATCCTGTACGGTGTGCTCTACTGGAACAGCAGCATCTCGGAGAGGAAGAGGAAAGGTCCTGGCTAAAATCCTGGCTAAAATCAGATCTATGCTGGACCATGAGTCTCACCCCCTGAAGGACACTGTCTGCACCGGAGAGCAGCTTCAGTGACAGGCTGATTCACCCTCACTGTAAAGAGAGTTTCTGGGGGTTTTTCCTTCCTAGCGCTGTCAGACTCTACAATCAACACCGTTAGCTCTATTTCATGTTTATTTATTTGCATTTTATTATATCATATTTTCAATCATTATGTAATCATTATGCTATTGTAACAATGAAATTAATTTCCTTAGTTTCCTTCATATCAATAAAGTATCTAAAAACAATTGTCCCCATTGTGGGACAATTAAAGGTATTATTCTATTTATTTATTTCACTTGGACGAACATGCCCGCCAGATCTGCGTGAATGACAGAGTTCACATGTCAGTGTCAATAGTAACACTTCAATAATAAGCATTACTGACTTCGAATTGCAGCAAATAATCAGGAAAGACTTACAATAATAATAATAATAATATAATTGGCATAATATGTAAATATGTTCACATCTCTCTGACAGGTTGCAGATGTTGCTTTCGATGTTTTGTCTTGTGTTTTGTTTAATGTTTCAAATTTGAATGTATGTAAAAAAATATTTCTTAGTGTAGCAATATAAAAGATTCATCTTTGTTGAATGTAACTACTGAAATGTTCAATCAATCAATAAATTTCGTGTGTGTGTGCATATGTGCAAGTGTGTGTGTGTCTTTCTATCTGTCTGTCTGTGTCAGACGCTCACTGTGTGCTGGTCAAAGTATATCAGGCAGGCGACAAAGATAGAGTAGTCACATTGTCAGTTTGTCTGAGTGGAGTTGCTGTACTTTGCTATCCCTGACGGTGGTCTGTCTGCGCATCATGGATGTTTTATAAGACCTGAATAGGGCGCCACCCCTCTGTGATCCGATTTTACCCAGTGGCCAACCCTGATATTGCAACAGAAATCCCATTGGGCCCAAAAAGCGTTTTCCCGCATACACGGCAATAGTAAAACAGACGGCTGTAAAAATGTTGACAGGATGCCCTCAGCTGCAAACATAACTAATTGCTAATCTTTGTACTCCATATTTTTGATTCATGGACTTTTTATGCCTCAAAAAAAATGTTTTCAGGAAAGAAATGGGCCTGACAAGTTTTATTACTCTGCATGATGTCACAGCAGTTCACATGCACTCTCAAAGAACATGCGCTTTCTCCTGAACGCGGAATGGTTCATAGTGCCCGGGTTGCCTGATGGGAAAGACTCTATTGCACAAACTCTATGGCCCCAATAAAGCAGAAGAGAGTCGTATGCGCCAGGCGAGCAGCATCCATAAGAATGAATAGTTCGGTATAGAGGTCTTATAATACATCCATGCTGCGTATGCGCAAAAAGGTCCAACACAGATTAGGTACGTGGCCCATGATGAGCTTGTCTTCACAAATCCTGTACATAATTGGATGATTGCTCACTTTTCCCAACCAATCAGCAATCTGGGGAAACTAAGGCCCTCCCTCTCCTAAAGCTACAGAGATGTGGACATCTGGGCTGGAGAGGTGTCACACTGACACCGTTTTAGTCACTGACTATTTCATTAGACTGTCCAGCATTATTCTTTCATGGAATTTATTTATTTTCAGATTTTTAGGAATGATCGACCGATGACCCCTGGCCAAATTCAGTACACTATAAAGAGTGTTTAGTGTTGTCTCAGATGGTAAGGCCCAGGTTTACTTTTGGACTCTGCTCTCTCTCTTCCCGAAATCGTCATTCTCTGCATAGCAATGATGTTATTCACCAAGTTGTTTAATAGTTACCACCAAAACAGTCTTAACGAATAGAGACTGTAAAAAATGTACGACTTGCCTGTCTCCCGCTCCATTTTCACTGTGGAGTAGTTTTACAAATTGCTCTTTGGTTAGTGTCAAATCCTGTTGGGTGGAAGGAAGGCTGCAGTATTCATAATGCTGCTGGCAGCTTCATTTAGTATAACCAGGTGTTCACATGGCAACGGTGATGCATTGTTCAGCTACAGTAGCCACACCATGAAATCAGCAGGTCATGAAATGATGGCAGAAACTGTCTATTGAAGACCTTCAACATGGCTACCTGAGGGTGTGTAATGTCACAGTATTTAGACTGACAATGAAAGGTATGTATTTGGGTTTGGGGTGTGACTGCAAGTGTGGCTACTGCCACTTTTATTTACTGGAAGACGCGTCACAGGCAAGACAGAATACAGGACTTTACAGGATTTACAGGTGAACATGGCATTATGGAAAGGCACGGTAAAGTGGCTGTGAGAACTAGCCAAACGGAGAGTGGCAGCTTTACACCAGCTTCTTGCAGGAATCTGACAGGTTGGAAGAATCCTCCATTCTCAAATTACTTCCTGTGGATGGACATATACCGTGAATATATATTGCTGAATCAGTCACTCAGTAGTAATACTGAAAGAAACAAAACCAACTAGAACTGCAAGCAGTTATCACAGGGGACAACCTCCCCCTGTGGCTTGAACTCATAGCCACATTAACCAGTCACGACCACCTTCAACATATGAATAGCTTTTCATAACTTTTCATCACAGTCATTGAGATGAACTACAATATGAACTGAAATTAAATCCTGAGGCAAAGTTCATTGGAATGTCATGTGTGGAAATCAGCAAAACTTGAAATCAACATTGCTGACTTCCTGTTCAGTTCTGAACCTTGGTGAAAGAGACTTTTTGCCTCGTCTTGCCCCACCAAGGGGTGATGGTGCTGTCAGATGTAAGAGCTGGCCATTCTTGACCTGTGTATCAAATTCCTGTAAAGATGCGAGCTTGTTAAAGCCTATTAAAAGGCCGACAAATAAGTGTTTATTACTTATTTATAATAAGCCACGGTGAGGACAAGAACAGGCCATTGAAGACTTTATCTTGGCCTTTGTGAAACAAACATTCATACATTTCCCCATTTTACATCTTTTTAGCATTGCAATCTACTGAGATCAAAGTCTCAGTGTGTGTGTGTGTGTGTGTGTGTGTGGTTATGTGTGCTGACACCAAACACACCTGTTGCACACTCACCAGAGTGATCCGTCTGTTCATTTGACTCTTGCTCTCCTCCATACCTGCTCCTCGGACTCTGATTGGTGGACTTATGTGGGCCTTGATTGGCTGAGGGGGAGGAGTGAAGAGACGAGAAAGACAGGGAGAGAAAGAATGTGTCAGCGAGAGAGAGGAAGAGAGAGAGAGAGAAACATGCAACTACCAGTGTCCCTGAGGAGTAGCCCACTAGAGCTGTAAGTCTCATTGTGTGTGAGCGTGTATGTTTTTGTATGTTGGTGTTGTCATTATACAAAATTATAACAGCTCACACTCAAATGTTTTTTTTTCCAGTAGTTGGACTTGTTAGCTTATCTTTTGACCTGGAACTATGAGATCAGGAGGCGAATGCTGCTGTTGGTTGTAAATAAAATTCTATAGTCTATAGTCTATAAAATACTGACCTTTGTCAGGCACCTGTACCTGCTTTTTAAGACAGCTTTTAAATTTATTCTTAATTTTTTCTTCACTCTTTTATGGGTCTTTGGCCTGCAGGTAGCTTCTCTGATGTTGTTGGTATTGTAGGTCGCAGAACCCCATTCACACTAGCTCCTTGATGTGGAAATTAGCATTTTTGGGGGATCTAGAGTATTCTGACCAAGCCTCAACCCTCCTTGACGCCACCCATTGGTTCGTAAAGGGCTGTTTCTGAAGCAGGAGTTTTGCTGACTGGGTGCCACTATCTAAGAAACCATATTTGGATGACAGAGGATTATTTGGGCTGCAGAGGAGTGAAGGACGGGGCTAACTTTTGACTTCTGCCATCCTCAACACCCCCACTGATCCATACAATCCATACTGGGCATCAGAAAATAACCCGGCCATATCAACCATCAAACCCTGTCTATGGCCCGATTCCAAACCGCCCCCTAAAGCCTCCACCCCCGAACCCTCCCAGACTTCTGTGACATCAACTGGAAGTGACTGCGTTGGTGAGAGCTCCTGATGCTGTGAATGGAACAGCACTTGTCCGTCTCTCATGTTACCTTGACAACATGTTGTTGACACTGACTTTTGATTTACAATCTACTAGTACGCACAAGCCGTATGAGGAATAGATTCTTTGATCAGTCAGTCTTAATCCAAGAGGTACTTTTAAAATGTACTGAGTGACAGACTGGCCATAGGGCAATATGGGAAAATGATGTGACAATGTAACAGCACTCACACACTCACTGCTGCGTTGGCTTCGCTTTTCAGACCGGAAATCTACATCCATTTTTTATATACAGTCTATGGTTCTCCATCTTACTCAGCTCACAGCAGATGGGTCCGGCTGGGCACAGACTTCCTGAGGTCTTGTCCTCACTCTGAGGTTGCTCGGCGACCAGCAACAACGTTGAACAGATGTACTAGGCAAGCGGATGTGTTTCTATTTGTCTAGAGAGAGAGTCCAGCAAGTAGCTCCTCATTAAAATACATGTCCAACAGATTAAACAAAGGAGATACAGTGTGTCGATCCTTTTGATTTAGAGGTGTTGGTAGGTGTCTGCTTGGACTCAAGAGAGCTGCTTACAGTTTATATGCTAAGAAGGACTGACTATGTCCTGCATCTATTTTAACACACTGTTTTTCTTTCATAGTTCACAGGGGAGGTTTCTTTTCCTTAACATCAGCACAGCTCATTAGCCATATGTCACCACTGGGTTTTGTTGTATTTTCATATCACTTTATGTCAGATTAACATCTCATCAGTGTAAATCAGGTGCATTCCATATTTTCACCAGGCACTGTCTGATATTGGTGTGTGAGCTTAGGCCAATAGTATAGATACATGTTCAAGAGCACAAACATCTATCTATCTATCTATCTATCTATCTATCTATCTATCTATCTATCTATCTATCTATCTATCTATCTATCTATCTATCTATCTATCTATCTATCTATCTATCTATCTATCTATCTATCTATCTATCTATCTATCTATCTATCTATCTATCTATCTATCTATCTATCTATCTATCTATCTATCTATCTATCTATCTATCTCATCACAGTCTCAGTCAGTCCTCACAGGCAATATTCAGTTTTGTGTTCAGCTGTGAAAGGTGGTGAACAAGAGAACAAGGGTGTTTTTTATTGATGAACTTCCTGGATGTGCACCCATATGGCAGTGGTGTGTGTAGCATTTGTGTAGCGAGAGTGTTTAGGTTTGTATATATTTCAACCGATACCTGACACTCATCGCTTACTTCAACCACACACCCACTACCCACCTGTTGTCAGAGCGTGTTTGCGCGCTTGTGTGTGTGTGGATAGAGTGTCCACGGGAGAGAGACTGGAAATTGCTAAGAGACTGTCATTCTTTGAGAAGAATGTCCCTGTCCTGTATAATGTATCAGCTAAAAAGGACGCCAGAGTTTAGGTTTGTTTAATTGTTTAAAAATCCTGTGAAGGTCTCAGCTGTCTGTTGGGTTGTACTGCAGTGGTCAAGATGGGAATGTGCTGCTATTTAAGTGACAAGTATTTGATACAAGTAGCTGAAATGTTAAGTGTGTTCTGTGGATGGTGGTGGAAACACTCGGGATGTGATCAAATCAAGTGTATTCCAGTGCACAAGCTGGAGCACAACCGGACAGGCCAGACAATTGCACAGTTTAATCATCAACATTTCCCAGGTGCCCTGAGCTCCCATGCAGAGCAAGAGCTGATTCATGAGAACATGGTTGACCATGATGCTTGACTCAGCTGTTAGGGGCTGCCCTGCTGAACTGGTCTGAATCCAGATTATGCCTGATTCTCATATCAATGGGGTTATTTCTGCCTGCAAATGACCATTCAACAGTAATGGTCATGGACTTGTAGTAGTAGTTAGTAGTTAGTACTAGTTTTGACATGATAATACATGGAGGACTTCAGTATTTGCTCATTTGTTTTTCTGTGGTATGACATGCTGTACCTGTGCCTCTGCACCCAGTCGATTGCCTTTAATGAATTAAACCATAATACCTATAGAACACTAAGATGTTGACAGTGTTTCAGAGGTTTTACAGATTTCTCCTCTATTTAAGCGTCACTTATTGTGGGAAAAATTGAGGTTCTAAAAATAGTAATATAAATCAGTGTCTCAAAATCTCAAAATTAAGAGAGATGTGAAAATAAAGTTAGAAATGTAAGCAACTGAAATCAAATATTCTAGAAAAAGGTTGCTAGTTTAGAAATGGAAAATTTAGAAAAATTAGAAATTTAAATCATTACATAAGATTGATAGTTCAATACTGAATTGTAGTAAACAGTTTTTAAAACCTTCTTCAAGGAAGCCCTGCTTGCAGCATTGAACATGTCATGTCATGTCACTTCATTCTAGAAGTGTAAATTATGCCAAAGCACAGAAATGTTACGTTTTCAGTCAGCTACTCTTTTCTTCAGTGTCCTCAATGTGACTGCATTCAGTCGGTATTCTGCAGAGCAGGTTTGGTGGCCACCCTCTCCTGTCCTTCTCTGCTCCGGTGCCATTTGCATGTGCTTTGTTTTGTTTTGTTTGAGTGACTCAGCGAGAATGCAAAACTTACCACCAAAATAAGACTCTTTATCCTTTGATTCTGGTTTGAGCCACAGTAATGGTAGATATGGCAGCTCTTATACAGAGTGTACCTGTAATTGTTTATCCATCCATCCATATTTTACCCAAGGATAGGCCTCTCACTGACCAAAACTCCAGTACGGCCAATCATAAGCCTTTCTCTTACTTCACACAGCGGTTAGCCACTTGTCACCTCTTCCATGTTTATGCAATTTATACATCAATGTGTCTCCATGTTTTCCACACTGGTACTGCTGTTGTTTTCAAAATGTATCAATATCTCAGTATGGGGCATTGTAATCTCAATCTATCGTTCCTATTACAGATTAATATTTTCAGTCTGTCATATGTAGTGAAGCACAACTGCCCCTCAATTAATCCACTAAGTAGTCTCACTGATGCACACACATTTGTAGGACCTGCAGATAGGTTACAGTGATCTCTAGGTGATTTTGGGAATATGTCACAGCTGTTGTAGCGGTGCTATGACGGCTGACCTCCTTAGATTTGACTTTGACGTAAGAGTTTGCAGCAGTTGTGGTTGCATTGTGGGCAACTGGGGCTCAAGTGCAAAGCAGTTGTCCACTTATCTAAAATTCAGTCCACTGATGTGTCATCAGTGTGTGAATGGTTAGAAATCCTGGTGAGTGTGAGTGGCAATGCAGACTAAAAAAGTATATATGAGAACTACTCCCTTTATCATTTGCTGACAACTTTAATCTGTAGTGCTTTGGTTATTGGAAAAGCAAAACTGGAAATGTTTAGATTTAGTCACAGTTGTGTAGTTCCCCGCAGGTGTCCCCCCTTCGCTCTCCCTCTCTTTGTCCTCCTCTATTCATCTTCAGTTACTCTCTCTCTCTTTGTGCCCTTTTGTTGTTTGGTTGACGTAATCGAGCTTAATGAATGTTTGAGTTTCTCCACTCAAAAAAGAAGAGGAAGAAGTCATTAAAGGGACGAACAGCCACAACGCTGTTGCCCCAGCAACTGCTCAGTGTGTGTGTGTGTGTCTGTGTGTGTGCGCATGTCACACTGTGGGGACAGAGAAATGTTCACACTGGGACATGCAGATTCATGCGTCAGCCACATGGAACACAGAAGATAAAGTATTGTAGAAAGGAATATATGTAAAAAGGGGTAATGGAATGTAAGGGATGGTAAAATATCTTGTGTGTAATTCTTATCTTTCAGAGCTGTTTGGTACCACTTAATCCAATTAAAACAGCTGTCTTACTCATCAGTCCATTCAGCGTGCTTCCAGCTCTGGGTTTGTTGGTAACAGGCGAGGACATAAAGCCTAGCTGAAGGCTCTAACTGAATGATAATCAGGTCTGATTATCTTTCTAAAAGAAATGGAAAAAGTAACATGAAAAGTCACATAAACCCACCACTGCATCAAACAGGAGGGAGTCATTCATTAGGACCTCAAAGGACAACTACAAGAAGATCAAGGAGGATATCAGAGAGCATCGTCATGCAAAAGACAGATCTTATGTATCATATGATCCATCTCTTGCGAACTGCCACCATGTGATTGAAGGTCTATCTCACATGATGGCCACTGAGACATCTATGGCAGTGCCATTTCCATGTTGTCATATATGCAACTATTGTGCCATTTTTGCCAACACTGGTAAAAACATGTGCATGCATGTAGATTAACCGAGACTGTGAAATAGCATAGTGAGTAAAAAAAAGGATGGGTAGTAGTAGTAGGAATAGTAGTAACTGTGATATCAACCATGGTTTTCACCTTTTATGCATCATTTAATAACATTTAGTATGAGGTTCCTGGTTCTGTGCAGGGAGGACCCAACCAGAGCTCAGCACCTGTTGTTGCTCAGAGGTACAGATTTTCTTGCAGAGGTCATTAATATGTTAAAGCCGACAGGGAAGATTTATGGCACTAGAGTACTGCGCTAGCACGAGCCAGTCTGCTAACATTTCAGGCTACTAAACTCCTGGTCCTCTCTCCGTGGCTTTACCTGATGTGTGTGAATCTGTGCTGTCCATGAACCGCTATCATGTGAAGATACTCTTAGATCTCTGGCAGGTTGGACAGATGCTGCTGTTCTTCTCTGGATGCCAAAGTCACTTTCTGACAATTATTGGACTAAGAAGAGCACAGTGCCAAGTAGAAGCTACAGGGAGAGCACTCTGTGTGTGTGTGTGTGTGTGTGTGTGTGTGTGTGTGTGTGTGTGTGTGTGTGTGTGTGTGTGTGTAATGAGGCAGAAAGTGGAATGTTACACAGTCCCTCCTGTTCAGGTGATTTCAGGGTGTTGTGGCTGCCGTACATTCCTCTGACAAGCTCGACTGGTTTGACTTTAATGGGCCTTTATCTGCACACTTGCCTCTGTGTGCATGCGTGTGTTTGTTTGTAAGATGTGCATTGTGCTCTGCATTCATCTCTGTGTTCAAAAGGATTGTCAATTTAAATGATCCTTACTGGGTGGAGGGGGCAAAGTGCTCTGTCTTTCATTAAAGGCTGTGCTGTTTGTCATGGTTGTGTTTTTTAATTTGTTTGTCAACCGATACACTAAAATGTGTTTTTAACAGCAAAGTTTTCCCTGGACAAGACAATTTCATAGCTTTTTGACAGAGAAACAGATGGATTACAGGTGAAATTAATACAAACTGAATGGGGTCTGTCCGTTCCTGTCAGAAATATCTGCTTTTTGTTAAATTTGTTAAATTACACTTATTTTTCACTTTTTAGTACAGAATGTGCATATGCACAAGCACCCCTTCTCCACACACACACACACACACACACACACACACACACACACACACACAGAATAGACACACACACACCCACCCAAACAGGAGGGTGGGGACTGCAAGCTAGTTGACCAACAACATGTCTGTGTGTGTGGTCTGCCAAAGGCCCTACGCTGTTTATTGAGTGTCTTAAGTCTCAACACACACTGTATCTGTACACAAAATATGTGCTATGCTTGTTGCACTGTGATTCAACTGTATGTTAGAGCATGTCGTGTCTGGTGCTGTTGGACTTGGATGGATGACAGACAGCATAATGTTGCCAGGCTTTCTATTCTGAGAAAGCGTCTCTGTAGCAATAATCGCATCTCTTCAATATAATCACTTAGTAGCCAGTGCTAACAGAGCCAGTTGCTTATGAAACTGGCTGCTATATTGAACAGTGGCTTTACAGCGGGACTAAAAGTTGACACTTACAGTGACACTCGACGATATGAAAAGAGCGTGATCTAGCAATGATTGTACAGAGAGATTTCTAAAGGATCTGAATATAACCTGAACCCTACTCATTGTGAAATTCCTCTGGCTTGTCCCTCTCCACCTCCAAACTAAAGGCAAGCGCTGCCACTATTGAAGACATTGTCTCCTTTGAGAGAGCCAACTTACAAGTCACATGCTGGATGTGAGCAGCACTTAGGATAGAAAAACGTTTGATACTCAGACTGCGGTGCCTTGCTTAACACTATTAAATATATTAACATTAATATTAAAGTTAATATTAACACTATTAATATGAATATTTTAATATGATATTAAATCACGATTAAATTAGCATGTGATATCATCTTAAATATTAACTTCACAATGCTGTACTACACCATACTGTGCTAACTTGATAACCTGCCTACATGTGACACGTTTCTGCTGCCCCAAATGGTCAGAAAATCATTATATATACCAAGATACAAATAACCTGTCTCTTTCAGTTAAAGTACTTGTGTGTGTGTGTGTGTGTGTGTATGTGTGTGTGTGTGGTTTGTGTGTATGTGTGAGTGTGTGTGTTGATAACTCAGTCCATATGCCTAACTAGACAGTAATTTTCCTGTGTAAACAAAAGGGCCTGTGCTGAAGATTGCTGCTTCTATGAACCAGAGAGATGTCCTCCGCCTCCTCTGTGAGCTTTGCCCTAGGCTACGTAGCTTTTCCATAACAGTATTGGTTGTAGATGGGAGTTAACATCAAATGAAAATTCGATGAAGTAGAGATGACATGAGATGACATGACAGTCCATCATTGAGATGCATGATCAGAACATGGTAGGAAGCCTCTATAGTTATATGAGGGAATGAGGAAAAACAATCTAAACATCATGCAGGATGACTAGGACTCTCATACAAATATTTTCTGTCTCTGTCCTCAGGCACTTTGATCCAAGCTACATTGAGGAGTTTGGTTCCTCACATCCCTCCCTCCCTGCAGCTCCTACTCCTCCTTCCCCTCCTTCTTCTCCCCCTCCTCCTTCTCTTGCACCTCCATTGCCACTAATTCCACAACCTGGAGAATTGCCACAGTCATCGGGCTGCAGCAGACCATGCTCTGCAGGAGGAGTCCAGCTGCGCATCAAGAACAGGTAGGATGGAGCCAATTACCTGACCATTCACCAAGCCTCTCCCTGGCACTGTTCACTTACTAGTTATGACTTCAACTACACACAGCAGTCCTGTCTCCACCTCTAGCAGGAGTGATATGCTCCAAAAAAATACTTTTGGCGGTGAGCCCTTTCCTTTTCTCCCTTTGCTTTGCTGTCCCTTGAGGCAGCAAATCTGACCAACAGTTCAGATTCATGACATGAGCTTGTTCAAAATAGACCCATGCATTTGGAACGAATGCAATGGATATATCCCCGAATGCCAGAGACACGATTGAACAATTCGTGTTACTTCATTTGCATCAAGTTTGACATCAACCGGCCCTTGAGATTTAAGCACAAATGTAATTTCTCAACCAACCGACACTTCACATTCAGGGATATAATAAGCAGATGAAGGGACTGACTGTGAGAGCCCGATAGAATAAACAGAGCCTCTGCAGTACACGAATGGCAATCATTCATAATGTGAAAAAGGAAACTCTGTAAATGTTTATGTCAGCCACACACACACACACACACACACACACACACACACACACACACACACACACGCACACACACACACACACACACACACAAATCCTTTGGGCAAGTTGAGGACTTTTCTGCATTGAGGGCAGAGATGGGTAGTGAGGGAATATTTTTATTACAATGTTGTTTTGTACATAGCAGTCAGTCCTGTCCTGCTCTGTTGAAAGCTAATGTCAGCTCTTCTGACATAACCTGGAACTGTTTTATATTCAGCATTGATCAGTACAGATCCTAAATGGCTGCTGCAGTCATGAAGGCTGCAGCAGACGTGCAGACACGGTCCAGTGGAAGTTGAAGCTGCTCACCTCTGTCCTGTTGAAATGAGGGCAAATTTCAAGTGGTGCTTTCCTTGTTGGTATACCTTCACCTTGCAGTGGAAATACTGTGGGATGGGCTTCAGCATATGTTCAGTTCCCTGTTGTTCCCTGGATTACATTGTGTGTGTGTGTGTGTGTGTGTGTGTGTGTGTGTGTGTGTGTGTGTGTGTGTGTGTGTGTGTGTGTGTATGTGTGTGTGTGTGTTTGTGTGTGTGTGTGTGTGTATCCACAGCTTGACTGAGGAAACAGCTGTGCTGGCACACTGATAGAACCTTCATGCAGTGTAGATACTTGTGCACATTGCAAAAAAGACTGCAGGAAAGAGAGAGCCTGTGAGAGATGGAGTCAGTCCAAAGTAAACTCCTCACATTGTCAGTGTCAGTGACGAGGACTTCCCGGCTGTGATGTGATCACACTTCCTTCCAGTGTCAATGAATTCTTCCTATTTTTTTTGATTGCGTTCCATGTTTCAACCACAAAGTCACGTCATGATCGTGCCTGCTTCACCACTGTCAGCTGAGGAGGTCACCCTGGTGCTGTCCATGCTTCCTCTGAGCGTGTTTGAGCTAGCCTTTCTGTCAGATTGATTCGAGTGTCCCACTGTGTTTTTTGCCGTCAGTGTTTAGAATAATATCAGCAGGAAACTGTGGCGTCCGCTCAGGTTGCTTTATCAAACATATCTTGAGTCCACTTCTTGTTTTTGAGAAAACAGGAGAATTGCATCACTTGTTTCCACCATCAGCAGACACTTACAAAATACACATTTTTCATGTTTTCATGTTTGTGCCTGTTTTAGCCTGTTTGACTTGCAACCTTGATAAGAAGAAATACTGTGTGAAAACTGAGGTCCATATCCACTCTCTGTTCTCTCCTTGCCCCCTAAACCTACAGACAAATTGACATCAATGTTGAGCTTTTCAGGTTCTCTAAAGTTTAGCATATGTGGCATTTCATTTTTAGGACCGGGCAACTAGGCACAAAGATTCTTAGGATGTGTGAGGACAGGAAGGATACATGCAACTAGTCCTCTAAAATCTGGAAAACAAAGGCCACATTTTTAGGCCACATCTAGTGGAGCCTTTGAACTGAGACTGTTGGGTCAGCCACTTTGCCCTATCAGCCCCGTTTGCCACTCACTATTAAGCCCTGGTTACCTTAAGTGGCTCTCTGGTGGTGATAATAACATTGTTAGGCCTAATCTATAATTTTTCCTCCACACTAAGTGGGATCATTCATGTGAAAGTCAGTGAGGACAACCAGTCAGCATATAGCCTATGTGAGGCTGCCAGAAAAGGCTGAAAGGGAATCAGAAGTGTCCTGACCCCTAAAAAAGTACTTGAAAAGGATTTTAAAGGGCTGTAGTATTTCAAGCATTTCTGATGAAACCCTAGCATTTCCCATTATATTCATGTTAATGAATGACAGAGAACCGATAAATACTCCATTCAACCACCATCATGTAGATGCAGTGTAGAAACAGTTCTCAGTCTGTTGTCCTGTATAATAAAGAGATCATGCTTTGCTACGATATCTAATAGGTCTGCACCTCTTTCAGTACTTAAATAATGTATGGCCCGAGGGCGATGTCATATTTTGGATGGTTGAAGTTTTTTAGATAGTCTATAAATACTGACACCCTTCTATAGTCAGTATATGGCGGTCAAGTCCTTGAAGTGCGGTGAGAGTATTGCTCATAATTGTTGGCTTGTAAATCACATTCTTGGATCCCACCTTCCTTTTGGGGCCAGAACACATGTTCAGTATATGTAAATCATGAAGCTTTTGGATGATATCAAAATAAATACAAATATTTTGGAGCGTTGGGTCAGCATGTGTCTGTGTGGCGAACATCATAACCTCTGGGGGGTGCTAGTGTAACTGTAGACATCTAGTCTAGATTTTTCGACTGCTACAGACGCACTTTTACTTTCCCAGCAAATGCTATAAGTCTGTTGGAAACAAAGTTGGACTGTTGGGCTCTTTCATAACATTGGTTTGAATATAATTTTGTTGGATCTGGACCTGGGCAGTGTAGTACACTGGAACTTTGTGTGTGTGTGTGTGTGTGTGTGTGTGTGTGTGTGTGTGTGTGTGTGTGTGTGTGTGTGTGTGTGTGTGTGTGTGTGTGTGTATGTGTGTGTGTGTGTGTGTGTGTGTGTGTGTGTGTGTGTATGAATGATTCATTTGTTTATCAAAAAATGTGTTTGCTTAATGACTAATAAATGCACTCTGGCCAATTAAATTGCAGCATTGTTCCTGGCTCCTTACATGCCTCTGAATTTACACAGTATTTCTAATTTGGGAAAAGAAATTGGTCACTGAAATGTCTTCTGACATATCGGTGTTCTGCAACCTGTTTGTAGGTTAATGTGCCATCTTAGTCATTAAAATGTACCCTGCTCTTCTTCTCTGATAAACAAGCAGAATGACTATTCTCTTTCAATTCCCTGGGCTCTGGGTGGTCATCAGATACCAGTGAGGGGAGAGGAGGGAACAATACTTGTCTCTTTTTGGTTTAAAAACAGGAAGTGGGCCATCAGTGCCCCATGAGACTGGGTGTTAATCTGGAGAGGACAGGCAGACGGATTTATAAACACTCACAGTCTGTCTCTGTGAGCCCTCTCCTTTTTTTTTTCTCTGATCCTCTCTACCCATTCCTTTCCTCCCTTTCTCTTTCTATTTTCCTTCCTTTGATTAATCATCACCACTCCTCCTTTCCTCTCCTCTATTTCCTCAGATGTTTTTTACTTGAATCATCACATATTTCTGAAATATCATCACATACAGTAATTGCTCAACACATGCAATGCAAATGTGCTCCGTCGCACAACACCCAGACAGGGAAGGAGAAAGAGGTTGAAGACAAACTGCACACTTAATGGTCCATTACAGTGATATGTTGGATCTCCTGCTCTACCATGCAAACTCACACTGATCATTATGCAACATGTTCAACTGGCGGCGGTTCACGTAGCCATTTGGGTAAGGATAGAGAATTTATTCACAGGTCACACCGAAGGTTGGTCACCTATTTGTATTCCGGTCGTCAGCCTTTCTGGGTGGGTTTTGCATGTTCTCCCCGTGCCACGTGAGTTCTCTGGTTTTGCCCCGCAGTCCAAACACATGCAGGTTTAGGTTGACTGGAGAGTGTGAGTCTGTAAAAGAGTGAGAGTATATTGTGTGTGTGTGCCCTATGGTGACTGGAGACCTGCCCAGGCTTTGTTCCCTGCCTCCACCACACATGGGATGAAGATTGGCACCGGGAAACCAGAAAAATAATGGATGGCTGGAATTCAGTCTTTTAAAGTGATGACGAAGGAGGAGAAGGAGTGTTCTCTGAGTGGTCTGTGAAAACATCCCTGGGGTCCTTAAGGATATACTACAGAGGGTGCTCCAGAAGTCCTGGAAGAGGTTACAGTGGTCCTTGAGGAGGTTTCAGCAAGGCTAACCCTCTCAGAGCCCCAAAACCAACTAGTTCCTTTTTAGTAAAAAATAATGAAACTTTTTGGGGCTTGATTGTTACAATTATATGGAGCCCCTCTGGGGGGAGCCTGATGTGTGTATGTATGTGTGTGTGTGTGAGAGAGAGAGAGAGAGACAGAGAGAGAGAGAGAGACAGAGGGAGAGGGAGAGAAGGAGAAGGAGAGAGAGAAAGAGAGAGCACTGCACTGAGGCAGGAAGTGTTCTGGAACAAAGTGTTGAGGGTCTATGCTACTCTGTCACCTGATTCAGACACTGCAAAGAGAGAGGATTTCCTCACTGGCCCAGCAGCCATTTCTCTTTGATCTCAGATACATCTGATGACATTCCCATGACACATGATTCCCAGGAATCTGGTCATTGGAGCACTTTTGTTCACAGGGTGCTGTCGTCACAGATACACCCGCAGTAAAGTGTCAAGCTGGAGGTTTGACTGGCAGCAGCCTCTCCTCCTGGCTCTGATGTGACGGGTCGGACATGGAGTCATGATGACATGAAACTCAAAGCTTTGGTTAAGGAAGAAGGCAGTGACAATGCAGCATTTGGGGACACTTGGCTAACTTGGAGGATCTATTTATTTAATGAATTAACTCTGGTCTGAAGCAATCCATATGACCATTTGCTTATTTGCCTGAAAGTGATGCACGGGTATAGTATCATTGCATTTAGGAAATTATTGGGTAAGTAATAATTTCAACTTCGTTGATGACTGATGATTAGATGATGAAGAAAATGCTAAAAAGGAAGTATTTTAGTGATAGGTACCTCTGATTTTTTTTCCTAACCAAATTTTGGCTTCCCAGAACAGAAAGTTGGGAATTATGAATGAAATTATGTTAGTTAGTTAGTTTGGTAAGAAATCAAGAAGAAGTATTTCCACAATAATAAGCAACTCCTGACCTTTACTGATGCGTCTCACCCTGTTTTCAGACTGCAGCTCCTCTAACATTTCTAATCAGTGGAAACACTCAAGAGCACCACATGCTGCATCATGAGATATATTTCTTCCTGGGGCCTTAAAATCCATTTCTGCTGCAATCAGCCCAATGATCCACTGTCTACAACAACTCTTCTTGTTTATCTGCCCTCCCTCTTCTTCCTCACTCATCCTCCTCCTCACAGTTATGTTCCTCCCTCCTTCCTCATTCACCTTTTCATTTATTACATCTTCTCTTTTCCCTCTTACCCTCTCCTCAACTTCTGTCTTTGCAAAAGTTGATTGATCCTTGATCCTTATTTTTTCTTCTTTTATCTCTCTCTCATTTCATCTTCCCATCCTTTTATCAAACTTTTTTTGCTCCATTCCCTAACAACTCTTATCTCCTCCATCCTCCCTCCCTCTCTTGCTACGCAAACTCTCTCAATATTGCTCACACTACCTCCCTCTTTTCCTCCCTCCCTCTCTCTCTCTCTCAGCGTCTCTCCCTAACACCACATTAACAGCAGCCCCCAGACCAAGCAAAGCCAAGGATGTTTACTTTATGCTTTTATCGTACGGTTCCCTAATGGCTCTTAATTGCTTCATTTGCTTAATGAGCTTAGGGGCAAGGGACCAGCGCGGTGCGACCCCATCCAACTGGCCAGCCTCAGAGAGGAACTGCTGCGAAGGAACAGAACAGAGTGTGGCAGAGACAGGATCGGTAGAGACAAGATTTCCCGTGGAGTTTTGGTAGAAGAGAGAAGTTCTCAAAACTAGAATGTCCGCACATAGGAAGGTTGTGGATTGCACCTATTCCAAAGGAGGTAGAGAAGACTGTGGACTGCTGTGTTAAGAGACCGGTTTGACCCAAGGCTCTTGATTTGTGCTGGTTTTGAGTAGAAGCAGAGTAGGAGAGGCCAGGAAGTTCTTGCATCGGAGATGAAAGAAGATAAAGTCACAGCAAAATTTTTAAGTAAGATATGGCACAGTGCTGAAGGCCTAAGGGTTCAGTGAATTAGGGAAAAATGCATGTTCGGGGCAGATGAGTTGAGCAAAGAAGGAGAGAAGAAGAAGAAGAAGAAGAAGAAGAAGAAGGAAAGACAACAAACAGAAAGGCTGCATAAAGAGGACCAAGGGCGTGGACATGGAACTGTCTGGGATTTTTTGAGAGGAAGAAGACAATAGAAGAGCAGTGTTGAAAATATAACTTTGGGGTAGAAAGTAGAGTAGATAGGAATCTCAATCGACAGCATGGAGCTGCTGGAGGTGTTTTACCGCAGGAAACTCCGGAAGAAGCAGAAGAAAGCCGCGCTGGGCCAGTCGGATGGGGCACTGTGCCGGTCTCCGTCAGAGGCCAGTGTCAACAGTCTGGCCACTGGACTCATCTCCAAAGTCCTGAGGTTCACCTCCAGGTAAACAGGGCTGCTTTTCAGTTTGTTGTTACCATGCTAGAAAGATAACACTGAGTTCATCACTAAGTAGGAATATGCGTGACTGAGTGAAGCTCAAGTCACTCTGGTGGATCTGAGGTGACAAGCCCTGCACAACTGTACAAATTTGTGTGGATGATGGTGAATCTGGCTTGTGTTGTCAAAGCCATAAAATGGCTGAACTCTAATGAAGATGGAGGCCGCAGTAGCAGATAAACAGAGGAATTTAAGGTTTGACTGCTTCGTGGACAAAGTAATTTCGAGCGTTGGTGTGTAGTGGAGATTGGGAAAAATCATGCAGGTTATGTTGACAAATCACCTTTACCAATGTTACCAGTTAATTATCTGACTAATTGACCCAATGGTACCAGTTTAACTGCATATCCCACCACTCAGGGAGAGAGACGTAGGAAAGATTTTGATGAGTGCATTGCAGTTGGTTGTTGTGTGTGTAGTTTTATGAGTGTTTTGATGAAGGAAAGAGTCTGGAAAGAGAATGTAATGGACCTTAATATTGTAATTTGAACATGGCATACACCAACAAACTAAACAGCAAACATGGTTTGAAAGAGATGGAAGAAGCAAAGCTAATTCATCCTCCTGTCCGTGAGAGCTCATGCTCAGCCATCTCCTTTGCAACCCTGAAATTTGTGAGATTCACATGGACTGAAGATGATTTTGCCAATATAAATATGCTTTTGTGAGTGCAGAGGCAGTTAAAGACAAAAAGACTCTTTTTTGGATGTTGCTGCTGTGGTGGGGTCTGTGTTTTGCTATCAGATTTTAACCAAATCTGTAGGAAACCATAATGGACCCAGAGCTGTCCCCACAGAGCTAATGTAATGGGTTAATGTCTGCTCAAGTGCAACAGCGATGATAAGGTGCAGAGGTATTCCAACCACGTCCTGTAATTACCCAGGGTCCTAGGGTTCAGAGACATGCAGGCTTTCATGTCTCTGTCTCCTGCCTTCTCTGATACAATCTTTTCCTGTTTATCTCTGTGGATAAATACAGAGCTGTAGGACATATCAAATATGACGAGGGTGAGTGCAGATTGCCATAGCTAGCATGCTACGTTATGTCTCTGCTGTAAGTGGTTAGATAGCACATTCAAAACTAACGATGGGGATGTCACAGAGATTGCCACTACAAACAAAAACATATTCCCTGATGAAAAAACAGAACTTAGGGAAAGAAAGTCGATTGAAACATCACCACCAGTGAAGTCAGACTTACCATTCCATGGTAAACACAGCTTAGCCAGCATCCATAAAACTTCTCAGTTTAACTCCTGACCTAGTTTTACACCTCCTGCAAAATGAACGAAAATGATGCTGAGAAAGATGCAGAGAAAGATGAGAAAGAGAATGATGCAGTGACTAGGTGGGCGGGGCCCCCGTTTGTTAACCTACCTCAAGCTCTTTCTGAAGAGAAAGTCCATACTGTCCTCTTTGTGAGATCTAGGAGCAGGTTCACAATCTCCTCATCATTTTTTTCCATTGTTGTCTTGCATTGTTGTCTTTGTACAAAAGACTGCTTACATTGCACATAGTGCTTGGGTAGCCATGATTGACAGTTTTTCACCTCCAGGTCCAGGTGATTGGCGATTGGTTGAGGTCATACTTTCAGTGCTGCTTGTCTCCCAACCACTTTCATTGTTTAATCTGGCTTGGTGACCATCAAGAATGTGCGATACTTTAAACTGTCTGCTGAAATAAGCACGACTGCATTAAAGCGTAAGAAATGTGAGCACTTTTAGCTTAGTTTATTGCTGTTGCCCTCATGTTGTCAGTCAGATCTTATCAGGATAAAGGTATAGCAACATCCTGCACAGCTCCACCCTCTCATCTAAACATGTTCTTCCACTTCTGGCTCATCAAAACCAAAGTGGTCAAGTCACCTCAGAAAGTTAGTCCATGAGTCAATGTGAAGCACTGCAGAAGTAGTGTTTTGAGATTAATCTAACAATAAAGCAAATACAGTATGTGTGTTGAATTTTGAGAGGTGAGCATTGCAATACAGAATTCCTTTATTTCTCGTGGCTAATGTGTTCCCGGACCCCCTGCGAAAAGTGAAAACCTGTGAAGCTGCAACAACCTATTCATTTTATTATTTACATATATTTATGTCCTCGTATCCACTACATGGTACCGGCTCGGCTCTACTCAACTTGGCTCGGCCTTGTGTGCATTTCCGTTGCCTGCGATCTGAAACCTGGTACTGTTTTTCTAGTACCTTCTATCACCGAGTTGGCCAAGTTGGGCCAAGTCGGGCTGAGTAGGATGGGTATCATCAGAAACACCAGCGAATCAGTGCGAGTTATAAAAAACTCCCACAGTAAAGTTGGACTGGATACAGCAAAGCATACCTTACATCACCGTGCAACCTGACTTGTTTCGTCCTCTGATCTCTGCAGAATTTCCCAAACTACCCTTGTTTTTCTGCAGTTTTTCGTTTTGTTGCCCCCAGCCTCTTCTGGAACAACTCTTTACTCCTTGCTGTAGCAAACAGCCACATATCCAGGAGCAAAATTATTATCCCCTCCATTTCCTCCATTGTGTGCGTATCGTATTGTTGTTGTTGTTGTTGTTGTTGTTTTTTCTTTCCCGCGTGTCGTGTTGAAGATGACATAATGTGCATGCCCGCACGTGGTGCTATGACAACCAGGTACTCTCCAGGTACTCTTTGTAAAATGATATATATAAATTAAAAACCTGCGATCCACTGAATATTGAATAAAGATGCTTGTTGCCGATGGCCAAAACCAAAGTCTGTAGGATTTTATGATCAGCGGCACTTTGAATGATGAAAACTAATATGTAATACACTACACCAACGTTTCCCAACCTTTTGAATAGCCTGCATATATTTACATCCACCAGGGAGGTAGGGAGGGAGGATGAGTGAGTGTGTTGTTGCAAAAAAGTTTGCAAAATAACTATCATTCTGAACTTTTCACAGCATGTTGGTGTGCACCATGACTCAAGCTGACTCTTTTTTGGTGATGATCTGTCGTAGAATATGAAGAACAGGCAATACACGATCTGCCATGCGGCACTCTTATTTTGAAAGGGAAGTAGGAATTGAGCTGCCTCTGTGGACGTGTGGGGTCTAGGAGTGCTTTTCTTGTTGTTTATTAAAATGTCAGCTTATGTCCTTACAAAGGAAATGTATACTTAAAAAAACACTCAAACTGCCATCACATTTTTTATCTAGCACACATCCTAATGGCACCACACTTTGGGAATATCAGCACTAAACCTAATACAGTTACTTTACTTCAAAGAAATTTCCGTCCCATGTAAGGAAAAAACATTCCAAATACCCCAGCGCTGTTAAAATTTTCATATTTTCATAATATGAAAATATGATACAAAGCCCCTCCGGTATTAAATCTTGAGGTTTCACTGTATGCTAACATGGTAAATGGATTGCTTCTTATATAGGGCTTTTTTAGTCTTCATGACCACTCAAAGTGCTTTAGAGATCGTGTCACAAGTCACATTCACCCATACACTGGTGGCAGAGACCACCCTGCACAGTCCGTCTGCTTTAACCAGTAGCTTTAACCATTCACACACATTCCCATACAGCATCAGACAGTCAGCACCACATGGAAGAAAAGGGCGAGGCAGAGGGAGGGATTCAGATCTCTGAGAGAGACTTCAGCTACATGTTGTATAGGTAGAGATCGAGATAGTTTATTGATCCCAAAGGAAATTAAGGCGTCAAGTAGCAGACATATAAAACGTATAAACACATAATGTAAAACATATAGCAGTAATAGAATATTAATGAATAAAGGAAATAATGTAAAAAGAAGTAATAAGTTATTAAAATTGTACTAAGTAATGAAAAGATAAGTTTAAGTTGTTAAGGCTGGGGGGATAATACTGTTGAAATGACTGATTGTCTGGTTTCAGTTCTAATAATAATCTCTGCTCATGATGATAGGCTAAATACACATACAAGAGTACATAGACATATAGCATGCTGATGTCCAAAATACTGTTTGCGTTGCTGTTTAAAACTAAGTGTCTGCTGGTCCAAGAGACATTTACCCATACAGATATCTCACTGCTCTCAGTCATCTCATCTATACAACAAACCAAATGTATTCCTTCAGTGTTAGGCCTGCTCACAATTTCTCTCTCTTCACTGTAGATACCATTAAAGCACCATATGCCTCACAAAATGGCCTCTGTGTCTTCAACGCAGTGCTGTGCACAGAGGATAAACCTGTAGATTTATTATCTACACCTTACAGGACAAACTCCAGATGGTTTTCTTAACCCCTGCCCTGGGGAGCAGAGCAAGCACCTCTTTGTATTTTGTTTATCCGTCATCCCAAAGGACATTCTTGTTTTTATAATTGTGACAACGCAGACACCATGGATGCTGAGAGAGAAACTGTGATGTCTCGCTGCACATACTCTAACTCTGTTTTTGTTTCACCCTCACAGACGCACTGAGCACACATCTCGCCCTCACTCATGGCATTCAACAAAGCTCGGCGAGGGTCAGCAGGATGTGGACCTAGCATCAATGGACACCATGAGCAGCAGCTGGCAGTACAACTACCACCCCAGGTCAGTCACAATAAACAGTTCTGACAGTAAATAGTCAATTTTTATTCAGATTTGGGATATTTTTTCGTTACTCACCTGGTATGTTGCTGCCAGAGGGAAAAAAAAGCAGCAAGTCATTTTCATTGGAAACTGGTGGTATGAGACAGAAGCAAAGCCTCGAAGTTGATGGCTGGCCATGGCATGGCTGTTATGACATGAACGATTGCATTCATCATTCGATTGTTTATTAAAACCAGAACAGGAGCAAAAAAACTCAGTGAACAAAATCAGTACAACACAACAAGCGGTGGGGGCTGGATGTTGTTGTCAGTGATGGACCTGCAGCTGTTCCTCAAGCTCCACATCATCTGTAGTCAAAACAGTCCAACCAATCGGGAGCCAGGCATTGGATGATGTCACGCTTCATGTCAGCAAATGAGAAGCTCAGCCAAGCAGGTGTAAAAAATGCAGATTGGGTATTTAGGGCGGTAGGGCTGCTCTGATTCGCCAAATATATGAACGTGCAGAGCATGAATGCGTAGCACATCAGTGATTCTTCAGGTAAAGGACAAAACATGTCCAAGCAGTAAAACTCATTTTTGTAGTTAAAAATGTTTATAAAATATGTCACAGGATTATCTTCAATAAAAGAACAAGTACAGAATTGTACTATGAAACACAAATTCAAGATTTTTTATACATATTTTTTTTTGTTTTTCATGGCTCAGTGTGTTGCCAGGATCTAAAAATCCCTTGTCCGAGAGCAGTTTTCACAATTTCAAAATACTTAAATAATTGCTTAAAGTAAACAAAAACAAACATCAAAGCTGTTGTCATAAAGTATTGTAAATATTTATCCAAACGGTATAAAAGTTTACAATTTAAGAAACATTTTTATGTACTTTTTAAGTGATTTAAGTTATGTCCAGAGCTTATATCATCACCAAAAGATTTTTCTAAAAATACAAAAAAAAACAAACATTATTATTGTGGCAAACTTACACTTTAACGAGCCCTTCACCACTACCTGCTTGATTCACATGCCGTGAGGGCACAGCGCTGGTAAGTTAAGGTTTTCCTTTTTTTTTTCCTTCAAAACATTCAGTGTCACAACCATAATTGCTACAATCCGAGGTTTATTTGACTTTTTTGTAATCAAAGCTTTAATTAATTTGTTAATTGTTGAAGCCACAAGCAGCTGGTGATAAACACGATGGCTGCTGCCAAAAAGACATGAGTGATGATGAAGAATTTGGAGTTATATATATTGACCTGGGTGATTGTTCTTCAACAACCTAAGAAGGCCAACACCTTGTGCAACCATAATATATGAAGATGCTTTCGAAATAAGGAGAATTTTATTTTTAGAAAATTAAAACCCATTTTGTCCCTGATCTCAAGAATGACTGGCGTGATAACCCACCATTTAAAACAGTTCAAGCTGTCTGAGACATGAGTATTGCGCTTGTTGACATTGTGATAATGATACCACATGATACCACATGACACCACATGATAATTGTCTCCAAACAATCCTATGTATCTGTTGTTCTACATTTCCTCATACAGACTTCCTTACTCATTTTAATCCAAAACATGGAAAAACAGCTGCTTGCTGTGCTTTGTAACCCTATCCTGTCCTCGAGTCATGTCATGCATGTCCTGTGGCTCATTTCCAATGGAAGTCAAGCCCAGCTAGCTGTTGGTAAACCCATTCAGACATAAATCTGTCAGTGCAGACAGTGTGCAAAGGGAATGTAGCTCGCCACCTTTGGTCATTTTATGGGTTTGTTCAAATTTGTTAAAACAGTTTTTTACAAGGATGTGTGCTTCCCCTTGTCAGTGTCTAATGCTCCTAGTCACGCTCAGGCTTTGTGCCACCGTGTGTGAGTCCAACTACAACGACAGATACCATCACATATGAGCAGTTTGTGATTAGTGGACTCATTTATAACCCAATCTAAAAGTTGTTGCTTCTCTGTTCAGTGAAAAGTGTGGTCAAGTTGTTTTCTGTATGGTGCTGTGGTAGCATTTAGATAGAAGTGAGCTCTGTAGGATAGATGGACTCCAGAGATAAAGTACAATAAAATGTAAGATAACAGATAACAAGTACATTGCACTCTTTTATGAATTGTGTGAACTTGTTACATGCCGTCTTACAGACGTGTCTGAAGAGGCTTTGTGCATGGGTTTTGGGTTTACTGCTCTCCACCAGCCAGTCAATCAGGTCAGAGTTCATGTTTTCAAAGAAACGTCTGATGTCTAGCGTCTTATCTCTGATGAACAGACATCGAATATGTACCTCTTTAACATCTAACCGCCCAGGTCAAAATCACATGAATGTAACTTTTTTTCCCTCTATTCTTGAAGCTTGAACTGACCTGTGTTACAGCCACAGTTACTGTACATGTACCATACAAAAATAGCAAATCAGACATCAGTAGGTTTCTGTAAAGCACTGTTAAGTGTTATGCAAGAATTTTTGTTACTAAGTACACAAAGAACTAAAAAAGTTTGTGTAGGAGAGGAATTAGCTTAGGTAGTAAGATACAGACCAGAACATGTGGCATATATCTGTTATCAGTAACACAATGTAACCTTTGACTGTCGGTCAGATGGTGCAATTTAATTCTGATGTGTCAAATGTGGCTATAAAATGTCACCATGAACTCTTAAAACATTTTAAAACATTTTTCAATTTGCCTTGAACACAAATGCCTGCTGGATATTAAACCTGCAGCTCTAGAAGAGATTTTTCTCTTGGCCAGCAGGTTACTGTTACTGTCTCTTTTAAGCAGCAGTGAAGGCATGAATGAAAGCTTCTGACGTGCGTGCGCATGCGTGCGTGCGTGCGTGCGTGCGTGCGTGCGTGTAGGGTGCTGACGTCTGAGCGTCACTCCTCATACCACTCCCCTCACCCTTTGGTCTCCCATGACAACCATCAACCCTGACCCCAACACACACACACACCTACACACACCCACACACACACACACAATGTGCTGGTTGTTAGTAAAGATGGGGCCTGAATGAGAAGTTTGCTCAGCATTTCTGCTTGACTTGAGTTGGAAGTAAGGACAGAGAGAAGTAAGGAGTCAAACGTAGGTTGATGACATGGAAAAGGACAGTGGAAGAGAAATTAGGCTCCTGACACAGAGGAGGAGAGATACAGACAAACACAGACAGGGACTTGTCCTCCTTTCTACAGCAGTAATTGCATTGTGTTCGGTTGAGGGACTTGTTGGGTCAAACTGTAACACAAACACACACACACACACACACACACACACACACACACACACACACACACACACACGCACATCCTTACATTCCAGGCAGTTATCAGCTTTACAACCCAGTTGTAATCGTAAAGCTCCTGGTACCTAAATGATCTTCTTTTCAACATACTGTTCATTTTTACATAAAAGTCTTAAAACTAGATCTGATGAGGTTGGACCTGTAATAGTTTTCTAACAGGTATAGACTGAGCAAAGTGTTCCAGTAAACTGTAATGAGATGCTAGCTAGAACTGTCAGCTCTGCTGCAAAGGATCATAATTCTGGATAAATATATTATTACATTGTGAATGACTGTCCCATCAACCGTAGCTGTGGTTGATTATTGAAGCTAATAGGAAAATAACAGCATACTAAGGTTCTAAACTAAGTTGGTGGATGTCTGTATTGACCCTGTACTGTGGTGCTGTATGTTACCACTGTCACTGAGTACATGTTAAATGCTGGGATTGGTTTTAGGTACAAAGCACATCCACTCACAGTATCCTAACTTTTGATCCTCTGTCTCTCAGCATCTCCACCACTGACCTTTCTGGGGCCTTCGACAGCGGGGGCGCCTATCTGAGAAAGAGTCCAGACCAGTACAGCTCCAGGGGCAGTATGGATAGCTTGGACCCACCCCTGTCCTCCCAGCATCACTCTGGGGCCCAGCACCATCACCCTCTGGTTCACCACATCCACAGTGGAGCACACCCCACCTATTCCTCCTGCCATCAGCTCTCCTCTGCCAGGTGAACACTCAGACATTCCTCAGATGTTATTTTACAAGCTCTTACTCTTACTCTCCACTTTTTGGTTTGGTAACATCTCTTAGTTCACAGACCTGGTACCAACACACGGTGACAACCATATATAGGCTTAATGCTTTTTTGTCCACCATGCCATTTGTTTTTGTTGCACTTCAGTAACCACATTGTATATATAAAGGAGGGTCTGGTTATGTTTTTGGACCTGCTGTACCATGTCCAAGTAATTTTACATACTAGGTCCACTCCAAAAGGGACTTATGAAGCCAGTATTATAGAGGAGTAAGTTCAATATCAAGCACAGAAGCCTCATTGAGCGCTGTAGAAATCAAGGGAATATACATCTCCTGAAGCTTGAACTAGGTTTCATCTTGTAGGATGTACCTTAGGATTGCACACACTGTCCTTCCCAGTCAAACACCGCAACACCACGATCACAAATCAATTCTCTCACTGTGCACCAGGTCTTCCAACAGCATCGACCACCTCCACAGCAAACGAGACTCTGCCTATTCATCCTTCTCCACCAGTTCAAGTATCCCAGAGTACCTGGCCTCGCCCTCCTTCAACCCAGAGCGCTCCTGCTCACTGGAGACTGTCTCTCATCGGGGAGGAGGAAGCGGGGATATGCAGCTGTCTGAAATACGTTATGTTCGCAACATGTATGACGGCAATCAGGCTGTTTCTCAGGAGCGAGAGCTGGGCTCCGCCTCCAACACCCTGCGGGGCAGCACGGAAGGGGCCAGGCTGGGCCTACACCGAGATCCACAGGGTAATGTCTTGGTACCAGAAATGGTTTGCCATTTGCCAATGGTTTGCCAGTCATGACATTTGAATTGATAGACAGCTTTTTTTTTTACCATTTCTGCCAATTTCAGCAGGTGGAGTTTGCTATCGAGCCAGCAGCAGTAGCAGCAGCAGCGGCAGCGGTAGCAGCAGTGGAGCGGCAGCCGCAAAGAGGCACAGTGTGGGACCGATCTGGGGCCCGGCAGCCAGCCACAGCTCCTATGAAAGCCTGAAGGGGGCTCCACCCCCACCAAGGCGCAGTGACAGCTATGCAGCCACCAGAAACCATGAGAGACCCAACTCCTGGTCCAGCCTGGAGCATGCCCGATCACTGCGGTGAGTACAGTCACTCAGACCACATCAAAATAATAATAAATAAATGACTTCATGAAATGAAAAGTCCCAGCTTTGTGCACAACTGTCACAAACTTCTATGATTAAATATAGTCCAATCAGATTAAATTATGATGCATTACAATGTGCTATACTTTGATAGCAGTTACAGTGATACAGCGTGCTACCTTACAATTGTCAAAATGAAACCCTACATCATAGTATGCTGCATGACTTAAAACTGCAATATAATGATGTAAAAAACGAAGTGTATGGGGTGCTGGTGAAAAATGACATGAAACTATGTTATCCATTGTAGGTCTCTGCAAAAAGGCTCCTGGCATCACTCCAGTGGTTGTGTGGCTTCAGGTGCAGGTTTCCTTCATCTAAAGGACAGACATCTAAAAACTATCCCAATAATGAAGGGAAACTATAGCTATATTTTTAAAGCAAATGTTAAAAGTACAGAAAAAACAAATATGTACATACAGCATGTAACGGTTCAGTCAATTATATCAATATTAATAAAGCAATATTAAAAAGCATTGTATTCAAAATGTATTTATAAATGAGAAGAGCAGAATCCAATGTGATTAGAATGGATTGCTGCAGTCATCTTTTCATCGTTTCTCCTCCAAAACACTGACTGACTTATCGTCCTTCTAGCAAAGAGCTCGTACAGTGCTGAGGGTCAGCTCCACACCGTGATAGAAAAGAGTCCAGAGAGCAGTCCCACCACCAAGCCCCGGCAGGGCGGGGGCTTCCCCCAGCCTCCATCCCCCTCTCAACCCTCATCTGGACCTGCAGGCCACATCCCCCAATCCGGCAGGATCATTTACCCCACAGGCATGTACCCCGTCCCTCACCCTGAGCCCCACTATGTACAGATCTCCACAGCCGCGCCAGGCTCCTCTGGAGTGTACCCCGCCCTGGCCAGGGAGAGCAGCCGACAGCAGCACCTCGGACACAGGGATGAAGGAGGGACTGAGGGCCGCAGGGATGGAAGAGTGCCAGCTCCGGAAAATGGATACCAAATGAACCCTTCTTCATCGTACCCTTATTCCTCTTCTTCAGCATCTTCCACTTCTCAGCGCAGAAGTCCAGCACATGAAGCAGAGAGGTAATTTCATGCAAATATTAGTCTTCCTCAGCTCCTGACTATTTGATAGTTGTGCCCAAATGGTTTTCCCACTCGGGGGTGTGTTCCTGGGGTCAGGATCAAATGCACTGTGGCCCTTCCTCAGGGAAGAAGTCCTCTGATCCTGTGGCTGTGGTCAGAGTGTGTTGTCTTCCTTCTCTGCAGAATCAACACTTGGTACCTGTTACCAACTTGCTTTTTGATTTTCCCAGACAAATCAAGATTTTTTCCACAACACGCACAGTCCTCACTTACGGGCTGATCCAGCACATGATATTCCAGGATCACAGTTATTATCTGAGCATATTGTTTCTAGTTTTTGAGCATTATTTCAGGTCTACTGGTTGGTTGATCTTTTTTTTCCTCTTTCTGGAGACGCTGGTTTGGTTCGTTTTACCAAGGGTTAGAGCAGTATGACATTTGGAGCCAATTATTAAGTGAATAGTTTGGTTGTTGATAGCTTCATTGACCTCCCATTAATTTAGATGTTAGGAGTTAATTAGATCCCCTCAAGTTTCGGGTTACATTGGGTATTTCGGTGTTTTTTCATAACAGAAGTTAATTTGGAGCCTGCTTTGTTTTGCCTTGAGAAGCTTCCAGCTGCATAAGTACAGTCTGCTTTAACAAATAAATCGTCGTTCAATATCACCCTCAGATGTTGTGATGGAGATGAACATGACTTGATTTGCCCTCATGGTCTAATAGAGCAGCTGCTCATCTAGCCCTCTGGATGGACTGTAGGACTAGATCACTGAAAAGATCAAAAATAATACCGTGGAGACTACTGGGGCCAAGCAAAAACATATAAAAAAAACACTCATAATTATTTTCCTGATTTATCTGTCTGACAGTGAATAATTGGAAGGTCGGAAATCAGTTGCTGTCAGTGATGATATGTCAGTTTTTCCTCCCCCACACATTCTGTTCTCCATGTTCTCGTTCTGTTTTCCTTCAGGTCCATGGACCTGAGCAGCACTCATTCAGAACCATCTGGCTCCTCCAGACACCCCCAGGAACTGGCCAGGCCAGCTGCTCCACCCCCCTGCCCCTCCAGCCACCACCTCAGTGGCTCGGCAGCAGTGCAGCACCAGGACCATAGAGAGTGGGACAGGGACAGAGATCACCCTCTGACCCGTCTGGAGATCGCCCTGGCTGAGGTGCAGGGATGCACCAGCCCCGACAGCACTGCCAGCGGTCAGGGCAACCGCAGCTCAGGTGACTACAGCCAGGGCCCGGCCCGCAACCTCTCCGTCCTGGAGAAGGTCAGCCGCTTCGAGCGCCGGGACCGTGCTGGGAACCAGCGCAGCCACAGCAGCACCAGCGCACACAGCAAGAGCACCCAGCACAGGGTAACTCACACTTTCCACACACGGTTCAAATTCACGAACATGATGGTCAGCTGCGTTTCTGTGTGTGTGTGTGTGTGTGTGTGCCCTTATTTGTCTGTGACTGCATCATTACTCTCTGTTCCCTGAATGTGAATCAGATCACTGAGAAGGGGCGCAATGCAACCTACGGAGCAGACGACCTCAGAACTATGTTGGAGAGAAGCACCAATCCGACCAAAGCCCACAGGACTTTGAGCTACAGGGGGAGCGGCAATGAACGCATGAAATACAGGAATGAAGATCACAGGTACATCGAGCTTCATATAAAGTGTAACCTCCTCTCATGCCGGTTGTATGTAATGTAATGGGACTGTGCTCTTCAGGACCCCAGCAGATCCAGCCTCAGCTCTCCAGAGGAGCCGCAGTAGCTACCACGTGCAGGGGTCCAGGGAGGGCGAAAGCGGCAGAGAATTGCCCTGGAAACACGACATTCAAGAGATGCTGGGTTCCACGCAGGATGCGGCCTTCGACAAGTCTGAGTCCTCCAGGTCAGAGTCGTTCTGATCTGAGTATGTCAGCTGCTCAGAGTTTCCTGGCAGATCAGTGTCCTGCAGCTATTCACAGGTCTTCGTTAGGTCTTTCATCCGGCACGCCTATGTCCTATCATCAGAGTGGTGTGGTCGGCCAGTGTCAGAACAGAGTTCCCCAGTATGGTTGAGTCTTTGGCTCCGTTTACAGGGCTGAGATATGAACACTCCCGACTGGGGTTGGAAGTTAGATAATACACGAGACAATACATGTGCTACTGTGGGCTGTCAGTCCTACCCACCTTCCTCCAAAACAAACCGATGCTGGCCCAAAACAAGCACCAACAGGACAAAAAAAAAACAAGAAGCAGTGACACCAGTTGAAGCTGCAGTAATCACTGCATCTCTCTTGTTGCCAAACTGTTGCTCTCTCCCTCCCCTACGTCACTCACTTTCTCTTTCCCTACCTTATGCCTGGTGTCATATTAGCATCTTAAGGGCAGATACAAACTCAAAAACAGGGTGGACTATCAGATTATCAAACTCAAGTCCAGACTATCCAGCTCTGGTGTGAATGATGTTGGAGGTCTTCTAACAGGCTAGTATCCTGACTGCACACCACCCTGAAACCTCTTCTCGTATCAGATCTTACAGAGATTGTCTGAAAGATGCCCAGTCCAAGGTTCTGCGATCCACCTCCCTTGGACGGAGAGACCAGAGTTCCTCAGTCAGCCCCCCTCCCCCAGCTTCTTCCTCCACCAGCAGCCAACCTCAGCCACCCCTCACCCAGCACTCCCTGGAGAAGAAAGGACCAAAAACCATGCCCAAACCACAGGGCATCATCATCCTGCCACAGTCCCCACCGCCAGTCACCTCTCCTCACACGCCAAAGGAGCGACACGTGGTCAGCCCGGACACCCGAGGCCCCAGCCCCCCACCTCTGCCCAGTGTGCCCCCAGTGGGAGCCCCTCCTCTCATGCGCATCTGTGGCCGTAGGCGTCTGGCCGCAGACCAGAAGAAGCGCTCGTACTCCGAGCCAGAGAGCATGAACGAGGTTGGGGTTTCAGATGCAGAAACTGCTGCTCTCTTCAGGCTCAGAGGAGGTAAACGTTACACAATGTATCCTGACCTTGAACCCTCCCCTTGACCCTGACCTGCAGGAAAGTTATAACTAAACTCTCACTTTACCCACATGATGAAGTTGATATTTTGCATGTGACATGTTATCTTCAGAAGAAGTGGTCAAATAACATATTGTTCTGCTATTGGTACCAAATAGGAGGACGAAAACATGACATCTAGAGTCTGTGTGTGTGTGTGTGTGTGTGTGTGTGTGTGTGTGTGTGTGTGTGTGTGTGTGTGTGTGTGTGTGTGTGTGTGTGTGTATATATATGGTTATACATATATGTCTGAGCTCTGACTCTGACTGGTCTTGCTGTCTGTCAGAGACCAGTGTAGCAGACCGACGGAAGATGTTTGAGCAAGCAGCGAGTCGCATCACGGACGGGGGTCAGAATCCCAGCTCAAGGCCGGAGCTCCGGCAAATCCAGCAGGATGCTCTGGCTGAATATGTGGAGAGGAAGAGAGGCGTGAGAAAAAGTGAGGGAGGACAGAGGAGTGCATCGCGGCCCCGCAGCGCATATGTGCAGCCCGATAACCACAACCACACAGGTGAGCAGAGGGGGGGAAGAGAAGAGCTTGAATAATCATTTGAATGATCAAATGGCTTATTTACCGGTCCCTTCTCTCTCCCTCCTGCCTGCAGTCTCCTACTCTCATTCGGACACACTCAGCCTCTCCTCCACCTCCAGCCTCCTCTCGCTCCAGGAGTGTGGTGCAGATCGCAGCATGTCGTCTGGGGAGGGGCGTCTCTGCTCCATTCTCACTCCTGACAGCGACCTGCGCAGCCTCCAGTCCAACCTGTTCTACCCTGGCAGGGTGACCTCTCCTAGGCCTCCGGTGCCAGCACAAACAAGGTGACCAAGGCCCCACATCAACTACATCTGACAGCCATTCATGTCATAGGTTTTGATAAGGAGCGTTTAGGGCAGAGTGAGGGATCAGTGGGTTTCCCTCACAGCAAGAGCATTAGGGACTTAAATAATAATTATTAAAATTATTCATTTAGTTTAAATTACTAATGTTATCTCAGAGCACTTTACATGGTCACATAGCATATTTAAGCAAAGTCCTACAGAACCGAACAGAACCTCTCCATGTCTGGATGTTCTTTCAATGTCTGCATGGGTTTTCTTGGCGTACCTTGGTTTCTTTCCTTTGTCCAGAAACATGTACGTTCAGGCCAATGTGAGACTCTAAACTACCACTATATACAGTGGTTAAACTGGCTTTTGGAAGGCTATTATCTCTCAAAATGTTTTTTTTACCTTGCATCATCAGCTTAATACATATTTCATTAACTTATGGCCTACTTGATTACATCTCACATTCACATATTGATAACAGAACATCAATACAAAAATACATAGATTTAGTTTCAGTAAATTAACAAAGTTAAGATTTTGCTGTCTGTGTCTGTGAATTGTTGAATCAACATTTGTGGTTTGTTGACTACAATCAAATGAAAACCTCAAGCTTGTTTTACATATGAACTTGAATGATTAAAGTCTACATCTTACATCTGCTCCTCCTGCCTTCCATTGACAGTGCTCCTCCAGGCCCTTTCCCTGAGCTCCAGGCCCCGACCCAGCATGATCAGGCTGGGGCGAGCAGACACCAGGCCTTGGTCCTGCAGCAGCCAGCCTCAGAGCCTCCACTGAGCCTTTCAGTGTCCCCGCAGCTCAACGGCGTGCTGCGGAGGGCTGGCTCAGCCTGCAGCTCAGGGAAGTCGGCCTCAGCAGAGGATCTGCTGGAGAGACTCCAGGAGAGACAGAGCAGCCCTCAGCACAGCCGCTCTCGATCTTCCCCGACAGGGGACATACTCAACCAGGTAACGCAGCGCGCCACAGCAGTGTCACCTGCTGAAAACATCTGCTTTCTCAAACTTGTCTGAACATACAACAACCTGGGATGGTGCCAATAAACGTCACTTATTGAGATCAAGATGAGATTGTATTTACCTCTGCCTGTAACTCCCACTTAGGCTTAATAGTCCTCAGCGGGGGAGTGAGGAGTGACGCGATGCCTTTGTTGTGTTTCACCTTTGAATGTAACAAGCAGAAATCTTTACCACACATACGTCAACATATGCTCAGGAGCAACACTGTGGAAGCAAAGGTCTCCTTTTGATTTACAAATGGGAACTTTACCACAGAGTAGCTGGGGATTGACATTTTGTGGATACTAAAGATGTTGACAGCTTCGGGTTTGTTAGGGCCAAAGCTCTTGTCAAGGAACTGGTATAGGCAAGGTCAATGAACTTATCCACAGATAGTAAGATGTATTTCTTCACTGTCACCGGTGCTCTAATGTGACATACGGTGAAACTAATATATATCAGTAGCACACTTTGAAAATAAAGATGGATTATAAAGGCATTTTTAAATAGACAATTAATGACAACTTTTATTGCTCAGCCAGAAATCTTCTTCGCGTGGTCCTCTTGGGTTGAACATTTATTTGGCTAAGTTTAGCCATTAATGGACATGGCCTGTGAGTCACTCAGGAAATACTCTGAATCCTCGTGGTTTCCTGTGAGGTGCCAGAGAGCCGGAGGCCGGTGGCTGGGCGCTGTCCGTTGTGGACGATGGCAAAGATAACAAGCACACGTTTGCGGACATCATACAGATGTCTGCAGAACACTGTCAGAGATGAATTTGTCTCGTCTATCTCTGTAAATGATTAGAGCAGCCAGTGTCACATAAACATGGTTCCACTTCAATCAGATGAGCTCCTACTTTAAACACTATGTTTCACTGCAGGCCGCTGATCGTCCATCTTTACAGGGTTGTTGTTTGAGCACATGACAACACAGACTCATTTTACTTTGCGCTTTTTCTGCTCCTTTGTTGTGTCATAGTGTGTGCAGCTGATGCTCTATCGTAGAGAAGCAGCAGAAGAAGAAGTTTCTTAAAGCTGTTTTTTAGGTTGTGATCTGACATGATGGTGGATGCCAGGGACGCCAGTGTTGTTGTACTTATTAACGTTTTCAAATGGAAATGCTAATAAGTTACATTGTTGTGCCACAAAAAAGTCTGTTTTCGAAAGGCATCCTCTTTAGTGTGTTTGGCTAGAATTAGGTAGAAGTAGATTTGCGGGCCAAAGTTCCCTATATACGGTAAAATAAACCATGACCCTTCTTAAACAGCCTGTGAATAAATGTCTCTGTGTTTCAGGACCTTCCTCCAGGCGACATCAGGATGTTTGGAGTCTTCATGTCTACACCTGGACGCCACTCTCTGGCTGAGGGCAGGTATGTCTCACCTGCATTAACACTCAACAACACAGGTTGTGGACTTCTGATGTCTCACAGTAGTTTTTGGTTAAGTGAGAACACTGGTTTTAGATAGTTCTGGTGAAGTGTGTCATGCTGTTGTTTGTTTTCTGCTGTGGAACTGAGGGATCATGGGAATTCAGATGGTTTGTGCACTGATATGTTCCCTCTCTTCCATAATAGGCTCCTAACAGTCAGCCAGTGTTTTTTATGTCTGCTTTAGGCTCTTCGCTATTTTAGAACCAACTGTGACCTTAGGAATCCATGTGCCCTGCTGCTGGCACTACAAGCAGAGAGAGAGAGAGAGAGAGAGAGAGAGAGAGAGGGAGAGAGAGAGAGGGAAGTAACTGAGGGAAAGAAGAGAGGGAGGGTGGATGAACACAGTTGAAGAAGAAACGATAGAAAGTGGAGAGGATGAAATATGAAGGATAAAACAGGCATGAGATGAGGAGAATGAAGTGGGATAGTAAACTTTTAAAAGGAAAGGGGAAAAGAAACAAGACAGTGAAGAAGTAAGAGTGAGAGAAAGAAGGGGGGAGGAGATGGTGGTGTTAGAAGAGAAATAAGGATGAGCAAAAGGAAGAGGTGAAAGAAGAGAGGGGCAAAGCGAAGAAGAGCAGGAGAAAGTGAAGCACCCAAAGAGAAGAAAATCAAAATAGGTGGACAGGGGAGAGGAAGGCAGAGGCAAAGGTGAGATGGAGGTAAAGGAAGTGTTTGAAGGGAGAAAAAGAGCAACACAACAAAATAAGTAAAATCTTTAGATTCCTCAGTGCCGCTGAGCTCAACAGGGTTGGAGTTTCACAGCTCTTCTGAAATCATTCCAGCCTCGCAGAATGCGTGTTATTGTTCCTGCAATAGTCTCCAGGAGGAAGGAGGGAGTGTTCCTTGGAATGAGCGGAGGAGAGCTGGGGAGAGGAAGGCTTGCAGCTAAAAGATAGGTGAAAGGTGATTGAGAGTTGAGACGCCAGGCCTTTGGATGACATCAAAGAAAGGAGGAGCAGGACAGAGTGAAAGAGTTCAGAGGAGGTTAATAGAAGCAGGAGAGACAGAGGGGAGTTAAAGGAGAGATGAGGTGAGAAATTTTAGGAAGCGGAGAAAACTCTGGAGCAGGCAAGCAGACACATAAACAACATAATGACTCAGGTCCACAGGGATTTATCCACTTCAAACTCCTGAATGTCTCTCAAAAAGTGCAGGTCAGAGGTGGCTCCAGGAATCCAGAGTGTGTTTTTCTAGTGTCTGAATATGACGGTACATGTTGACACTGCAGCTGATTACAGAGCAACGAGCTTTAAAAACCAGCTAAAAAATATTAGGACTGTATGAGGAAACAGGAGCCGTAAGGTCATGTAAATCTAACGCGGAACATATTGAAAGGCCTACAACACGCCTCTAGATTTTAGCTGTAAATTCATTTGTTTTGAGATTTCCTTCCATGCAGATAGTCCGCAATGTTCATTACAAACTGATCGTGTCCTCTAGCCGTCCTCAGACTCTGACACTGCGCTGGGTGCATATCATTTAAAACTGTGCACAGATTTGATGATAAAGTGTATGGAGGTCTGCGTATCAGAATGCAAATTGTGTCAAGTTCTGTTGCAAAGCACAGAAAGCTTACTACACTAACTACACGAAGTTAGTGTAGGAAAATGGGCAGTGAGTTGACGAGTTGACAAGCAAGAAAATATTTAGGAGAGCAAGAAAATGGATACGATTAGATACAATACAAGATGGTATGGTGAATGTATAATCTACTATATATAACTTGTGTTTTCTGTTTTAATCTTTGTTTAAAGAATTGATTGAATAACCCCATTTATATTCTGAGAGTACTGTGAACTACTACTACTAAGTGAAATTCTCTGTTTAATGTGTCTGTCTTTTAGAGCTGTAGACATTCAGGCATCAGGAGGTCTGGTCTCTTCTCAGCTGAACAGCGTCCAGTCTCCAGGACCCCCACAAAGTGAGCAAAATGACCAAAAATGTGGTTCACTAAGCACATCCAGAACTGTGGCATAATATACGTGCAGACTGCTTGTCACCTCTTCAAACAAGAAGTCTTACCTTTGATTTTCATCCTATTCGTGTTCTTCACAAGCCGTGAATGAAGCCACAGCTAAATGAAGACATAAAAGATAAAGAAGCTTAAATCATGTGTTTTGGACTCCAAAACAATAACCCTCGAGTTAACATAGACATACTTTATTTTGAAAGGAAAACTGCTGTGGTTAAGCTGGTAAACAGTTTGATTTTGCTGGACCTGTTGACACATGCCGGGCTCTATAAAGGAATGTGTGTGTTATCAGAGGAACTCCCCAGTGTGTTTCCTCACTGCCTCCTCGGTTCTGTCTGCAGATCTGGCCAGCTCCCACCCGGCCGTCCCCCGCAGGGAGCGTCACCGGCACGGTGAGCGGCAGCGGGCCAGCAGCACCTCCACCCTGGCCGCCTCGGTGGGCCTGCCCTGCCCCTTCTCCCCCGGCGGGGGTCAGGACAGGGCCAGCGCCGAGTGGGACGCCAGCCAGAGGCTGAGTCCGACCGACCTGGGGGTCATTACCTTCCCAGGCCCAGAGACGAGCTGCCGCGGTCTGAGTGACAGCAGCATCCTGCTGGAGGACGAGTGCAGAGGGAGGACGCTCAGCATGGAGGGCAGAGCCACACCCCCAACAGACAGGAGGGATAGCGGCAGCACTGCCTCCCCCCCTCCTCCTCCTCAGCAGCACCTGTCCTACCTGAGGATATCTGAGTCCAGCCTGTTCAGCTGCAGTGACCTGCAGCAGCCAGAGCAGCCTGCTCCCAGCCTGGAGGCCTATGACGAAGTCTTCCTCCAGAACCCCGCCCTTCCACCCCCCCCTCCTCCAGTCAAAGAGACCAGCATTACAGAGGACTTCCCTCCTCCTCCTCCTCCTGTCGAGCTGGAGGAGGATGATGGACTCCAGACCACTGGAAGGTTGGTGGTACAGTACAGTACTGTGCTTTAAAGGGAACCTCCAGTGAAAGAAATGGAGGTTTCATATTGGCTTTGTCTATTGATGAGCAGCAGGTCCGAAAATCTTCAATTTCACATATTGAAATGGCAGCTATAAACCAGGTGCATCTGAACAAACGACATAAACATAAACCACCACCACTCCCTCACACACCATCTCCCCAACCATCCAAGACACTTTGTAAAAACCCACCTCCGATCAGATACACAAATAATGCCAAATATTTACAAATACATGTATCCCTCTGGGATACATAAAGTACTACCTTCTCTTCTTCTCTTATCTGAAATCAAGTTTCTGGTGAAATGTCAGTGTGAAGTGTCTTTGCTCCTGGTTCTTCCTCAGTCTCTTCAGTCTCTGGTTCCTCCTCTGATTCTGGCTCTAATATAGAAGGCTGTAAAATATCATCTGAGGCATTTCTGATGAGACCGATGTTCAGAGATCAAGGATGATTCTCTATTCAGCCATTCTAGGTTCCCTATAAGGTTCAAACCTGAGTCATCATACAACTATGTCCTGTCACCACCGAGGATCTTAAAGTGTTTTGTTCCTCCCACCAGGGTGTCAGCCCTGCCCTCCTCGACCGGGCCTGCGAACAGCCTCAGCCCCTCCAAAAAGCCACAGGCCTGCCCTGCCGCCTCTAGCTCTGCAGCCATTAGTAACGAGGCCGGTCCAAACCTGGATTACCAGCCCCTGTCTGAGAGGGACAAGACGTGTGAGGAGCTCCGGGCTGAGGCGCTAGCCAGGCAGCTGGTAGGTGCTGCAGGACACCTGCTTCGGAGTGAAACAAAGCACCTAGAGTTAGTTACTGCACTGTAGTAAAAGTTTTACATACCTTGGAATTAATAGCATATGTTCCACTCCAGTATGTTTCTACACTGCACTACTGTTACACACTTGGATGGCATTAGACTGTTTCCTCTAGGAATCGAGCACCTTGCTCCACATATATATATATATATATATATATTTTCCATGCGACAGGTGAAATTCTTTGTGGGAGGTTGTCCAGGGAGTGTGAGACAAGTGGGAGGCTTCCAACTATGTGTCTGTCCCATCGCACAAAACACGTCCTACAAGCATTCAAATAAACGCCTGTCATGAATTCATGCAAAATAATTTAATATTGTCACTTTTAACTCAGTTGGACTAATAAAAGGCAAACCGTTACCCGGTTACAAAAGGCTATTTTACCTTTAGTACTTTAAGTGCATTGAAAAACATTTCCTACGTTGTCTAAAGTAATTAAGTGGGAAATGGGGTTCTAATCCTTTTACGTGAGTGTAGTTTTCTCAGGTAGGAGTACTTGTGAGTACTTCTTTCACTGTTGTGCACTGCAGTGTTTCTGCCATAGCTCAGGCTAGTCCTGACTCTAGTTACCTCAAGGCGAAGGTAACACTCTGCCTTTGGTGGCATTCCTACAGTTATGGTTGTACCCATTTCTCTCCTGTGCACTTATACATGGGTTCAACTCCCAGCACTGACTCAGTTGTCCTCTTAGTTCATTTTGATTTTCTATTTTTGAATTTTTTGAAGTAGGTACTCTACTTCAATCTGTCACTTGATCTCTCCCGTTAAAACATATTTTAATTGTGCTTCCTGACTCCCCCGTATCCAAACATTTAGATCCTCTCTTTTTCATCGCAAACAGGTGCAGCAGGACAGCTCACTGGCCCCCCTCTTGGACACATGGGGGGGTAAATCCACAATTGAGTTCATGATGGAGATCTTTCCAAACAGCAAATCGGTCAAAAAGTCACCAGTCCAGTTGGATGACAGGTAACTGTGATATCATCCCATCTCATACTTAAAACATACTTATTTATTGTCAACAAAAGTCGACATTTTGTAGTTTTAAGAACAAACACTGAACTGTGTAGACTTGTGTAGTCAGACTGGTCATTTACTCAAAAGCTGGGGAAGGATCACTTTGAATTCTCTTTTGAGGCTTTTATGTAACAGTGTATCAAAGCCTCAATTTTCAGAATGTTTATTTAGCCAAGAGACCAAAATTGCAGAAAGTGAACTTATGTAACTGAAGGATGAGATTAATGCTCAGGCTGAAGGACTTCCTGTAAAACAGCATTCGTCATTCTTACTGTGTTTGCTGACAACCCATGTCTGCTGCTGAGGATTCGGGCTTTCACTCACATCCTCAGTGTGATTTTGCTGCAGTCTGCAGTTACAGGTCATGTTTCCCTGTTTTACATTTGTCACAGACAGTCAATCAATTAATCAAATGTATTTTTTTGGTGAAGGCAATGAAGGCAGACATGTCATATATGAACCCTGCATGTAGCTCATGTTTGGCTCCAGCCTTCAAGCAGGACTGCTTTTGTGCTCAGGGCTGCAGAAGTTTGCAACCAAATGCAGCTCTGAAGTGCTGGACGTCTTGTGGCTCAGAGCCGGCCTCTGTGGGGATTGTCAGCAGAACAGGAGAGACCTGACTAACCTGATCCAGGTTTCACAACAGCTCAGCAGAAAGTGTCCAGCCTGCCTTGTTGAACTCCACCATCCAGGAAGATCATACAGGGTGGAGAGACACCATGACATGAGCTGTGAGAGCAGATCATACCAGTGAACATCAAGTACTGATCAACATGACCTAATCAAGTCACATGGGTTCCTGGAGTTCAACAGTTGAACAACACTGACACCTAGTGGCTGGAGATGGGACACAACAATGGCTTGGACTTGTGAAATTAGACAGCAATGATGTGAGCTGCTCTTCCAGTAGAATCAAAAATAGGAAAGACTTGAGATGGTGTACGACCTGCATTAACCCCATGGTTGCCAGTTCCCCAACAGGTGCAATTGTGAGGACCCACTCACAGTTGCTTGCGGCTTTAATTTTTCTTTTGCGTACTGTCTCTTTCCAACAGCAGCTATGTATGCCAGTACACAAATGAAAGATCTTGAGAGGGAGCGGTTTAGATTTAGGTTCAGGCTTTTAAACAGTGTTGATAATGTGTTAGGATCCAGGTCGGTGTTGGTGATCCTGCTCCTGCAAACCCCGGGATGGACAGAGAGAAGGAAGCCAAGGATGAGAAAGACCTCAACAGTAAAAAGGTGAAAAAACAAATTCAATCTTTTTGTGCTCTTATGTTTTGTAGTTGTTGCAAGAATGGTGCTAGTGGTCAGTGTCCATGGCATATGGTTTTTATATGCCATTTTTATATATTTATATGCCATATGTTACGGTAGTGCCCTCTACTGCCTGCAGCAGCTTCACAGTAAAGACTCCATCACTGCTCCTTTTATTTTCATTTTCTTCAGGGGTCTTTTTTCGCTCTTCTTCATTGTAATTTCCAATTCTTTGCTTTCTGAATTCCAAACCTGGTCATAGGACAGACAGACAGACAGACAGACAGACAGACAGACAGACAGACAGACAGACAGACAGACAGACAGACAGACAGACAGACAGACAGACAGACAGACAGACAGACAGACAGACAGACAGACAGTCCAGCATGGTTTGAAAAAGAACAGCAAAGCATCAGACAGTGTCCCTCTCCTCTCCTCTGAGCAGTGACAGTGACTGTGATGCTGGGGTGTTTGTCTCAGGTGGAGCTGTGTGACGCTCTGAGGAGCAGTGTGCTGTCCCTGCGGCAGGAGAAAGAAGCGCTGTGTGAGGAGCAGAGGCATCACGAGGCGCTGGGCTCCAGCATCCACGCGCTCGCACAAGAGCGGCTGAAAGCCAATGAGAGGGACAAGTACAGCATGTTCATGGGTACGACCCGACAGCCAGTGCAGCGTTTATTCATTTCTTTCCTCCTTGATCGGCGAGTGCAGCTGCAGTGGAACAGCAGATGAGCTGGTGTTGTGCTGGTGTTTGCAGGAGACCTGGAAAGGATTGTCCACCTGCTGCTGTCCCTGTGCAGCCGCATGGCCAGGATCGACAGGTCTCTGCAGGCTCTGGAGAGGGAGGAGCTGAGCCAAGAGGCAGCAGCAGAGGAGAGGGTGAGACAGGACGCTATCTGGCTGCCTTTAACCAGCTGCCTGTTCGCACCTTCTCCAGCTCATTCATCTGGATCCTGGGATACAAAAAAAAGTGACCAAAATAACCAAAATAAAACAAGAAACAATAAGAAAGAAGAAACAGTTAACACTATGACAAAGCGAAGATCTTTTGGTTTGGTCCATTTACATCTGTAATAAAAGACTATAACAGCTATTGTAAACATTCATACAATATATTAGAACCTCCTTCAGATGAACTCAAATTTGATCCTGAAAGATTGTTGTGCCACAGTCTGCTCTGCAGACAAAACAATTCATTTACGTGTATATAAAGAACATATGCACACACAAAAGTGCATAAAGAAAGCTCTAAGAGTATAAAGGCCCATATGTCAGATATCTTTTAAGATATTTTTATTCCGCATGTGTTTTGCTTCTTCCTCTTGCACCCCTATCCCCTGCATGTCTGTTTGTCATTGACTCAAAGACAGGGTTGTCCTTTATTGATATCATTATTGACATTACCCAGCAGTTCATGTCCAGTAGTGTCTGTAGTGTAGAGAACGTGGACAGGGCCAGTGGATGATGAATGAATCCTGATTGTGTGCTTCCTCCAGGACTGCCTGCAGCACAAGCGCTCCCTGCTGCTCAGCCAGACGGACGACGCCCGGGAGCTGAAGGAAAACCTGGAGCGCCGGCAGCGTGTGGTGCAGTCCATCCTCTGCACACACCTCTCTGGGCCGCAGCTGCAGGACTACCGCCGCTACGTCAGCGCCAAGCCCTCCCTTCTGATCCGCCAGCGCCACCTGGATGACCTGATCCGGCGCGGGGAGGAGCAGCTGGCACGACTGTCCGAGAGCCTGCCGCAGGAGGTGCTGGAGGCTCAGGGCTGGTCCAGAGCAGGCTTGCTTTCGGCGTCTAGCCCCACTCCTTGCTCTTCCCCTTTCCTACTGCTGCTTCCTCCCCCCGTGAGCCCGGGCCCCGTCCACTCAGTCAGGCCCACCACTGTTACCTCACTGTGATGTCACAGAGAGGAGGGGAATGAAGGACAGACAGACAGCTCACTAAAAACTCCCCGGCAGCCAGAGCGATGGAGCTCCAAGGGGCCACACATGAAGGAGGAGCGGGCCTGAAACAGGCTCCGTTCACACTGAACAAACTATGCAGACTTCACACACACACACACACACACACACACACACTTTGCCGTGCCTCATTCTGTCTTACACTTCTGTCCACCTCAGCATCAGGATCAGGCTCACTGTCCTCAGCTCAGCGGCTCTAAGCTGTCACTGTAAAAACTGTAAAAAAAAAAAAAAATGTCAGCCTGTGTTTGAGTTTTCCAGTAGTTTAGAAACAGACACATATCCAGAGTCATTACCAAGGTCCTCTTCAGTGGCAGCTCTGACCCTGCTTTCACCAGCAAACCAGTTGAGGTGCAATAAAACTGACTTCAAAGTAGATAGCAGTAAACTAGCACTGACTGTAGAACCACACAGATGGTGCTTTCAAGAACCTAAAACTTTCAGGCGTTGCTTCAGCAAAGACTTTATATCAAGGGGAGGACAAGACGAAGTGGGCAGGTGTTATCCCAAAGACAAAATAGCATCATCATTTTGTTGTCAAAGCCTTCCGCGGTTTCAGAGACCTGGTCAGCTTCTCACATGTGTACAGTCAGCTTGCAGCAGCAAACGAACACCAAAATTAGAGACGTGTTTTTATTGTCCTGCCACATGGAGAATGCAAACTCTGAGCTTCGCACAAACCGTGCCCCTGGAGGGGAGGACAAGCCTCTGATTGCTGTCTTACCATACTGTAACACTACTACTGTCACTAATGTCTGCATGCCAGCAGCTTCTAGCACATTTACGCCGTTGGACTACTGCTCGTACCAGATTTTACACTGAAAGATTAACGTTGTTCTACTTACGCGCCTTTAAAAAGTCGAAATGAAAGATCTGATGTCAAAATATCAGATTCCAAAGATGTTCAGTGGATGGATTGAGCGCAGACAGACTTGACTCGATTTGAAATGTCCCACTGATTATCCGATCGTTTTTTTTTTGCTCTGGTCGACAGTTTTGCACTGAGTTAGATGCATGTTGGATCACCCTGTTCTAATCCGGGTTTGTGATACTTGCAAACAGCTGCTGAAAGCTGCCGTTCAGGAGGGAAAACAGACTTGTGTTTTGTTTTTTTTACACAGATTCAGGCTGCACAGAGGAGTTCAACACTGCAAGTGTAATAACAAAAGTCTGAAATTCTCCACTGAATTTGTATTCTGTATTCACGCAATAATGTCATTATCACCTCAGCCAGCGGGTGAGGATGGAGAGGATGCACGTACCTTATGATCAATAATGTTGACAAATATCTAATATGCATATGACAGGATCCCCTGCCCCTCTCCATCACTGTGAGGCCAACGTGTTAAAAAAAGTCCTGTGAAAGTTTGTAAGAAGATTCAGAGAACTTGTATGACGAAGGAACAGGTTAATTTTTTTCTTCTTTTGTTTCCTGTCAGTTCCAGATGGCACAAAGAGGATGAGTCCGACAATCAGTATTTATTGTCGAGCCAACAGCATCAGCGGTGTATAGGAATAGAAGCACACAGAAGATTGTCATTCATCCACCCATCTGTGGATGTGTTTTGTTTTTTGCTGGTTTTACTTTTAATGGTTTCATTCGGCACCTACAAAACCTGTTTCGTTCGAAGATTTAGCATTAAGAGCACGTTTTAAATGTCTACACGTTGTCATTATCTGCAAAAATTACAGCACACCATCTTCCATGTGTCCTCATCAATAACCCAATTCTGCTGTTGATTTGTTACTGTTGTTGTTTGTTATTATATGCAGAGGCACAGCAAAATATCTCAGACATTTTGGCTCAGCATTGAATAAAATTCAATGTTTGTTTAAAAAAGAAAGAACAGTTAAATAGCAGCTCTGGTTTTTGAAAAATAAAAATATTTTGTAAGTGGTTTCACTTGTTTAAATTTTTTAGTTTGGTTGGTTGATTTTGGTAGATATTTCATGATACACACAGCCATTCCTTTACTATTTATCGTATCTGTTATTCACAAATATTATAGTGTCTTGGTATTCAAAATGTCAACAGCAGTTGAGAGAGGAAGACGGCGCAGACTCCAATATGTAACCGGCATCCAAACTCCAAATAGTTGAAATAGTTCATAAACACGGTTATAAACCGATATATCAACTACAACAAAAACTACGGCCTAGAAACCTCTGGATTGAACACCCAGCTCACCCGGCCGACAATAGCCTGGAAAGCCCCGGAGCATACATGGACCGGTGTTTTGAACAGTTGGAGGAGTCCCAGTTTTTTTCCCACCCCACAATTCAGAACAACAGGCCAATCTGAGTGAACAAGCAAAAGGAGTTTAACTTTAAGCTCCACAATTATTGAGTATGGAATGAAATGGTGAAAAAATGCAGCAGGACAAGATTAGATGATTTGGTGGTCAGGGGGGCCTTCAGAGGCAGTTTAACACATCTTATTTCCCTCTTGCTTTACACTCTTGCCTACTGGATCCCAACATGACACAAACTTTAATCTAAGACTATTTATGTCCCAGAACCATACTGATAGTAAGCAATAGAAACACTGAAGATCAAACAGTTTAAGTAGTAGAATAAGAAGCTTGGTTAGCCAACCTGAATTAAACTCTCAGTCAAAATAATCATTCACACATATAACCACAGGGGATGAGATCACAATGACATTATATTCTGAGTGTCCGTGTCCTGGGCACAGTTCTTCTTCTTCAAATGAAAAAACAACATTGTTTTTGTATTGTGTTTTTTTTCTAAAGACTGGCTCAATGTTCAGTCTTTAGGGAAATGAATAGTCAAGGCTTTCTTAACCCAGAGCCATTTGGGTGAAGTCACATGACAGGGAATATTCACTGAAGGAAGGAGGGAGAGAGAAAGAGAGATAGTTGAGGAAACCAACTTCCAACCTTGTCCGACTAGAAGTAAAACAATGGACCCAGCACTATGAAGGTACAATAGTGCCATAAATCCAAAGAACAGACAATGATTTGCACTTGGAAAAACTGTATCTCTCAACTTGCATGTGTGGAGTTTGCACTTGCAAGCTCAGATCTGCAAATCTGACTCTGTGAATTTGCACTTGCAAGTTCACCATCACAAAGGCTGAGGAACGAATAAAAGCCCTGACAGGGGAAAAAGGAAGAAACCTCAGGGTGAGAGTCAGAGGAGGGGATCCTCACCCAGGACGGACAGGGGGGCATGAGCAAGACAGTATACAGAGATACATGTACTGATGGTTAGCAGTTTAGATTATAGATCAGAGGTCGAATCAGTCCAGACTAGAATAGTGCATGAAGCAGAAGGAGCTGGGTTGATGGACGGAGTCCAGTATCCAATGCAGCATCTTAAGAATCTGGGAGGGAAGATAGCACAGACACTCAGGGGATGGGTGGTCCCCGGTCCATATGTTAGACCTGCACAATCATGGAATAAGGAAAGACAGAAGGAAGTGGAGGAGGAGGTGAAGGAGGAGGAGGAGGTGGAGGACAGATGGGGAGAGACCAAGAGGAGGGAAAGAAGATACAGGAAAGGTGAACCTGATCCATACCCACAGAGAGAATGGAGAAATATAGTTTAATGTGGCGGGGAACCCCGGCAGACTCAACCTGTAGCAGCTCATCTAGGATTTATGGTATATCTGTCAAACAGGAGGGTTTTTAACCTACTCTTGAAGGTAGAGAGGGTGTCTGCCTCCCGGACTGAAACTGGTAGATGTTTCCACAGCAGAGGGCCTTGGTAGCTAAAGGCTCTGGCTCCAAATCTAGACTTAGAGATTCTTGGAACCTCAAGTAGGCCTGCATTTAGAGAACGGAGTGTCCTGGTGGGGCAACAGGGTTTTATCAGGTCTGAAATATAAGAGGGTGCCAGACCATGAGGACCTTTATAGACAAGGAGAAGAATTTTGAACTGAATCCCGAATGGTACAGGAAGCCAATGCAAAGAGGCCAGAACAGGAGAGATATGATCTCTCTAGTTCTCTAGTCAGGACACGAGCTGCCGCATTCTCAATGAGCTGCAGAGTTCTCAGTGACCTATTGGAGCTTCCAGCCAGTAAAGAGTTGCAGTAGTGCACTAATGGCCACCAGAGCAAGGAAGAGTGACAACCTCCTTCCTTGGAAAATAATCACTGTACAGTTGATTAACTTAACACTGAGGAGCCTTTAAGGGGGTTTTTGAAGGAGGCTTGAGGAAACTTCCAGTTTTCTTGAGAGAATTACAAATGTGTGATAAAAACGAATAGGTATTTCCCAATGAACGTATAAGTTATCTCTGAATGTATTGTATATAGGTGGCTGCCTTTGCCCCTTCTTCTTTTCTCTTGATATATTGATTTTCTGAAGGATGGGAGGAGTCATGCCATCAGCAAGAATCAAAGCACTCTGTTAAACACATGGGCTGGAATATGTTCACCAAACAGATCTTCGATTCAACTTCACTGTTTCAAATTCAGCATGCATTTCCATAGTTTATGTTCAGGTGTTTGTGTCTCAGACTAACCCATCTTTGCTTTCTTCAGCAGAGAGCCGTGATGGCCTAGAAGTGGGCCTGAGCTGGTGTTCAGTCAGAGCCACATTGGTGAGGTAGCGTACCATTCCTCAAATATAATAGAATTAAGTAACATGATAATTTCCTGTGAAAATATTGCGACATAGCGTAATGTTTTAGCATTCTAACCTGATAATATCATATCATGAGATAACATGATAATCTCATAACGTGATATATATATTACAAATGCTTCACTTTCTTTAAGCATTTGTACGTTCAATCAGACCGCTGTAGGGATGCCAAGCCTTACGTCTGCTAACGGTGGCTAATGCTAATGCCCACAGGTGTTTTCCCTTGTCTAGCACTTTCCTCCCTCCAAACTTTTCTCGGAGGACCCTCAACACAGCTCTGCTCACCTTCTTAGTCGGCCTGACATCATGGCAGCTTCCCTGAGCGTGGAACCCCTGCATGGTCCTGGTCACCAACCTCTTGGTGTGGCTGGCCCACTCCTCCAGGCTGTGGCTTCAAGCTGAGGCTCAGGATCGTGATATTGATCCGTAGGGAGAGCAGGCGTTTCCAAGGTCCAGTCCAAGGTCTCTACACTGGTGTCTATCTCTGGGGGTCTTACCTGCAGCGTCCAAAATGTCTTCTGCTTTATCAGAAGTGTGACTCTGAGGCACAAGTGCAGCTTTTTAGTCCTTCTGCCCAACGTCATATTCTAGAATGTGCCACTTAACGCATCACATTCTAAAATGCATGATGCTACACTCACACACACATACACACACCAACATTTCATCCAGAAAAAAAAAAGTTTTGTGATGATTTGAATTACATTAGATGAGTAGCGGGCCATGCATTTCACACCTAGGTCTGAACAGAACTAGGAAATGAACAGACAAATGGATGGATGCAGTAGCCTCCCTGCAAGCTTGTATACACACAGTATACAGCACAATCATAACAGGCCAACGCAATTTAAATAAAAAAATACATGTCCTGCCGCTGCAGGACATATTTAACTGAAATTCACAGCATGCATATTAACTACAATAATTGAACACTCAGCAGCCGACCACTGTTAGCATCAGGGAAGATTGCAGGATCATCCCAGTCCATGGCTGGGGGCCCTCTCCTTCCTCAGGCAGGCCACATTGTGGAGGGCAGCACAAGCCACAGTAATGTCACATGCCTTCAAAGGGCTGAGCCTTAACATCTGAGGACACTGAAAGCGTGCCCTCAGAAGGCCAAAGGTCATTTCAGCTCTGGCCCTGACCCTGGCATGAGGATGATTGTAGGCCTGCTGTGCTTCATGGGGTCTGTGTATGGTGTCAGTAGAAAAGGCTGGCAGGCAGAGCCCCTGTCTCCGAGCAACAAACCAGAGAATTCACCTGCCGACACTTAATCTCATCATTACAACCTCATAAACAGAGGGACATTCTTGATACAGCCATGATGTAAGAAGCTGTTATTAGTGGGAGTTGTGTGGCTCACCTTGTGATAGGTGCTGATAGATTTCAGAAGTCCAAAAGACTCTGGAGTCATGGACTGAGCCTGGCCATTCTGCCGCAACATTGCTGATCTGATAATCAGCATTGCAGACCATCTGAAATCATATGATGATGAGACTATTGGACCAATCAGTGCACATCACAATCAATGTGTTCTTCAATTGATAGTATCAAAACGTTATGTTCACCTGAACATTAATGCTGTGAGAAGATTTCCTTTCTTTTAAATTATATCTTTGACCTCCTCATACGCCTCCATGAGGATTTCTGCCTCAATCAGGAAAAGTACACCGCTCTACTGGACATGGAGAATCAGTGAATCTGTGATGGGTTGGCAGGGTGATGGAGCCGTAAGCATGAACTTATCCAGGATCGGTTTCACCTGGCTTAAAAAATCACCGTCTGCTCATTCTGGCTTGGTCTGCCAATTGAGCCTGGACTCTCGTGTTTTGGATTCATTGAGCTTGGCTCGGTCGCTTATCCTCGATGTCTTGATCCTGCTTTTGTGCAACCGGCCCAAGAACATTATCAGGGCAGTGCCGACGTAAACGGCAATACAGCAACAGAATGTGTCCCCAATGCAACGAATCACAACCCCAATAATGTTCTAATGAGTTACAGTGATATCAAGAAGGAACACAGTATTTTATAGGTTCAAATTGACACAAAACCTTGTTTTTCTTCATTCCACTGGTGGTCCATTTTGCTCAAATAGAAATAGAGGCCTGTCTCAAATTACATTATTATTACAATTTTTAACAGTTTGTCAAAGTTTTTCCATTTTCTTAAAGGAAAAAGATGGCATTTAAAGCATTTCGTGAGTGTGGAAATCAGAGTGGCATTTTTCCTTTTAGCTTAAATAAGCCTATTTTAGGACGGTACCTGAAACCAACTGTCTTCAGCGCACAGGGCAGGGTGTGTGTCTCTGCCTGTGGGTGGATGGGTAGGGGGGGGGGGGGGCGCCCCTGTCTGGCGTCTACGTACGTGCCAATGAGCTCTCCTGCCTGAGAGAACATCCACTGGGACTGTATGATGCCGCCTATCGGCTGCCAGATGTAAAAAGTTGAGTTGCAGAATGTTCAGCTCACTTTCCTCACATTTACCTAATTTCATTAACATTTGGCAAACAAATTCATGTAAACAACCTGCTATTTATGACGTTAAAATGTTTTGTTCAAATGAACAAACATATTTACCATTCAAATTTATATTCAGCATTTAGACTTAAAAATTTTATTAATCATCATTCAATATTTAGATTTACCACAAGGTTTACATGCATTTACATGTATGTATCTTTACATTACATATATACATTTTGTCAAGTTTTTGACAACAATCACATAATCACATAGGAAAGTGCCTCTGCTTCTGCATTTGCCTCTGCAAATCTTGCAGAGAACTGACATGACTTAGGCTCTCTCTCTTTCTCTCTCTCTATTACACTTTTAGAAGGTGACAAGCATTCGGATTGTCTGAGGGCATACAGCGATCTAGCAGTGTTAGGAGAGTGAATCCCAAATAATGTGTAAAGCTGCGAAACCACCTGTTTGTGTTCTCATCCTCTCGTCAACTAATTCAGACCCTTGCCAAAGTTTTGTCTGAGAAAGGCACAGAGAGTGAACTCCCCAATAAACATCGAGTCTCCTTTCATCAGTCCTGGTTGAACAGTAGACAGGGGATCCTGGAGATAAAAGTGCAACAACAGCAGTCATAAAGTTTGGGCTACATCCGGGTTACCTGCAGGAATGCAGGTGAGGCGGGACCTGCTGGCTGACAGGCTGACAGCCTGACAGCACACTGCGACCTTTGAGGCCAGGAAAGGGAGGAAGGAAGGGAGGGAGTAGAGTGAGGACAGAACCAGGTCCTAGTACCGGGACTGGGACCGGGACCGGGAGCGGCGGCATGGCTGGAGAGTTGTCCCAGGACGCCGTGCTGGCTTTCCTACGGAGCGGAGGCGGCTCGGTCAGGAACGCAGACCTGCTGCTGCACTTCAGACCCTTCCTGAGGGACCATGCGGAGAGGATCCGGAACCGAGAGCTCTTCAAGAAGTTCGTCAACTCCGTGGCCACGGTCCAGCAGCTCGACGGCGTGTCCTACGTGGTCCTCAGGAGGAAGTTCAAGAGACTGAATCCCGACGAGGGCGGTGTCGCCGCTGGGAGCGCGCCGCTGCCTGCAGCGGGGATCATCCCCATCAGCAACAAGACCGACCAGAGGAGCGAGAGTGGAGGAGTGGAGCAGGCCAGACTCAGCCTGAGCCCGAGCCCCAAGCAGAGAGAGAGGAGCACCAGCAGCTCTGGAGCCGAAGCTCACAGAGCGCACATCACAGAGAGACCTCCACTGAGGAACTCGCAGCCCCCTCCCCAGCACAGCAGGCCGGAGCAAGGAGCTCCTGCAGGCTCTGCACCTGCAGCCAGACCTCAAGGAGTCTCCCAGGTAGGAGCTCCTGCAGGCTTCACACCTCCTGGCAGACCTCAAGGAGCCCCCCAGGTAGCAGCTCCTGGAGGCTCTGCACTTGCAGGCAGGCCTCAAGGAGTCCCCCAGGTAGGAGCTCCTGCAGGCTTCACACCTCCTGGCAGACCTCAAGGAGCCCAACAGATAGGAGCTTCAGGAGGCTTCACACCTCCTGGCAGAGCTCCAGGAACAGTCCACCAGGTAGCAGCTCCTGGAGGGTTTACACCTCCTGGGAGACCTCAAGAAGTCCCCCAGGTAGCAGCTCCTGGAGGTTCTGCACCTCACGGCAGAGCTCCAGGAACAGTCCACCAGGTAGCAGCTCCTGGAGGCTCTGCACCTGCAGGCAGACCTCAAGGAGTCCAACAGACTGGAGCTCCAGGAGGCTTTGCACCTCCCAGCAGAGCTCCAGGAACATTCCAACAGGTAGCAGCTCCTGGAGGCTTTACACCTCCTGGCAGACCTCAAGGAATCCCCCAGGCAGGATCTCCTGGAAGCTCTACACCTCCTATCAGAGCTCCAGGAGTCCAACAGGTAGGAGCTCCTGGAGGCTTTGCACCTCCTGTCAGAGCTCCTGGAGCAGTCAAACAGGTGCAGCAAAGCAGGGTGGAGCTGGGGGCTCCTGCAGGCTTTACACCTCCTGATCGACATCAAGAAGTCCACCAGCCTAGAGCTCCTGAAGGCTTCAGACCTCCTGTCAGAGCTCTAGGAGGAATCCATCAGCGGGCCCATGTGCAGCCTGTTGACCAGGAGCCTCCTCTGCCTCAGGCTGTGGCTCCTGTCCGCAGGTTGAGATATAGACCGAGCTACAAATCTGCCATGTCTTGTGATGAAGACGAGGAAGAGGAGGTGGTTCCAGTGAGGCGAGGTTCAGCTGGCAGTACATGGGCTCCGAGAGGTCCACTTGGAGACATGAGGACTCCCATGTCAGGCTCCACACCCTGCATCACAGCTCCACCTGCTCCTCCCTCTGTCGCTTCCTCTTCCTCTTCTTCATCAGAGAGGCCTCTCCCCAAGATTTACATTCAGGATTTGCAAGGGGTAGAGGAACGCCCTTATGGTGCTGGGCCACATGGACCTACTGCGGGTGACTGGGCGTCCAGCAGACCACCAGCCCAAGCAGAGGCTGTGACACCTGGTGGAGGTGGACTCTCGGGCCGGAGGGAGGTGCAGCTGGAGCTGGGACTGGGATCCAGCCACAGGTCACGTCTGTCCTCCAGCCACAGCAGCATCTTCTTCCCCTCGTCTGACCCCGCCGTCTCCGGCAGCGACTGGCCACCGTCAGGATCCCCCAGAGGATCCAAGTGGAGCAGCATCGAGGATCTGAAGCCGCCGGCAGGTATGGCACCGGCTGGGGATGGCAGTAGATACAAACTGGACTGCTTTTTATAATGAGCTTCTCTAGACTTCATGACTTCATTAATTTAGATGAGTGAAAAAGGATTACGAATTTACCTCAGTTGGCTTACTATTTTTTAAGATCTTTTTTAAGTTCTGTCATTTTCCCAGGATATACAAAACACTTGAAGGAAAACCAGACTGAAGAAAAAAAAAAAGAAAGTCATGTTGTCTCTCCCTCGTCTCTCATCCTCTGTAACCAGGTCGTACTGGTCATGGGCTGCAAATCCAAGGAGCGCTGCAGCACCCCCAGAGGACCTCGTCTGAGTCAATTACCCTGGTGCCATGGTCTCACTCCACAGGCAACCTGCTGGACGACCAGGAGCCAAAAACCCGGCTGATGCCCAGGCACCTGTCCACAGGTCAGAACTCGGGGCTGTTGTGATGTTTTAATGAGTGATATAATGTAGAGAACGAGCCGTTTGTCGAGTGTGAGGCCACACCTGTCATCTGAAATCAGATGTGGAAAGGATTATCAGCAAAGTCATAACAACACTGACAATAACGTCATATTTCTGACAAAGTGCTGTCAGAGGGAGAACAGTTTGAGGATTTGCTGCTTTTCTGTCTTTTATGTCAGTGCAAACTGTTTGGCTTTGATTGGCTTAATTTTTAACCAAGTGCAGGATGGCATTGGATTAGTATTATCTCTGTATATGTCAGTCTATAAGCAATAGACAGACATACTTATAGGTTCTCTGAATGCTCTGATTTCAGTTTCTTAAAGACATTTGACAGATTGACAGTTAATAATGTTTTTCTATGATATTATAAACTCAAACCCAATATTTATTTTTGTTTCCCTTGATCTTAAAAGTTTTTTTTTTTAATCTGGCATCGATTGTGGCACAGATCAACATTTTCACTGCTTTTCTGTATACCACACAACTAAGCGATTTCGTGATGAAGAACATACAGACAAAACGATTCCAGGCGCAGTGATTGGTTGCGGCCCATGTCCAGGATGTTGTTGACGGCCAGTGTCTGCTGCCTCCTGCAGGTGACCTCCTTGACGTCAGTGAGCGGGTGGAGCGGGGTGAGGGCTCCACCTCCTCCCCACCGCTGCGGCTGCTCCCCGGGGGGGTGCAGCAGCTCAGCAGACAGTCTCGGAGCAGGATGTGCCGCAGCATGGGGGCCGACCTGGACCAGCTGCTGAGAGAGGAGGCGCGGCTGGGAGGCGGGGGGAGTGAGGTGGCGCGCCTCAACCGCCTCCACCTGCTGTCCTCCTCCCTCAGCCTGGGCAACAACCTGTCGTCCTCCTCACTGTCATCCTGCTCCACGCCCCCACGCTGCAGCAGCATGGCTGACCTGCTGGAGGGGGCAGAGAAGCCGGAGGGGAGGACCGCCAGGAGGAGCCACCCTGCAGCCCCCACCCATCAGCATCAGGGGAGCTCCAGTCGCCAGGTCAGACTCCTAAAAGAGCCACGGTGCACTGTGCGGGGTCACTCATAGTGAAGCCTCAGTTCCAGAAAACTTCCAACAGTGTTCTTGACATCCTCAAAAATCAGACGTTTAATGTTTTTTAAGCTCTGGGAGAGCTTTTATTTCTGATTAGGTGTTTGAGATGCTTGAAAATTGATTGGATATAAAATGAAGAAGCCAGACTCAAGGAAAACCTTCTTTTATATTTTGCATGTTTGCCCCTAGCTAAGATAATGTTTAACTAAGATAATGTATAAGAGGATATCCACAGGGTCTCCAAAAGTATTAAAAGTTGAAAATGATCAATTTTGGGAAAGAGTTGTATGAATCTTTCATCCAAATGGTGTGATTTGTTGCTTAGGGCTTACTGATGGGCATATATGCATATAATTTGTTCTCAACTTGCACACTTCATGAGGAAGAGGTTGTGAAAGAGTGACAGCCTGACACTGACACTCCCCAGCCAATGAATGTGAAACTGTCTTTTTGAGATGAGGGTGACATGATGAGTGTGCTTGGTAGCTGGGTGACATCGATGTGCTCCTGTGCTCAGTCCCTGGTCCCTCTGGATCCCCGGGAGCATGACTGGCTGGTGAAGGCAGCAGCGGGGGCCTGGCCCGACATCTACTCGCTGTTCAGAGAAGACTCGTCCCTGCTCAACCGACGTGACTTCATCTCCGGCTTCACCGTGCTGCACTGGATCGCCAAGCACGGCGACCACAGGGTCCTCAACACTTTGTGGTAGGCAGTAAAACCAGGGCCCACTTGCAAACAGCCCACACCAACGTGATGATGTGGCTGTCACTGAGCATACTGTCATAGGTGGGGCAGGGTGATCACTGGTTAGAGTCCAGGGGCAACTATTGTTCTTTGCTACGCTTCGTATTCTTTTCATTCCTCTTCCGGCTTGTTTTTGATTCATAACTCATTTTTCACCTTCAAACAACCACTGGCGGTGTAGTCATACTTTGATGTAGAAACTTCCTTTGAACTTTGAAACGGAGCCTGCTCTAACTGATGCCCCAGTGGCTATGGATATTTTTAAAGTGCTTGTTTGAAGTATGTGAAAAATATTAACCTCATAACACAGTATGCGGCAGCCTGGCAAATTTCTGCACATGAATTTTCTAGCTTTGTTTCACATCAGTCAACGTCCATGTAGTGCGTGATTACTGTTTCTGTCAAAATGATAAATGTTCTGTGCACATTTAATACCCTCTGGTGTTGCAGGAATTAAAAAAAGGGAGAAAATGGCATCAACATTGCAAAAACATGCATCAGGGTCAACTGAAGACTCATTCACACCCTGGGTGTGAATGATGTCTGTGTGCGCTGTGATGGATTGGAGGTCTGTCCAGGGTGCACTAAACTGAAATCCTGATTCTCACCAATCGCAGGCCTCAGGAGAGCACAAAGAAAATGGGCAATTACAAATGCAATTACAAATGTATTTTGCGATAGTCTTCTATATGGCACAGCCCGAATCAAATGAGGATGTTTACAGAGCGGGTTTATGGCATGAGAAGTAACAGGTGCTGCTCTGGCCGGGTTTGCAGGTACGGAGTTGAGAAGGCCGGCTTGAGCTTTGACGTCAACGCCAGGTCCATGTGCGGCCAGACGCCTCTCCACATCGCCGCCATCCACGGCCACAAGAACATCCTGCGGCTGCTGGTGGGCAAGTACAGCGCCGACGTGCGTCTGCGGGACACGGCGGGGAAGAGGGCCTGGCAGTACCTGAGCAGCAGCGCTCCGGCGGACGTCTTCCAGCTGCTGGGGGAGGGGGCAGGCCGGGCCAGGCTGGGGGGCCAGAGGCCCGAGGACAGCAGGAAGCAGCAGGAGGAGGAGCATCAGCAGCAGCAGCATCAGCGCAGGCGCCGCCGCCACCACTTCTCCTCAGCCTCCTCAGGCCAGAGGCCCCACAGCGGCGCCAGGGTCAAGAGGTCCACGTCCCTGGCTGCTTTCCTCAAACACAAGTCGCTGAGGCACATTTACCAGCCACACCAGCCCGACCCCCCCAGGGAAACACTGCACTGATGTAGTCTCTGGGGGTGCCCCCGGCACCTCCCCGGGTCCACACCGTGTGGACTGGAAATCACAAAACCTCCTGTTGTTCTACTTCTCCCCACTTCCAGCTAGAAGAAGAGAGGAACAATGGTCGTCATGCTGCCCCAGTCAGGACTCACGGGCTGAAGTCAGTCAGGTGACCAAGCTACACTTCAATGCCGAATGACTCCTTAAGTACATAGTGTCAAAAACAAACACGAGAGGCTGAAGCTGCATAACCTCTTGATATGGAAATCCCCTTTAGTCCACTGTTATTACTATTACCCTCCTTTTGCAGGGGCCCAGGTCTGTGTTTTTTTTTTTTTGGTGATGGACAGATCAGTGGCCTGTTGGGTCTATGAATCCGCAATCCAACAGGCTGTTCTTCTGGCAGGAGATCCACTGCAAGCAGGCTTGAAGTTACCTGCAGCATTAGGGACGGGTGTGTTCCAGTGATCGGGAGTGACAACATGAGCAATTTGGTGGATATTAGAATATTTGTATGGAACGGGACCAACAGGATTTACTGTTTGGCTACAGCGACGGCCATAACCTCTCCCCAAAACTCGGCTCCGTGCGACCGTGGTTCTAGCTCCATGGTTGTCGTGTTTTGCCATTCATTGCAGGTTACTAGAACCTCCTCGGTCCAAAGTGACCAGTCCTCTGACATGGGTGCCCGTTCACCTGCTCCTCCGGCCCAGGTGAATACACTGCAGCTACAGGGATCTCTAGTTTCTGCCGCCGAGCTTTCAGTTTCACCGGATATGAATAGCAAATAAAAGATGACATCTCAAAGGCAGCGGCACCTGAGCTATGTGGGAGCGGGGCCTGACAGCAGTTATGCAAACGCAGTAGCAGTTTGCTGTACGCTTGGCTGACGTCACTACCAAGGTGGGGGTTTACGAGCTGTGAGGCAGCTCCAGTTTCACTCTGAAGCGTTGGTATTTGTCCCTGTTTCGAACGTAACTGATATGTATTAATATGTGCATCCCTCATATTTTCAAAATCACGTGTTTTTCATGTTTGTTTTGCACGGTGAAACCACATTTTGTGCCTCTCTTTCGAACCTCAAGTTGCGATAGGTGGTGGTGGGGGGGGGTGATATAAGAAGTTAGTCTAACTTGTTATATTTTTTTTTCTTTTTAACCTTACTCTCGTGTTTGTTTGTAACCAGTAATGAACGTATTGTCACTGAAAAGGAGTCGGGCAGGTTGTCACAGCAGTCAGTCAGGCGGCTGTGAGTGGTGCAGCAGGAGAATGTGGATCAGCGCATTGTAACCAGTCTCTCCTGAGACTCTTGCAACACACAGGCTTTGGTGTCAGGTGGTTCCAGGATCACTGCAGGATCCAGCTGCATTCAGGTGCTGTGGGCCGTCTCGGACCCCGCTACGCTTTTTAAATCGAGGTTTTTTTATTTAATCAAGTATGCATGTTTACTGATCATTTGCTGTCTGAAATGAACCGCACTTCGGTGTCCTATCGTAGAGATGTACAGTATTTTACACAAAACTGGTTTATGCAATGAGTCTTGAACATCTTTCATAGCCGGTGAGGCAGCGTGTATTTGTTTCTGTCAATATAAAGTCCTAATCTGTCTTCAAATGGCAGAGGGTCGCTCTCAGTCTTTTTAATATGATACCTTGTGATTCCGGTTCAAATGTGAGAAATCACAAAATGTTACAAAATTACATGGAACAAATAGTCGGTAAACTAAATTTGCTCTTGTGTGTACTTTTCACATGTTCTCTGTTGTCCTTTCTATCGCCTGATTCAAAGTCACAAAAAGTTTGTTTGTTTTTTTTTTTAAACGCGATGTTGTCGCCTAGATGGCAGTCATCACTTTGTCATCCACCGCCCCCAACGTTGATTCCTAGCACACAACTACAGTTACTTATGTGCACTTGAATTTTGTGAGTCAGATGTGTATTCTTAAAATGGTGAGGAGCAGAAGCCTGGGGGCTGGATGGACCTGTTCTTTGGACTGTGTGCACAGTAATGCTCAACTCACTGCCACACATCTGGCTCCAGTGCTGTCTCCTTAACCCCAGAACACTAACGTTAAAATGAGCAACACCATCAATAACGTCAGGTATATTTTACCCGATATAATGCACCGGATCAGTTTATGTAGAAGTATAACACAGTCCCAATAAACAATATCGCATAAAATAAGAAAAAAACCATGGGAGACCCTTCAAAAAGGCAGCAAAATTACTGAAAAAATCGGGTCATTCTTAACGGGAAATTTCCAAACAAAAAAAACAAACAATGGAGCTGGTAACTTGTTCTTCGGTCCACACGTTCCTGGGACATGTGAGCCTCGTCATGTGAGCACAGTCTTCCTGCATCACTGGCCAATTGCGCACCAACGCCAGATTCCGCCCGTAAAGCCCGACATTAGTGTCGCAGGGTTAACCCTGCCTCGCACGGTACAGCCACATGCTCAGTCAGTGGAGAAACGGCCGCAAGCTGCCAGAACTGGTTTTAGACCGGGACAGGGTGGCCTGTGGTGTTTTTCAAGCTTTGTGAGACTCGTCACTGGCATACCAGATGATCAACTCTCCTGGCATGACGAATAAGAAGGTAATGCAGGAATGAAGCAGTCCTGGCAATGATCCAACAAGCCACGCTCTTGTGAAAAAAAGGAAACAAGGGGAATTCTGAAGCTGAGAAAAGCGGCAAGACTTACGATGAGATGAACTCATATTGTGGACAATGAGTGAAATACTGCTCACCTAGTAGCAGACCAGATGAGACCCTCAACGAGAGGAGACTGACGGAAGGAAGGAGTCACGGATTACATACTCCGAAGTGAGATCGGGTAATCTGGCGGAGAACACCATTTCACATTGTGCGCCTGATGCTTTGGGGAAATCCAAACCCGACTCTGTCTCCGTAGCCCAGCGCACGCCTTCTCGCTCGCTCTCTCTCTCTGCTGGGTTGACCTTTATTCCTCGTCCATTCATTTCCTCTGGACCACTTCTTTCTTCACGCGCAGTCCGCCCACCGATGTGAGAACCACACCGGGACGTCTCAGTCATGTCAGCTGAACAGACAGACTGGGACGTGAACGGTTTGGTAATGGTATGGTATGGTACGGTAATAAGACGAGGACAACGAGGTTCAGTTTTCATACTGTTTATTCATTGGTGCCGCGGTGCATTCAGGGCCCAGGGGCAGCCGCCGGTAGCGCCCACAGCCGGGTCGACAGAGCTTTTTGCAGGAACAAAAATGTTTTTGTTTTTTTGTTGTTTTTTTTTTTTTACAGAACTTCAAGAGGTAAAACAGAGCGCGCTGTTTTAAGTTTTCTTTTCTTTTCTATTTTTTAAACGTCAATGTCAAAGATTGTCACTAGCTCATCTCAAAAGCCACGAATTTAGTCTAACTCGAGTCTAGCTCGAGGCTGTTCTTGTCACGTGTGAATATATGAAACTACAACTTAAATTCTCTCCCACCACAAAACTACATGCAGTCTGGTTGAAGTCCCGGAGGCCTGTTCTGCACAGGAGGACAAACAAGGTTAGGCTGGACGCGAGGCTCGGTTTCCATCACGCCCTGAACTCCATCCGCTGTCCAAGCAGCAACTCCTGGCGACTAACACTTCTTAAGGTTTCAGCGAGCCTCTGAAGTAACAGGAAAGCATTGTGTCAGCCGGTTAGTTTTAACTAATGACTTGTTGACCGTTTTCAGGATGGACTCGGGCTCCAGAGCAAACGGTGCGATGCTCGGTCGACAGCCGAGGCGTCGGCCGGAGGGAAGCCAGATTGGAGCAGCTTCAGCACTCGCCTTCGCGCGGGTTAGTGGGTCAAACGGCCTGGGGAAACTCTCATTCACTCAAGCTTCACGACAAGCTGGGGGGCGAAGGTGAAAAAACGAAGGGATTCGTGGGAGGGAAGTTTCTACTAGCACCTCGCTAACGCTCAAATTGCATTTCAAAGAGAAAGAAAACTGGGGCAAGGATAATCACTCTTATGAGGAACACTCATACATTCCGATTTAGACTCCACGGAGAAGTAATAAATAGAGATAAACATGCAGAGTGAGGAAAGGGACGAGGGCAGGAAGAAAACATAAATATGTTAAAGGGCAGAAAAGATTTGGAAACAACATATATAAGTTGACAAACAATAGAAGAGCGAGACACCAGGGTAGAGAAGTCAATTCTAGGATAGTTTTTTTTTGACAGTAACTTTTCATTCATAGTTTGTTTTTGTTTTTTTTAGACCTTTTGTAATACTGTATTTGTCGTCCAACAAATAGAATCAATAAGATAGTAGTAGCAGCAGCAAGTTTTTTAGTTTTTGAATGTTTTAGATTTTTTTGGGCTCTGTTTCCCGGCTGCGGGGAGTGAAGGCTGCTGGCCCGAGGACCGCTGAATAAAGCCGGGTCACACCGTGGGGGGGGGGGGGGGGCGTTGCACAGAATCTAAACACCCCACGCTGGCACCGACTCCGTCCTGACTCGCGTCAGCACTTTCTCCTCTCCTCGCTGTACGCGCCCCTGGCAGCTCTGATGGGCCACGCGTCCCGGGGAGCTGCCTTCGTATTGCTCAGTTATGCAAATGGGGACAATGGATGCACGGGTGGGAGAGGGAGGCGCCCATCAGCGCTGCCGCAGGTGCCGATTCGAAGCCCTTGGTAGGATACGGTGCCGGCAGGACGGGGTCGGTGTGCAGGGGGGGGGGGGGGGGGGGGCTTCGGGTCCCGGTTGGTCTTCAGGAGGCACTGACCGGCTGCAGAGGCGGGCAGGGCGACATGCTGCCTTCCTGTTGGGGTAACAGGACACTGCAGACAGCCAGACCTCCTCCTCCTCCTACTCTTCCTCCTCCTCCTCCTCCTCCTCCACCTGATGCTAGCACCCCCTCCTGGACAGCGGCGGTGACGTCTTCGTTGTAAAGGCGTTTGATGCCGTCGTAGAAGTCGTCCACCTCCATCTCCTCCACCTGAGCACACAGACGTATGCGCGTTAAGACTCAGTGGTGCCACAGCTGCCCCCTCAAAATGATCAAAAACTGGCCTTTAGGCTTCAACACTTTGGTGCATCACACCAAACATAAACAAAGCTTGTCAATGCTTGTCTATTGACCGATGGATGGAGTCAACTCCAGGACTGAAGAGGAGGAGCCAGGACGCTACCTTGCGCTTAGCAGAGGCCTTGCAGTGCAGCGTGACCTTCTGCAGGTGGTTGAGATGGTGCAGGCGCCTGGGTGGGGACAGCAGGGCGGGGATGGTGCCGTTGCTGGAGGAAGAGGAGGAGGAGGAGGAGACAGAGCTCCAGGGCTTGTGGCTGTGCTCCTCCCTGCCTGTAGCTGACTGAGGCTGGGGAGGGCCGCTGGGAGACCACTCAGCACCCGGGGTGGAGGCATCTAGAGGAGGCAAGGTAGAGAAATATATAAACACACGTCATAATCTTTTCTTCTTTGTACAAACATGGTGACACAGCCGTGTGGAGCCTGCAGACGTACCCAGTGTGCAGGAGGGGGCGGTGGGGTCCGGCTGCGAGGGGTGGTAGATGTAGACAGTGTTTGGAGGCAGGGAAGATCTCAGTGTGGACAGACTACGGGCCACCAGCTCTCGACTGCGAATCAACTCGGAGCTGTCGATCTGAGAGAGAGGAAGGGGAGGACATGTGGAGGGAGAACAGAGACAGCGTGTATAATAACCTCAAGTGATAGTGTACCTGCACAGTGAAGATGCTGAGAGATGGAACAAGATTAACTGAACAGAGCCGCATCGCCCCGCCGCGGGACAGCTCAGCACATGAAGTATACCCTGGGTTCTAGTCTTATGGAGTCTACAGCAGACAGCACACTATGCTTTGTGTGGGATGATAGTGGTTCCTGGGGCCGAGGTAGAGCACAGGCACCCTGAGGGTGATCACATCACTTAAAAGGTTTAAGACAAACATGACTCATGGAAAAAGGAATGAGGGCGCGCCCAGACAGAAACAAGCAGCCCTGCTCGCCACCTGCTGCGGCCCGAGTCTCCACAACACAAACTGTCCTCGCCCCATATACAGTCACAGTAGTTCCTCTGCACTTTCCCACTTCTCCAAATCTGATCTGTTCCTCTCTTCTTATCTTAACATTCTGGCCCTGAAATCACACCGCACGCATGACTGCACTGTACCAGCAGTGGGACACGCTGTAACTGCAGTGTGAACTGTGCCTCGTCAGCTCCTACTGGATGTGTGGTGTAACGACAGAACCAGACCACCGGAGCCGGCACTTCAGAACAAGTGTGTGTAAACACACAAACGGGGAGCAGAGCAGTTTCACCAAGATGATTCTGACGGCCCGTAGTTGTAGTTGTTGTAGTGTGTAGTGTGGCGCTTTTATCTGACAGACTGTCTGTGCTCTGCAGTCTGTCAAAGGTAGAGCCTGTTGTGACATGTTTGTTTCTTGTGGTCTCTGCATGTCCGATTGGCAGTTTTGTTTTGAGGTAAGTGGCAAAAGTGAGCGTGGAGTTCACGTTGGAGGAGTTCGTGGCTAATCCGTCCACTGAGAGATTAGAGAAGTGTAAAAAGGCTGATTTGATCCTCATTGCCAGTCCAATTGATGTGCATGTGCCATCTAATGTAAAGAAAAAGGAGTTGCAGGATCTCCTCTTTGAAAATCGGACTAAAGGAGGATTAACAAGTGAGCTGGCTGGTATTCCTGCCCCACTCCCAGTTTCCCAGTCCCAAATTGGTATGAGTGCAGAGGAGCTGAGGCTCACCCTGCGTAAAAGGGAGGTGGATGCCGTGCACCTGAAAGTAAAGGCTCTGCCTCTCCAGACATCCACTCCATGTAGCAAGGCAACTGCACTTCTCAGAGGCTGTGCCGTCTCTATTCCGATTCCGCTCAAAAAAGTAAAAAAAAAAAAAAAAAAGATTGATTGTTGAGGTCGTTGGAAGCCTTGTAAACTCTCGCAGTGTTGTAGTCGGAACTATATGTCGGGACCCGTATACTCCAAAGTCTAGATAGTAGGATTGTGGCGCCCACTGAACCAGCCTTAGCTGGTAGTGTTTGCGTGAGCTCAAAATCGTGTGTGTTTTTCTGTGTGTGGATGTAGACACTGGTCTGCCACCAGATGGAAACCAGTAGAGTAAATGAGAAACTGGATTTTCCCCACAGAGATCTCTGTTTTTTTGTCTTTGGACACCTCCTCCTGAGTGTGTTTTTTTTTGTGGTGGAACCTGTTAAACCTTGACCGGAGTTTGTTTGGCTAGCGCTCACAGACCCCCCCACCCCCCTGTTTACGTTCCACCTCTTTCACTACGGTAACTGTGGAGGAAGCCGTTCGGTCGGAGGATGATCGTGTCTGCGCAGGTGATTTGTTAACTACATAGAACCGACTGTCATTTTCTCTGATCACAGATGCAGAACAGCCACCGACGTCTCATGCGCTGGTCCCTGCTGCTCCAGGACTCTCACGTTGACATTCGATATAAAAAAGGATGAGAAAACGTCATGGCGGATATCGCTGTCTGGACCTTAGAGTCTGAGTCTCATCGTATGAGCTGTAGGAGGGTGAATGCTATGGAGGTGGTGGTGAAGCGGGGTGAAGCTGGTACCTGTGCCTTCCTAAGCAGGTCGATGGTGAGAGCCAGCCAGTCAGGACAGCAGGTCTCCAGCTCCAGGGTGATGAGGGCCAAGGCCAGCATGGATCCTCTGAGCTACAAACACACACACACACAACACAAGTCCTGATCAACAAAAACCCGGATCCCGGCAGGTCTCTGGTCACGTAGGACCACTGCTAGATTTGGACTGGAGAACAGTGATGCATACTCTTTATGTGTGTGTGTGTGTGTGTGTGTGTGTGTGTGTGTGTGTGTGTGTGTGTGTGTGTGTGTGTGTGTGTGTGTGTGTGTGTGTGTGTGTGTGTGTGTGTGTGTACCGGAATGAGCGTGTGGTCGGCCAGACAGTGGTAGAGTCGGCGTGTGAGCAGGGCAAGGTGCTGAGAGCGGTTCACTCCCAACATGGCGTCCAAAGACCCCGAACGACATGACAACACCATCACGTGGAACTGAAGGGGAAGAGGAGAAAAATCATCATTACAAAAAAACGTATCAGACTAGGCAGTGCTTCATTTGACAGTAAATACGTCGAGAGAACAGCTTTACTAGTCACACTGCAAGCCTCAGACAAGCTAACCTGGCGAGCAGAGGCTGCAGTTGTAATGCATGAGCTATTTCTCCTCTTTCTAATTCCGCCACACCTACTGTTATCCGCCTCCCTAGTCCCCAGTCTCCCACACACTTCCCCATAGCGGCCGGATATGTCAGATATCTGTTGTGGCACTGCCTCAGATACACCGTCACATCAGATACAGTGGGGGCCGCGAGCGGCTGAGCCAAACGTACGATGTGCAGGAAGTCCAGCGCTGTAGCAGTGTGCAAGTCCCAGTTGAGCTTGTCCAGGATGATCCTCTCCATCCTCAGGATCTCTGAGGGAGAGCAACCACAGCTGCTGGAGGCAGCCAGCTCCTTCAGAGAGGGCACACGCTGCAGCACACACACACACACACACACGCACACGCGCAGACAAAGCTTAGTGTCTATGAGGACCGCGTGTGCATGACAGACTGGGCTGGGTGTCTGGTGCGGTTCTGGGCTCACCTCATCCTCCTCGCAGGTCTTGGCGGCCAGGAAGAAACAAGCGATGGCGATGCAGCGCAGGTACTTTGGACGGGCCTAAACAAACACAAAACCAGGGGCCGGTCCGTTTTTAGCGGAAATCCATTGCTTGCTTTCCGTTACTTTCTTTCTCTCTGTGTCTATGATGATGGAGCAGGAGCACTTTTAACACAGCGCAACTAACACACCCCTGTACGTTTTAGAAAGAGTTTGTGCATTCCTGTGCGTAAAGAGATATTTTGGTATATGGAAGATCTCAGAGCTTGTTTGTCATTTGACATTATGGCTTCTTCCTGCTACCTCCAGTCAAAATGTCCTGTCTAATGAAAGCGGACGGGCATCATACATGTTTAAATCAGACCTGTTATGAAACAAGTCTCCACAGGAAAATATGAAACACACTTCTATAACTCGGGAGCTTCAGCTGATGCAGGGTGCAGCTTTTGCTGTTAGAAATTGAGGAGACTCACGATGTGTGAGCTCAACTGCGAGTAAGTCTCAAGCGCGCACACACACACACACAGTGTTTTCCTTATCAGAAACTGAGTGAGCGCAGTCCTGATTGTCAAGGAACATCTTATTCCTCAGCTAGGATCACAACCATCTGTGTCTGTGGTGAGTAGTGTTGACCTGAAGGAACAGGCAGTACTGACACTGCCAACGGACACAAAAAAAAGCACAATTCAGCACTAAGCCCTGCTGCCTAAACGCACTCTTTCATTTCTGCTCTTTCATTTCTGCTTCCTGCTCTGAATTTGTAAACACACATTTATGTATTCCTTAATTTCAGTTGCTTTGTTTGTTTGTTTTTTTTTGCGTGTTTTGTTCATTTTTCTGAAAATAACTATACAATAAGAAAATGGTAGGCGCTTGAAGCATATATGTATAGCTACCGGATTCCATATAGCTAACTGCAGACCGATCCAAAAGTTGGTCGCTTGGTGAGTTCTAGTTCTAGTCAGTAATTGGGTGGTACAGGTGTACTGTTACCTTGATGGGAGCGAGGAAGCGGTCAAGGATGCTAACAGCCAACACCAGGGTCTCTGGGTACAGCTGCAGCCTTCCATGGAGATCCGTCAGCCAGCACACAGCCTCATCCCGCTGGACCGGGGAGATGTCTGTATCCTGCAGCAGAGAGCACACACAGAATTACATGGAGTATCAGTATATTTAGACAGGGTAATAGAGAAACAATCGTTTCCCCACTATCTGACTAATACGGTGTTACCTTCTTGTAAGAGAAGAATAACATACGGCATCATTTTTACTTATCCCTTGCCATACTTTAAGGCACTTGTAATCGTTTCCATGTTTACAGAGATACACCGTCTTCTACGGAAGAGGATTGGGGCCACTGTGGGGAAAAAAATCCAGTCCTGACTTTGTTCTCAGAATTCCGAGAAAGAAGGTCAGAGGTCGGCCAGAATTCTGAGTTTAAAGTCAGATATTGCATCTCCAGCTTTGAAACGGTGTTTAACTCATGGTGCCTTAACATCAACATCGTGATCGTGCTTGCATGTGAGCCGAGCCTTGTGAGCTCTTTTCATGATCAATTGTACTGTGACCAGTAAGCGAGAAACCTAACGACCTGTCGAACACTTCAAACGGTCGTTTTCAAACAATAATGTGCGTACCAAAAACATGCAGCCTGGAGCAAAGAATCAGAATCAGCTCGTCTGCAAAACAGTACAAAATGAACTCTTAAACAAAAAAAAGGACCGATTCAGATCGTCTTTTGTAACTTGTAACCTTTGTAACTGACATCGGCTAAAAGAATAGAGGAGGAATGTCCGAAACAAGCTCAACAACTCTGCCAAACCAGAGAATCATGCCTGCGGGTCCAGGAAATGTAACAACTGAGGCTATTTGCCAGCTGATGTTTCCTCTTCCCTCTGGCCAATGCAAACCGAGTATGTGTTCAAATGTTTGCATATTCAACTCAGCTCAGTCAGGTGCTCTTTTTAACCTGGAGCCAAGATCATGGGAAAACCTGTATGTGACGCTGGATGCCTCCAACTGGCCCGGCAGCAGACAGTCGGAGCTGAGATGACACAGCTTCTTTCCCCTACTGTTGGGATCAGTGCATTCTGCTTTACTGCTGACCGCTATGACCCCCCCCCCCATGCAGAGAGTAAACAGAGGAGCAGCGCTGGGACTGCTACTTTGACAGTCTGCTGACGCACATCTCACACAGGGGGGGTCTTCTCGGGGTTCTGGAGCCATAAAGACTGCGAACCTATGACTCATTTTTCATTCGTGTCTCGTTTATCATCAGTTTATTACTTAATTTGACCTAGAAACATTTGATTGAAAAATATCCAATGATCAAGGTGCTATCAACGCCACAACCAAAAAATGTCACTCTTACAACAATGATAATAATAAAATAACAATGGTAATTAAAGCTGCAAGCAGCTATGAGCGGGTCCTCACAATTGCGCCCGTCTGGGTTCTGGCCCCTATCAAGTGTCAGAGCTCTCCATCCTAAAAAGAAATCCTACAGTTTTTCTAGGGTTCTCACAACTTTGTTGCTCTGGCCCTAATAGCAATACTAGGTATGTGTGGGAAGGTTCAGTAGAAACATGTCTCGGTTCCAGAGGATAATCCCCAAGTCACTGTCAGCGGATCTCATTACAGTAGTGTGCTGAGGATGGGTCGGCTCCAGCTTGAGCACATCTGTAGGTGAAAGTGCTACAGGATAGGTGGTAATCCCCAAAGCCGCCGTTAACACCAATTTACAGGACACGTCCACTGTTCCACTAACCATCGACAGCGTCGGGAAGCTGCGGCGCTTCATAGCACAAGCTAGCTGCTACCATGAGACAGAAGTCTACACTTGAAACCTCAACAGTCCGATCAACTCTTAATGATCATAGTTCTGATTCCTCCCAGAGGGAAACGTTGAATGCGCAATAATAGACTAGCAGCAGGGTCAAAGGACAGAGGGCAACTGGCCGTGTTAACCAACTAATCTGCAACTTGAGACCGCAAAGCCTCTCAGCGCTCTGCTGTCCAAACTAAAAACAGCTGGCCTACTTGCTGAAACATACCCAACATTTGCCTTTCACAAAAGTGGAAACCACCACCAGTCTACGGCCAGTGTAGGTTACGGCCCACAGTTCAACCAACAAAGTCGCAAGGGAAAATTCCATCTCTCCCTGACTGCCTGTGATGAAGCCACGCAACAGTGCTTTGTGACCCCAGTGCCCCTGACGAGTTAGGCATTGTGTTGCTTTCACCTGAGGAAGCGTTTGCACTTAACCTAGATCTTTGTGATCGTTTCAAAAGAAAGAGGCTTGTCACGATCGGGTCATTACAGAATGATTGCAACATGATCTCAATGTCTTCTCTCTATCCAGTTCTCTGCTAGCTATTCTTCTACCATTCTGATCCCTTTGGCATGACTCCCTTAGGGAAATTTACATTTCCAGTAGCAATTTCCAATAGTAAAAGAGGAAATACATTACAGAGAAAAGAGAATAAACAGTATATATATATATAAGCTCTTAATAAAGTATAATCTTTAAAAAACTAGAAAAAAACTCTTAGTATACAGTATCCGTCCTCCCTATCCAACTATTGTTCTTCCCTCAGTTTCTTCTTCTTTATAATTCCGCTTTCATCAGTTGAAAGTTCACTTCTCCCAGGTGTCCAGAAAGTAGGGCCATAGATCGGCTGATATAACCACAAAGTCTATTGTTGATTCATGGCCCAAGGTGTCCTGGTGGGCACTGAACTCATGGTTCGAACTCAAAACATGACTTGAGAAGCCCAACTGGTGTTTAAGTAAATACCATTTGGGTTCTGATCGGGCAGGCTTCCCTATCACACCCCTCCAGACTGCTGTTGCTGCCCACGTGAGCACTTCAGTCCACCAGTTGAAGAATGGAGTCCCTGGCAGTGGTGCTTTCCAGAACTGTCCCAAGGACTCCAGTGAGGGTGGGTGTTCTGAACTGGTGTTCAGCTCATTGACACACTTCTCTGTACTGATTCTCACGTTCATTTCCAACATGGTGCTGTAACTAGAACCTCCCTGGGGGACTGGTAAAGATTCTATCTATCTATCTATCTATCTATCTATCTATCTATCTAGAGAGAAATCCTCACCTGTGAGGAGGGCTTCTTTGGCACGTAGACCCTCCACAACTTGGCTTCCCTAGAGGCTGCCTTTTCCAGAAGAAAAGACAGTCTCTGGCATCCCCAGGGTTCCAAGAACTTCATTCTTTCTTGCCCTGGTTAAGCCTACCTCCCCACTGGATACAGATACCTGCAACAGGAAAGAGCACATCATAGACTCATTATGAGATCCATCACAAACATCATGACAACAATGAACATCAACTTGTCCAGTAAACACCGTTCAGTAGGCCAGGTTCATAATGCTGTCACAATCCATTATTTTCAATCAATAAATGTGCACCATGCGAGCAGCCTTACTGATGACGTGCTTGGTCATTTTAAATATTTTTGCATGTGGCATCATTATACCACATTATCAGGACCAGTATTTGCTTTACGCAATGGTACAATGACCTGAGACACACCTCCAGGCTATTTGACCAAGGACACTGATAATCATCAGTGTAAACTTATATGTAACATTTCAACATGAGTATACAGATTTTGTTTTTTTTTAGCTGATTTTAGTGTAGACTGGCAGCCTACTTTTACTTCACATCACAGGATGCATTTGTTGACATACTGTTGACAGATTTTTGTAGGACTGGACAAGAAAGATCACTTAATCAGTAACTATAGCGAAACATCAAACACAAATTGAGAAAATGAGCGAGAATGATTCTGCCAATTTTAGAGGAGAACTGATATGAGCATGTATAGAATTAGATGTTCTGGGTATGAACACCATACATTGGAGAAAACAAACTAAAACTGTTACAAATAGCCAATACAGTAACGCACAAAGATAGCAGCAGCTGGATGAATGTATCAGTATGGTTTGCTAGGTGATCGGCTGTCAAAAGTGGAGATGCTGCAGATAGCATCAGATCAGTCAACTGTTTCCTTCCAGTTCACACAGACCCCAGACGGACTGCATAACACTTTATTTACAAACAACAACAACAACAACCTTTGTACCCCTTACAACTGCCTTATTTAATATGCAGTTACATAACAGCCGACCGGCCAAACACGTCCTACAACACGGCGCAGTATTTTAAGAGGAAGCCTACAGTGTTGATGGGGGACAAAGACCTGCAGATAGTGAGGCCGTGTCTGAAGAGGCTGTGTATGTCCGGAGGGTTATGGAAACAGTCTATGTGTGGGAACCACCGGGCCTCCCCTCCTCTCTCGGCAGGTGCATTACAAAGTGTCTCGGTCCGTCCTCACTCAGGATGCGACTATTCTCTGGGAGGAGGCTGACGTAACAACGGCCACAAACTAATGCGTGTCTTGACAAGCGACCAGAGAGCTCTGGACACCGCTGAGTAGGCGTGGATAGAGTGGCGTAAAGGGAGCTCGAGGGCTTTTCCGTCGGTCACTGGGCCGTGGTATGAGCTAAGGCCCTTTAAATGGCTTACTCGGATCCGGGAAGTAGTCGCAGCCCGCAGCCTTACCTCCCCTGCGAAGCGGAGAAACCCACAGTAGGATTTCATCCGGCCCACTCGGTTCAAGGAGAAATGAAGGGGTGAAGTCGGGGACCCGGCCTTCGCTCTAGTCGTCCATCTTGGCTTCCATGGTGTTTGGCGTTAGGGGGAAAAGGGGTTGCCGTAGAAAATGTATAAAAGTAAAAGAACGGAATAGACAGATGTCTACTTCCGAGGAAGGGACCGGGGGAAGAGGGAGGGACGGCAGGCTCCGCCCCCGTCCAGGCACCGCTGCACGGAGGCCACGGAGTCTGGAACTACTGGCACCACGAACCCAGTATTTAGGGGGAAAAAAGCACTAAACTAAACAAAAACAACTTCCCACACTGATACAGTTCCACATGTTTTATTGCAATACACAGAAATTTTCGTATATATTTTCTATCTAGATAATAGTGTACACTGAATAATAATTCATATAGATGATAAATATTTATGTTTATAGAAAATAATGTATAGATAATAAGTGAGTAAGTAACAATAAGTTATAAGTATGTATATAATAAATGATAGACTTTCTTAAGCGTACCTTAAACATACATATTTTTCTTATATATTTCTTAAATTCCAGTCACAGTAATATTTCACTGCCAGTGTCTTGTAGATTTGCATGTGATTTATAATGAAAATATTTCATTTGAATCTTCTCAAATGCTGAGGTCTATTTTTTTTTGGAAACTGAATACATTTTATGGATGTCTTTTGAGCCTTTTACAGAGATCAGAATGCGATTTATTGTTAGGCTGTTTTATTTATCCATCTATGACCCACAGCATTAGTAGTTTCCTTAAAGGTACAATTATTTGTACTTGTGCTAAACTAAAACAAGTCACTTGTACCATGTGTGTATGCACAGTATTTGTGCTGAGTAAGCAGGTCCCCAGGCTAACCTCGGCCAGAGGGAGCAGCATCTTCACAGTAACCGTCTCCTGCTGCACCATTAGAGTGAGATGATTAAATCTCACAGAATTCATCTCATCATTCACACAGCAGAGACCATGACACAAGCAAAGAGTTTTGTCAGTTTGTTCTTTTTATGTCACTTAATGGCGGGGCTGGGCTCTCCAGCTGGAAGACGCCTCCATCACAGATTAGAATAAATCCTCACCATGACCAGCATCCTTTGTCGCTGCCTTAGGCGCAGGTGTCTACTTGTGTTTTCGTGGCAGCTGGACCACCTGGCTGCTGCAAGGCTGTTAGTAGTGAAGGTGAATGTTAGTACATGTGATCCACAGAAAAACAACGTTATAAAGACTTTTCACCGTCACCACTTTCATTTGTCATGGAGATGGGTTGTGCTTTTCCATCAAATCTTCCTCAATATATAAATATAACCTAATAATAACGTATATCAGTAACAACATGTGCATTGTGTCTAAATGCATTTGCAAATCCACACATCCAGAAAAAAAATTCTCAGTCATATTCATACATGACTGAGGTAAATAAACAAAGGTTTATAGTGTAGTTTTGAGTGTCTATCTATCCATCCATCCATCCATCCATCTATCCATTACCTGTCTGGGCAATGACTTTGCAAGATGACAAGCTGATGGTTCATTTTCGATTGTGATTTTAAGCATCATCACGGATGAGACCCACCCCCACTCCAGCAGCTATTGCTTGAATAATACTCATGAAGAAACGATAACAATTGAGCTGTTGTGTCAGTGTTACGTTTACCATTTATTCGATGTGGGTTTGCATTACAACAAAAGTCACATTGCGAACAGTCTTCACTCTTCACAGATCTTACCTCTGACATTCCTGGTTGAAGAGTTAAGCCCATCAATAAGTCAAAGACACTACGTCATGCTAATGTAGCGTTGGACCCTTTAAGGCCTTGGGCCAATGAAGGTGTTCCATTTTGGGCGGACTATTTGAACGCACCAAACTGCGGCTCTCTGATTGGTTCACGCAAACATCAATCAGACAGATCATCGCTTCTGTAAAAACGGGCCGTGTTTGATTCCGCTCGCCTTTATCGGTGGATTGAAGTCATATCATCCCCTTCAGGCCCCACCAACTGCTCGTTTACGCTAGAAAATAGATCTAAAAGAGGAAAACATTAGATAAACGCTGTCATTTAAACCGTTAGGTCCGAAATGGAGTCGCCCCCTCTCAACCCAGCCGTCGAGCCCCGGGCGCTGATTGGCTGCTACACTGTGACGTCACCGAGTGGGCGTGATCGTTGTGAACATCAACAAAAGAGAGAATAAGGAGAAAGGAAAGAGACAAGAGGGGCGAACCGACACAGCCGAGAGGAACGATATGAAGATTTAACTTAAAGCAGCAGGTAGAGTACATCTTAACTAATTTATTTACATGATTTCTGTTTGACACACACACGGATCCGCTGAACTGCATTTGATTTACACTCGAACTGAAAGAGGAAGAGGGCTCACCACTCGACAGTAGGGCATTAATTTATTCATAATTCAAGTCAAAATGTATTACTCGCTGCTTTTATAGTAGTAACTGGTACATCTGACTGCCTTATGTTTTCCTTGTGGAAATAATCTCGGTTTCGGAAGAGATCCGTTTCGATTAGGCTGGGCTTGTTGCTGCTGAGGGAAACCTTCCTTTCTGTAAGCATACACTGTTTATATCCACCAGTGTTTCCTAGGCTTTGCTCTTTTGAACACCCTAAAACATCGACTTAACGTCGGTTTACACGAAGGCTTTCCACACAGCAGTCAAATATGTGTTTGTTTTCGTCTTTTTTTTCTCTCTCGCCTGAATCCACCTCTCTTCCTTTAAGAAAAGAACTGGGTTACGGTTCACAGAGAGGCTTTTAATCCTGTTCTGGTCGATTAAGTCAGTGATTCCACCCTGCACTATAATGTATGTTCTGTGTACTAAATGTTTTGGCTTGGTGATCGTGTTATAAACGTCTAATAAGACGGGTTTAAGGGTTGAGGGCTACAGCCCGGCCCCTCCCCCAGCGGCTTCCCCTGCTTTACCCCGCACAGTCTCTATCGCTGCTTTTCCATTTCACCGGGCAGAAACGACCACGAACGGACGTTTTCACGCTTTAAAACGCGTCCTGATGCCTTTTTTTTTTAGCTCATCATCAAACCGAGCGAGCGTCGAAAACAATTTTTTTCCCCTGCCTTCGGGAGGACGGGGGAGGCGTCTACGCTCGGTAAACTGACACCGGAGCCCAGCTGAGGGAAGTGGGCCGGGCTCTGACCCCGTAGGCCCGACTCCGTCACAGAGAGACGGCCCTGGCTGTAAAAATACTACAAACACAGCCCCGAAATAGAAACCGGCCTTTACACAACCACCGCTACCCCAATCGGGATCCGAACTGTCCAGCTCGTCATTTGCATCCACGGGAAACCAAGGGGTCATCCGTGGCCTCTGGAATGACAATTGCGATGCAGGTTGTTTTATTACCGCTTTACTATATAGTCACACAGTGGCATCTCCTTTACACCGGTCGCTAAAAGGCACCTTTGCTCTGCCACTGCCGCGTCAAAGTGAAAGTGAGACAGATTGCCGTTGTTTTTGTGTATCGCCGGTACGCTTTGGACCTGAGTCCCGGATGCTCGTCTGTCTCGCAGGTGTGAAGAACTGCCCCAGTGCCGCGGACATGGACGCCTTTAAGCTGATGAAGGAGCTGAGGGTGAACTACGAGCAGGAGGGTTACTATCTGCCCAGAGAGACGGGCCTGAGCCTCATCGAGTCCACCATGCAGGTGAGAGCGGCCGGGAGGCTCCTCGGGAGCGATGGGGAGTGCCATGTCATGCTCCAGGGCCGACCCGCTCTCCTAACACAGTGTGCCGAGCGCTCAGCGCTAGGCCGGCAGGTTAATGAACAGCTGCCCTTTGCATTACAGGATGACGGCAGGATCTCAGCCAAGTGCAGAGACGCCAAAGTGGAGGACCTGTGGAGTCTGACCAGCTTCTTCGGTTACAGCACTCACACCTTCGTCCTGGCCGTAAACCTGCTGGACAGATTCCTGGCCATGATGAGGGTACGAGACACCCACCTGTCAGGAGCAGGCAGACATAAATAGTGCAGGAAACGCCGTTTCAAGTTGTTCAAACAGTGCATTTCTCACCCCGCCCGTGGCCCACCTCAGATCCAGCCCAAGCACCTGTCCTGCGTCAGCCTCAGCTGCCTCCACATGGCGGCCAAGGTGACGGAGGAGGAGTGCAACCTGACGCCCACCGACGAGCTCATCCGCATCGGCCAGTGCCGGTTCACCGTGTCCGACCTGGGCCGCATGGAGAAGATCGTGGCCGAGAAGCTGGACTTCCAGTCCAAAGCCGTCACTGCCTTAACCTTCCTGCACCTGTACCACCGGATCGTGCTGTCGCACTCGGCCGACAGGTGAGAGCCGAGGGCGTGGACGAAACCAGCCGCTGTTTTAAGGGGTTTTTTTTGTGTTTCTCCGCATCGCTCTAGCCCCACTTCACCTCCGCCGCTCAGCCTGCTCGGAAAGTTGAAGGAGCGGTGGGGGGGGGAATCGTTTCACCGTTACACCGTTGTTGTGCGCTGCCTGTAGTGGCGCCACGAGCCACAGCACCCTCTACTTCTGCTCGGCGTCACCCGCGCCCACTTGCCGAGGCCGTTCCGCGTCTCCGGGTGTTGCATAAAACACCAGCACGGGTCCCAACTGTGTGCAGGCAGATTTTTTCCCAGGCCTTTGATTGGCCCGGCGGGTCCCCACCACGGCTCCGAGCGAAGTGCGGCGACAGGATTTGTTGTTCGCGGCCTCTGGCAACGAGGCCTCGCACTTAGATAACCTTGGCCCGGCGCTAAGCTTTTGGGTGTGCTCCGATTTGGTTCAGAACACGTTGTTCACGTTGGACCCCCCCCCCCCCCACATACACGGTGTTCGCTTTTATCCGACCCCTTCGGGCTCTTTTCACCATCTGCGGCAAATGCGCAGATTCCCATGTCGTGACGGTCGATTTGTGCCACTGACCTGAAAACAAACCCGAACCTTTGTCTCTATGTGTGTGTGTGTGTGTGTACAGGAAGGAAACCCTAAGCCTGGAGAAGCTGGAGGCTCAGCTCAAAGCCTGTCTGTGCCGGATCTCCTTCTCCAAAGCAAAGGTAGGACTTCCTCGCCCCGGGGTCGGAGGTTAGGCGGGATTACAGCAGCTCAGCAGTCTGACGATATGGGAGGATGTTTTTTTTGAGGGATGCTATGACCTTAAGCGACAGCAACACACGTTGAGCACTGACCGCATGTCTCTTGGCGTGTGTCTGTCCATCCAGCCTTCTGTCCTGGCCCTGTCCCTCCTGAGGCAGGAGATTGCTGCTCTTCAGTCCGGGGACATGCTGGAGATAGCCTATCACATCCAAAGACACTTGAAGGTAAACGCACGTCTATGGCGGCGCCACTCAACCTACCAAAACAAAACCAGACGGGACAGTTTGCGTTTCCAACACTCAGCACAACAGCTCAGACAAATCCTTTCAGAGGAAATTACAGTGAAAACTGTTATATGAAAGAAAAACAACTAAGTGCCAGTGTCAGCTCATGATATATTGGATCATATCGCAACAGAAACTCTTCAGGGTAACCCGGCCTAACAAACAGCTTGATAACAGGCTGGCTCCTTACTAGAAGCGGCCTCTAGGTACTTTCCTGCTTCCCCTCCTTTCTCCATTGACGTCCCGCAATCAAGCGATAAACTTTCCCCCAGAGTGCGGTTTTACTTTTGATTTCACACCACGAAGAAGCGATTTCATGCTCCCAGCGGCTGTCGCCTCGGCTCTCACTTTGACCCTGCTGCGTGCCCGTTGCTCCGGGCCTGCCGCTTAAAGGTCCGGGTGTTATGTCACGGGCAGATGGGGTTTCACGCCTAGAACCTTCAAGGCAGAGGCCCTCTAGCCTGGTTTCTCCCCACCCGCCGACACAGAAACAGGCCGGTGTCGCCCTTCCGGGAACACTGAAACGACCGCAAAGTGCGCCGGAAACGCACCCGCGTGAACTCTGTCCCGCTTGGCTTTCAGATCGCGGACGGCGAGCTGCTGCTGTGGAGCGAGCGCGTGGCCCTGTGCCTGTCCGACTACGCCTCCCCGGAGTGCAGCAGGCCCGACCACCGCAAGCTGCAGTGGATCGTGTCCCGCCGCACCGCCAAGAACCTGCACAGCCACCGCAGCGCGCCCGAGCTGCCCACCATCCCCGAGGGCCGCTGGGACGAGAGCGAGAGGTGAGGGCCCGGGCCTGGCCCTGAACACACACACACACACACACACACAGAAACACACGAACACACACACACACACACACACAGAAACACACCCGGACCCGCCTGGCTAGACACACGGCACTGTTGGAAAATAGCCAGCCCCTTCCACAACAACACGGCCGCATGTGGTTAAATGGACGCAGACGCGCCCTGTGTGTCATCACACGTACACGCACACGCGCGCACACACACACACACACACACACACACACACACACACACACACACACACACAGCCCAGGCTTGTGTATCTGACGTCGACCGCGTCACAAACGGAGTGTTGCTCGGCCCCCCGCGCTGTGACGCAACACTCCTGTGAGGAAACGGGCGAGATTCTGTTGTGTTGCAACAGCACGCCTCATACACGCAGACAGACCAGCCCCTCCCCCCCCCCCTTCCCCTCCCCTCCCCTCCCCTCCCCTCCCCTCCCCCGTGCATGTCGGGGCCTCTCTTATCTCCGGGCGTCTATCCGAGTGTTTCCGTGACATCACGCGGGGGCGTGGGCGCCGCGGCCCTTACGTAACGGGCAGCCCAGAGCGAACACACCCGGAGCCGGAGGAGGGAGCGGGGCCCGGGGCCCTGAGTCAGCCGACGAGTCAGCTGACGAGTCAGCCGACGAGTCAGCCCGGGTCACAATGGGACGACGCGCCTGCAGTCGGCCGATCAGAAACCCGGCCGCGCCCACGTCCAGTCGTCATCGTTTCACTTTCGAGCGGTTCCAGTCGTCTGAACGCTGTGTGTGTGTGTGTGTGTGTGTGTGTGTGTGTGTGTGTGTGTGTGTGCGCGTGCGTTCGCAGCGAGGACTCCAGCGAGGACACGATGAGCTCGGGCGAGGAGTCCCTGAGCGGCTCCCTGGGCAGCGACGGCGACGACGGCTACTTCCCCCTGCACCTCCTCCGCCACAAACGCCGGCAGCACCTCCTCACCTGACGCCTCAGCCGCCACGTGCCTCGTCCCCCACCCCCCCTACCCCCTAACCCCCACCCCCCCCACCCCCACACACCGCCAACCTCCCCCTCTTTAACTTATTGTCCGGTGAAACCCCTTCCCGGTAGACTCCCTAGTTTAGTTTAGCTCGTAGACGTGGTGGCGGTGGCGGCGCATGCGGGGACGTCACATTCCAGGGCGCTTTTGCAAAGGCCGTCCCCGGGCGCCGGGGAGTAGTTCGTGTCGTGTTCGTTTCATAGAATGTTTTTCGGACCGTCACTCGTCCAAGACCGTCGAGGCCCCAGACTCTCGCTCTCTTGCTCTTCCGTTTTCTTCGGACTCGCCAAGCCGAGCCGCTCGCGGTATTCATTGCTTAGCCTAACTTTGAACACTGTCGTTTCTTAGGAAGGCGGGGGTGGGGGGGGTGGGGGGGGGTGGGGGGGTAGTGGAAACTTTTAGCCAGCCCCCGTCCTCTCTCTCTCTCTCTCCCCCCCCCCCTCCGCTCTCCTGTCCTTAACGTTCATTTGCACAGTGTGATTTTTCTTTTTCGGTTTGAAGCGTTTGGTCAGGGCCAGACTGAAGGTCGGGATCGGTTCCCGACCTCGGTTAAGAGGGGGGGGGGGGGTTCTCGACGTCAGTGTGTGTGTGTGTGTGTGTGTGTGGGGGGGGGGGGGGGTGAAGTGCCTTGCTCCCAGGTAGCAGGTAGAGACAGTCCCAACTGGCTCTGAAGCCGTCGGATCCAACCCCCGGGCCAACACCCCAGGGTGCTCGTAGAAATACAGTGAACAGATGTGAGCGTGCGTGCGTGCGTGCGTGCGTGTGTGTGTGTGTGTACGCATGACCTGTGTTCCCACTTGGAGTTGCCAACTTTAGGATGTAGCTTTCAAAAAGTCTTCGGTGTTTTCGAGACTCCCCGGCCGGTTGGTTGTGTGAACAAAAAAAAAACAAACAAACAAACAAACAAACAAAAAAACCCTTAAAAATGTAAAAAATGTCAATACAAAAACGTGTAAAACTGTAAATGATGTAAAATGGGAAAAAAAAAAAACAATCTGTGAATAGACCTTTGTAGATATTAAGTTATTTATTCTCTTTTTGTCACCTGTGCGGAAAAGCAAAAATCTTATTAAAAAAAAAAAAATCTTGTTTTGCATCCGTCGTCTGCCTCTTCTTCCTGTGCTGCTACTGGGCCCGGTTCTCAGCGTCGAGCTGCTGCTGGGGCGAATGGGTCAGTTGCCCTTCAGATACGGGATGCTCCCCACCTCTCGCAGTACGACTGGACTGGCTTTTGCGCGGTCTTCAATGAGAGCCCAGGTGTGCTTTTCGGTCACGTTTTTATTAACAGATTCACACGCAGAGGCAGCTCCGGCTTCAGTCGACAACAGGTTGAGGAGCCGCGCATAAGAGCGGTTAAAAAAAAAACAAACACACACAACACGCCCCCCACAAGACAGAGAGGAAACGGTGCTCGACCCTACCAAAACAGCCTGCGTCCTGCTTCTTCGGTCTCCGGATGACACCGATGGAGCCTCATCCGCTGCTTCGGGTCGGGTACGATCCATGCGTGTTCACGCCGGGCGAGGTCCGCGTTGTCCTCCACCGTCGGGGAAACGAGAGCGGCTCGGTCCGGCGGGCCCGGGCGATGGGATCAGAATCCCATCCGGGACCTCCTCTTCTTGGACTGCGAGCTCTGGGACAGGGACTGGGGGAAAGGGGACCAGCTGGGGTCATCCTGGGACGGCCCGAGCGCCAGGCTCCTCTGGGACGCGGGGTGCAGGCTGGAGAGCTGGGTGGACGTGGCGGCCGGGCCCTCCATGTCCCGGAGGAAAGGGTCGTCCTGCAACGCGTCCTCCTGGAGACACAGCGGAGCGCGCGCATGAAGAAGATGCCCCAAGGACTGAGCAACCTCTGGTCCCTGAGCAACGTGGGGGGCCCTACGCTAAAAAGACATCGTCCATCCTCATCTGGCTATGTCCATCTAGCTGTGTACATTTCATGTCTATGGTACTCACTCACTCACTCCACATCACATCACATCACTCCACATCACATCACATCACATCACATCACATCACATCACTCCACATCACATCACATCACTCTACATCACATCACATCACTCCACATCACATCACATCACTCCACATCACATCACATCACATCACTCCACACCACATCACTCCACATCACATCACATCACTCCACATCACTCCACTCCACATCACATCACATCACTCCACTCCACATCACATCACATCACATCACTCCTCTCCACATCACAACACTCCACATCACATCACATCACTCCACATCACATCACATCACATCACTCCTCTCCACATCACATCACTCCACATCACATCACATCACTCCACATCACTCCACATCACTCCACATCACTCCACATCACTCCACATCACATCACATCACTCCACATCACATCACACAGGACGGGGTGCTGAGTGCGCCATCCTCCTTTTACCTGGCTGGAGCACAGGGAGCTGAGGTACTTGTCTGCCAGACGTCTCCTCGCTCTCTGCTTGGAACAGGTGGAGTCCGTGGCCTGGGGCGGCGAGATGCCTTGGGCTTTGCTGGGCGTGTCCCGCACGTCCTTGCCTTTGGCGCGCTGTGTTGCGGATAGGGGCGTGGAGACCCTACCGTCCCCGCGCAGAGAGGAGGGAGTGGCGGGTTGGGAGGGCCCGCTCTCCCAACAGCTCTCTGGCGACTCCATGGCCCCATTGGGGGAGCTGGTGCCCCGGCTGACTGAGGAGGACCAGCCCATGGAGTTGGTGAAGGAGTCCCAGTCTGACTGGTAGGTGGTGGAAGAGGTGAAGCTCCCGGACAGCTCCAGGGTCTGGCCCGAGGCCCTCCTGGCGGCCTTCTCCCTCCTCCTCTTCATCCTCAGGAACTCCCTCTTGGCCTCCTTGTTGCGTCCCAGGTTCTCGTCCCACCAGTACCTCCACGCGTCGTGGCCCTGCCAGGAGACGGTGAGCCGCTGGCTCAGGGGATCCGTCCACTGGTCGGCGTCCACCGCGATGGGCATTGGGACCAGGTCCAGAGGCTGCTGTAAGCTGGACACCACGCTGTGCACCAGCACCGAGCCCGCGCACGTCCTCAGGTCGTGCGCCAGGCTCGTCATTCCCTGCCCGTCCGCCGTGCCCTGTGGCAGGGAGAGGAAGCCTCCGCCGTCCACGGTGGTGCGGAGCAGCCGGAGCCGGTGCTGCCTGTTCTCGCGGGGCTTCTTCAGCAGCTTGCGGAACCAGCGTTTCCATGCGAGCAGAGTGCCGCTGCTCGCCTTCCTCGCCGGCTGGGAGCTGCGCGGGGGGGCGGGCGCCGGCGCCGTCCCTTCACCGTCGGCCAACTCCTCCAGAGACCATGCACACACGCCGTGCGGCAGGTCCTCGTCGGCACCTCGGCTCCTCTGCGGCGTCTCCGGCACCCAGCACTGGTCCGCTGACGCCCGAGGCAGGCTGGCTGGCTGCTCGGCGCTGCACGTGTTGGGCACCACCACCTCGGAGTCCGTTCGGAGGTACTCGGGGCTCCGCTCGCGCGATGCCGGTGAACGGGGCTCGTCGGACCGCTCGGGCTCCAGGGTCTGGTAGAAAATGTCCCCCGCTTCCGTCAGCTGCAGGACGCACAGGCACTCCTCCGCGCCCTCGGAGCTTCCTCCTTCCATCCGGATGCAAGTCAAACCTGGGGAAACGCGTGGAATGCAGAAACGAATGACTGGGCACTCCCCGGCAAGAAGGCATCCCAGCCTTACAGCCGAACGGACGGCGCACAGACCTATGGCAGGCGAGGACAGCCTGCCGGTTGCCAGGTCCAGACGGTGAGGGATCTGAACGGGAAGGTGATTCAGACTGTCTTGGGGTGTGAGCAGAAACTGACGAGGTCCGCAGCTGAAGCAGGGCTCTGCCTTGCCACCTGAACACACACAGGATTATACCCAGAAGGGTTACATCAGAACAGAACCGAAACGTCCATGCGACCATGACGCTGCCAACGAGTGAAGCAAATCAACAGTGTGCTGGAGAGCTCCCTGCCGTCCACTGACCCGAGTACTGCATCATGGTGATCTCCTGAGAGCAAGAGGAGCCGAGCAGCACCTTGGTGGTCCTGGCGCCGTCCGCCGACGGGCCCGAGGCGGGCGAGCCGGGAACGACGTGGCAAAACATGGGGGGGGACTGCATCATGTGATCCCACTTGAGCATGGGCACATTCGGGAAGCGCTCGTCCATGATGTAGGCGGAGAACTGCGAGCGAGAGACGCGGAGACAGAGCGGGACAGAGGGAAACGGGGAGAGAGAGAGAGAGAGAGAGACAGACGCAGGAGAGTCGCTGAAGATGACTTCACAGCAACCCAGCACGGCCTTGAACGCACTCTCGTCCAACCCTCTTCTCTGACCTTTTTGCTCACTGCACGAAACTCAATTCTCGTCCAGCCCCCAGCCTTTTTCAGTAGCAGGGAACATACCATTTTACCCTTTGTCGGCTCACGCTACTGCACCTGAACGCAACGATCTCACGAGGTGAACTACGACGGTTTCACACCGGAATATCTGCTCACCGTGATGCTGGGTCAGTGGTCAACCGGGCTCGTTTCCCCTGCAACTACACGGTCCCGTGTGTGAGTGTGTGTGTGGGGGGGATGGTAGCCCTCAATGAGGCTGTGCCATTTTAATGCAGGACGCTGCGTCTCAACGCGGCGAAGCAGTTTGGAGGGTTTCGTGCCTCCATTACGCTTTAGCTTAGCCTCCTCCTTAGCCTCCCTAGCCTTCGTGCCTCCATTACGCGTTAGCTTGCGTATGGACCGCTTGCGATGAACCCGAGACTAGGATTGCCTCCCCTAAATGCAGCTCTCTTCTCGCTCGCGGTCTGCGGCGCTTGCCCGGTTTTCTCCCGGAACTCCCCTGCAAACGTTTCGGGCTAGCGTGTGAGGGTCGAGGACAGTAGCGAGGCGAGGGGGGGGGGGGCACAAACGGCCTCATCTCAAAATACGACCCTCAGCTCGTGGTGTCTAGGAGAGCCCTGTGCATCTAAGAAGCAGTGGCTGGACATAAAGGAACGTTCACCATCCTCATCAACAATCCACTGGACCTTCTCCTCTCTTCTGTTCTACTGTTGACTTGACGGTGGCCTCGGAGCCTGCCTCGGATATCGGTTGTATTAGACTGGACTGGAGAGCGTGCACAGTCCCCCGCCCCGGTCGCTCGCACGGGTACCTCACCTGGGTGGTGACGAGGTGGTGGAAGCTGTGCGCGTCTCCCAGGTACCGGCAAAGGATGACTCTCTCCCCGTAGCGGCAGCCCGAGATGCTGCTGATGCGGAACAGGGTGTGACTGAGGGCGGGACCGGCCTGCGGGGCCGGGTGGAGGGAGAGAGAGAGAGAGAGAGAGAGGGGGAGAGGGAGAGAGGGAGAGAGGGAGGGAGAGAGGGAGCCGCATGAAGCTGGAGAGAGCACTTTGCAAGTGAACGCGGGAATCAACGTCACAACACAATACATCCATCACCTTACGTCTAGGGCTGCACGATTTTAGGGGAACGATGACCCCCCCCCCCCCCAAGCACATCGCACCCGGACTCACCCTGATGTCGCTGAGGTCCATCCCCGTCCTGTCTGCGTACACCATCACCCTGGGGTGGGCCGTGAAGTCGCACCACTGCCACCACGACTTGGCGTTGAAGTACAGGTTGCTGTCCTCCTGTCGGACCAGCTGCATCCTGGAGGGGAGGGGGCGGGGGGGCGGGGAGCGTCACGTTTACATTCACTCCCATCCAACCAACCCCCCCCCCCAACCGCTTTCCCCGCGGTCCTCACCCGCCGCCCACGGTCCACAGCGTGGTCGCGCTGCTCTCGGTGGCCACCAGGATCTCGCCGAGGACGTGAGGGCTGGCGACACAGACGCAGAGCACCACAGTGAGCCTCGGCGGCTGGGGGAGGGGGGGAGTAGGGGGGGGGGGGGGGGGAAGACGGGCGCTCACCTGGCGCTGACGCAGGTGGCCCGCTCCGTGGCGCGGGCCACCTGGAGCAGACGGGGCCGGCTGCTCTCGCTGAAGCCCCACGCGCCGCACAGGTAGTCGGAGCGCGCGGCCACGCAGCCTGCGCACGACGAGCAGGCAGACACACACACACACACACACGCTCAACTGCCGGCACGCCACGGCACAGCACGGCCCGGATGGGATTTTCGCAGACGTTTCGCTATTAGCCCTTACACTCGCCGAGCACGGAGGCGGCGCTGAGCTGCCGCACGGGGCCCGTCAGCTCGAAGCTCAGCGGCCTGCTGCTGCGACCGTCCACCCAGGGGGAGCCCTCTCCGCGCGCCAGCGCCACCCGGTGGAAGTCTGGGGCGCCGCGTTAAGGGCCACATGGCGTGCGGGAGGCCCCGAGCGCGACAGCGCACGGGCCGTGAAAACGCGATGAGAGAGAGAGAGAGAACTGGAATTGCCAAACTGGCGATCGATAAACACACGGGGGGGGCACGTTCAGTCCTCCATGCCGACATTCCCGTGACAATGCAGAGCGTGCAGGATACTGAGGCGGTTCAGTCCCTTGCTCCCGGGGTAGAGGAGGCAGCCGGCCCGAGAGCCGCCGCCGCCGCCCTCGCCGCCCTCTGAGAAGGGCACAAAGGCCATAGCGCCCCCGGTGGCGGCTTCAGGGAACAGCATCTGCCGACTCCGCTGGGTCAGCTCCTCATAGAGCAGGCCGGCCAGCATGCCGGGCGGGACGTCGTGCACCACGTCGGACATCAGTCCACTGTACTTGCTCAGGGAGTTGAGGAAGTTGAACTGCTGTGACCTGCGGGGAAAGGGGCGACATTGGAGACATCAACCCCCCCCCCGACCTTCCGGACAACGTCCGCACCAGTAACGCGCTCCCTCCGTTCCTAGAAGACTGGGCTGCGGTTCCCCTGCGTGTTGGCAAGGGCGGGAAAAAAACGTCTTCCTGGAGAGAACGGGTGTGGACGAGCGACACTCACATTTCAGACTTGAGTGTGTCCAGGGGTCCTTTGGCGATCTTGGGGCGCCCCTTTGGTTTCTGCGGGACCACATGACGGTGAAACAACGGCCGACACGAGCTGCCTCCGGCTCAGTGCAGACCTTGGGCAACGTCACAGGCGCTTCCCTCCTCGAGAGAGAGACCAGTGACAGACCCGCGTCCCCCCCCCCCAGACCCACCTCCTTGTCGTCGAAGTCGAAGCTTTCCACCAGCAGTTCACTCATGCACCCGAAGGCGTCCCCGTCGTAGTCCAGGAAGAAATTCTGCATCTGAACGCGGATGAAAGGAGCCGTTAGCGGACGGCATGAGCACCAACAAACTTGAAAGCAAGGCCGCCTTGCATTCACCTCAAAGAATGCGTTTGCGGCCACGGGAATATGCTCTGACTGGATTGGGCCATCATTTGGTTTTACCGGGTTTCGAGCACATTCTGCGGCGTCACAGTGCCCATTTTACAAACACGGAATCGGCCACGTTTGAATGAATATCGTAAAATGGTAAGAGTTGATAGTGGAGAAATTGGGCCTTCCTATTGATGCCGTTGTACTCACATGTTTAGTGAAGTCCATTGGGTCCGGAGGCGTTGAAGGCCAGGCGTCCACTAGAGGAGGGGTCGTTCAGAAGAGCATATTTACATTCCCCCTCTTGAGCGCATTGTTGGGCCGCTGCGAGTCTCGGACGCGCACAACAGAGTCGGGGACTCACCGTTTTTGGGGGAGAAGAGCGGGACCGCCACTGGCTCGGTGTGACGCCACGTTTCCCCTTTGATCTTGTGCCTCGGCGTGAAAGCCAAGCTGGAGAAGGTCCAGGGGACGCCCTGAAACCACCAGCACAGCCGGTCAGACCGCGGACACGGAGCCAATGCGCCCGGTGCAAAAACATGCAGTAACCGTGACCACACGGGAAACCGCCACCGGACACGGCCCTAGACGACTTGAACGTGTTCGTCTTGGCAATCCGTGCACGTAAAGAAAAAAAGAGAGTGCAGGCAAAGGTAAAGCAGGTAAACGTGGGACGTCAAAGAGCCGCGCCGTCTAAACGCCAACGTATTTGGATTGAACGGCACAATTTCCAAATCTTATTCAAAACCACTCCGTGGATGGATGAACGAAATGACGCACGGACCGAGGCGTCTAGGGACATTTTGTGTGCGTGTGTGTGTGTGTGTTGGAACTTTTTTTTTCACTTCACACACAATTCCGGGAGATTACACGCATGGCGCGAATTCCTACACATTTTCCCGCAAAATTTCAGCTGCGCACCAGTCAGTCAACCAGAACCTCTGGAAGAGTGCAGATCGACTGGAGGGAATCTCATCGAAGACCCAGCGTATGGATGTGTACCAGAAATGAAAAGGCAAGCCTTATAAACTAAGCTTTTAAACTTTATGAAGATACAGTTTAAAACGGGTACAATAACTCAGTTCCAGCCACAGCCTCGGCTTCTGCTCCGGCAGGTTTGCTAGTTGTTTACAAGAATGTTTACAAGAAAGAAAGTAACGATGCGTAAATAGATCAACCCGTGAAGTGCCGTATGGTTCCTCCAGCTCACGAAGAATGGCCTGAGCCAAATAAATTCATTCCATATCAATCCGACATGGACAGAGGTCTAAAAAGAAATGTGAGATATGCAAGAAGAGTGAATCCGCTTTGAAAATCAGGACATGCCAAAGCATCGGAGACTTTGTCCGTAACGGGGGGCTTACTTTTAAGCATCAGATGAATGGTGAGCAACTCATTTTTAACTATATAGTTTTACTGTTGTACAGTTGTCCCTCCTACATTCCGCCTGCCCTGCTGCTGTTTAGCAGCATTTTGTTCCCATCGTCAATGGACAAAAACAAATCAGATCTCCCATGTACACCTGGAAGATCATTGTCAACTTGTTTTGTGAAGGTTTTTGAAAGGAAAGGCCCACCGGGGGAGCTCCGGCTTTGAATCCGTAGAAAGCAGCTCCAAGTCAAGAGTTTGTTTCAAGGGCCAAATGGCCCATGACTTTTGACAGCACGGTCATTTGCTCATGTCACACAGAACTTGTTATTGTGGGAGGTAAATTAGCTTGAGGGCGGGACTAATAAAGGGTTTGGACTTAAACCCCAAGCTTTAAAAATGTTGAAAATATTCATCTTTTATACATCTTCCCTGTGATAATTAAACATATCAAGGATCCAGAAACCCCATTGTTAGCCATATGCCTTCTCTCGTCTCTTGAATGATGAACCATGGCAAGTAAGAATCTTAATCTCTTCACAATAACCGATAACGTGTGGTAATTTATATATATATTCTAAGCTTGCTTGTTTGAAGTCGGGCTCTATCTGGCTTCTTCTGAGGAGATGCAAATTGTATAGCAAAAATCTGCCCATATAGACCTGTGAAGGGCCAGGTTTCTTTGTTGCATGTTATTATCGTGTGTCTTGTAAATACAGCGGCCCTCATAGAGCAGCAAGGGGCTAGGCTTGCGTATTGGAAGTGAGCAGACCTCATAAACTCAGTGGTCCCTTTATCCCACAATTGATTTTGATGTCATCTAATAATAATAGGTTCTAAAGGTTTGTAGTCTGAAGATCAAGTGGAGATACTACACGTGACTTTTAAGTTGACAAGGCCCCAGGAAACGTGTCAAAACCTGTCACAATACTTGGTAAGCCACGTGTGCCTGTGTGTGTGTGTGTGTGACAGCTGACAGCTGACCTACCTGGACTCTGACCTGTCCCCAGCTGCCCAGATCCCCGGCGTTGTGCTCCAGCATGGTGTCCGGAGGCCCGTCATCGTACGAGGAGGGGAAGAGCTGATGAGGAAACTGGTAATCCATCCGACCCGGCGAGGCGTCACCTAGAGGAGCAACAGTTCAACCGGCAGCCACGCCGCAGCTTTATTCCCACGCGCTGGGGCTCCATGCGCTCAACACGCGGCCATGCCGGGCCGACACAGCGTCCGTCGGCAGTCCGAACTACTGGGTGGCTGGAGGGGGCAGGAGCGTCCAAATGCTGTCCGAAGTCCTCCGTCTGTCGTCCAACACGTGCAGGGCTGTGGCGAGAAAACAAGTCATGTTCGCGGGGCATGTAAGTCCATCGCGACGGCTAATGCGTCCGGCGAAAGAGAACAGTACAGAGGCGGTGTTACGGGGACGTACTGCGCCGCGGCTTCGGAGCGTCTGTCGAGTGATCCCGGAGGTTTTTTTTTTCTTTTATGCGGGGCGCCTATCGAGCATGGGCGTGTGTTACAAACTCCACACGGCACTAAACATGGCGCACTAAACATTCATTTCTATGGACCCTGCACGCGCACGGCTCGCTTCCGCGTCCAGGACCAGTGAGAGCATGCGCAGTAGAGTCACGCCCATAAATGGCTACAGAAAGCTAGATGTGTCGCGGCGGAGTGAGGAACGTCCGCGCAGGTCGGCCATCTTATAACGGGCGCCACCCCTCTGCCGGCGAGCCGAGCCCCCCACCTAGCGGCCAACCCTGGTATTGCAACAGAAATCCCATTGGGGCCCAAAAAGCATCTTCTCCATAGACGGCTGTAAAAGTGTTGACAGGACGCCCTCAGATGCATACATGGCTAATTACTCATCTTTGTATTGCATATTTTTTAATTCAGGGACTTTTTCCTGTTCTGTCAGATATCACTCACCTGTTAGTAGTACTTTTAAAACGTATTTATACAGACGCCAAAATAGGCAGGTAACTAACTTAACATAACATAGATGCATTTAAATTTCAGTTAATTATTCATCTGCCAGTGTTTTTGTCATTCATTAAGTAGCCTATGTGATAGTTTCCCTGATATGTGTAACCTGCGTATCATCTTGACTGAAAAAACGACCACCTACCTTTTTTTTCGCGGTTTAAACCGTCTAATAATATACATAAATATACGTACGTAGACATACATAAAATATATAAACCATTCTTACGACCTAAACCGATCTGACTTTCTTCAGGCTTGTTTGTGTTGCAAATATTAAAAAATATTTTCACTTTATTATATCTGCACAGAACCTTTTGTACATTCTACACATTACACTCATCCCCTCCTGGAAGAAAGAGGGAGATTTGACATGACATTTGCAGCACTTTGCTCATATTTGTTGGAACGTGTGCCAGAATAAACTGTGGCTAACATGCAAAATGTTGTGTCATAAGTGTTTGCACGTAATTGAGTCAGTGTAGTCAGTCAGCGAAACACTAGCCTGTCCTCTACTCCAGGGTTTTTAGCCAGAGGGCTTCTCCACCTTTTTTATTTTTTTATTTATAGGGACCTAATAGATGTCGGGTTGTGTTTGGTAGGTGGAATGGTGGAATATTTTATCTTTATCTGTAAAAAGTGTTGAGTTAATATCATTTTTTTATATAGGAATAAGAGTTAGTGTTGTGTTCAGGCTTGTAAATATTTTGTTTAGATTATATACTTTTTGGAATGTATCACAAGTTTGGTACTGAAGAAGTAACTTGTTAAACATTTGAATATGAGTCAACTTGAGAAGATTTAACGTGGAAAACCGTCCAGCAATGAAGACTTGACCAATACCAACACATTAAATTTGACATGTTCCACTTTAAATCAATAAATGGTTTCTCTCAACAGTCCATCCATTCATTCCTGGATGTGGCATGCAGCTGTGGAAGATAGGGAAAACACAAGTTTCATTAATGAGAGAATGGCATGACGTAATTTCCAATAAATTATTTGTTATAATTAAATGAGTCATGATACACATAATACCAATGCCTTTACTGCTCATGTAAAAATATATATATATATGTTATAATTTTAATGTGAATTTCACCCTCATATGAGCAGCCTAAGGTTTGTGCAGTTTGTGCACATGGAGGCTAACAAGGCTAGTGCTTCTGCTAGATACTTCCCTAACTAAACTAGTGAAACTATCTCTGTGCAATACATAGGGTTTGTTTGTCTTTTTTTATTTAGTTATTTTTTTGCAATTGAAGGCAGCAGTTTTCCCAACCCGATAGTGGGTTTTATTGTTTTAATTGATTTACACGCCACCCACTTGATAGATCAGGGACAGTGAGGGTGTCTTTTTGTTTTTGTATTTGTTTTCATTCATTTTGATCAACTTTTCTTTTCAAGTTTAACAGTTTCATCACACTGTTCACCCATAGCCCTGCTTTATTTTTTCAAATAAAATGTTAAGTAAATGTACTTTCTGAAAACATCTCTGTTCATGGAAAGATTTCATACTTACACTGTTACAGAACTGTCCTCAAAGTGTTGAAAAGTATATCATTATGAAACCCATAGTGCCATCCATGACTCAGCCGTGCAGTGCACAATATTTATAAGGAAAGATGTTTCTGAATAATGTGCCTGCATGTGAAAAGGTAAGAACTCTAACCTCTAAGTATAGTTGCTTATAGGATTATTCAATAAAAGACAAAACAGGCTTATTTGTTTGATAGCCTACTAGGACAGCTTTTGTTGAGCGGAATCACATGGTTTTTGGAGAAGAATCACAGCTTCACAGCTGTATCCTGCAGTGTGCAGTTTTCACAGCGCTGAACCCTAACCCTGTGTAAACGCTGAACTTTAGAGCTGCTTTCTAAATTAAGTCAGATTCTGCTGTTTTTTGTCCCCTGCCATTTCATAACTTCAAAATGTACATATGAATGACAGGACGCCTCACCCTTACAGAGTCGTATTTATATTGTTAAAATACAACACGCAAATCCTCCAAAGCTGGAGAAATGTTATCCAAAAAAAAAGAGAAACTGCCTGAAACCAAGTGCTGTTAAAAGTGCTGTTTTATCCATAAAAATGGATAAAAAAAATGTACCAACTCACTTTTTACCAAATCACCCCAGTTTTATTACTTCCATTTCCCTCATGAACATTATTATTTCTCAAAGGACAGTGGACAATGTAATGGAAAAATGTAAACGTTAAACCAATAATGCCCTTGTAAATAGTTTGCATTTTGTATACTTTTTGTCCAGTAGATGGCTTAGTAGAGCAAATGAAGCTTCACACAAAGTTTTGAATATGGTGAAACGTTTTGATGAAAAGCTTCATTGTTTTAAGAAGTTTCATCGGGCCATCACTAGTATTTAGAAAATAATTATTCCATTCAGTGACAGACGTCCATATAGAGTTGCAGCCCTGTTCATGTTGAAAAAACGTTTTTTACTATCCCCTGTATGACCCCCAAGGCCATGAACTGTGAGTAATTTCCTCATTGTAGGTCACGCCCATGGATGTATTATAAGACTATCCATGGTCACGCCATGCATAGATTTATATAGAAAGCTAGATGCATCGTCCGCGTTGCTCGCTTACGGAGTCGTATTTCCGCACATGGCGGCTATCTTGCCACAGGCACCTCGCTCACCCATTACATTGTGTTGTTGCTGGTACATGTACTTTTTAGATACAGAACTTGCTCAAATTTCAACTGATTTTCAAACGGTTTGGTTTGTTATAAATGTAGCCAAGCATTCATGGTTCGCCATACTGTAGGGATGTGTAAAAAACAATAAACTGGACAGGAGATGAAATAGCATGTTGACAAAATGAATGTTAAGGTCAAAATGACCCTAACGTAAAATGTTAAGGTCATCTTAAATGACCGTAATATTTCTGCTTTTAATGAACATATTACACTTTTGTGGAACCTGTAGACAAAATAAATGTCAAGGTCAAGATGACCTTAACCTTTTATGTTAAGGTCATCTAAATAAAGTCAAGTTTCATTTTTTTTTAGTGAACTTAACCGTAGAAATGTGACTCAAATCCCATCTTTTGCCCACAGGTGACGAGTCTGATTTTTACATGACCATGTGAACAGCACAAGTCAGATGAAATCCTTTTCTGTTTTTTTTATCCATGTTGAGGTCATCTTGACCCTAAACATTTACTTTGCCAACAGGTTCCACAAAAGTGTGATATGTTAGTTAAAAGCAACAATATTAAGGTCATTCAAGATGACATAATATAAAATGTTAAGGCCATCGTGACTCAATGCTCAATTCTGAGTTTTTACACAGATGCCATTTTTTTGTCTGGGTGTTCACATTACTTTTCAGTTGCGACCTATACGTGACTCATGTGTGAACAGTTCATGGCCCACAACAAACCCGCATGGATAGAAGAAAAAAAACAATGGAATGGTGCAACTGCAACAGAAATGAACAATAGATACCGCTAGTACCATGTTAGTTTTTTTTGCAGTTTTTGAGCAGCAAAATGTGTCTGTCTCCAGTGACGTAGAAGCTGTATGAAATGTGATATAAGGCGAGTGTATTGCAAAACATCAGATATGAATCCAACCTGCTTCGAAAGTGAATGAGGTGGGATAAAAAAACAAAAAAGGATTTCATGTGACTTGTGCTGTTCACATGGTCATGTATAAATCAGACTTGTCACCTGTGGGCTAAAAGATGGGATTTGAGTCATTTCAATGGTTACACTAAAAAAACATTGACATTGACTTTATTTATATTTATTTTGTCAACAGGTTCCACTAAAGTGTAATATGCTAGTTAAAAGCAACAATATTAAGGTCATTTAAGATTGCCTTAACCTTTTACCGTATATATAGAAATCTAGCTTTCTATATATGTATATCTATGACCATAGAGATGTACATAGTCCGCACAGGTTGGCCATCTTACCACACTAAACTTTCTGGTAAAATCTGTAGATCCTGGTGTAAATGGAGGTAAGGCCAGTGATCTGTACAAAAGTTATGATTCTTATCATGCTGAATTTTTGATGGATTTACAAACATTTACAAATGCATACAAACTATCTATTTTTTCAGGACATGACATTCTACACAACTATGCAGTATCATATACACATATTTGATGTTTAGTCAAGTGTTTGAAAATCGGTTGAAATTTGAGCAAGTTATGTATCTAAAAAATACATGTCCCAATACAAACGCAATGTAATGGGTGAGCGATCTGCCTGTGGCAAGATGGCCGCCACGTGCGGACGTTCGACTCCGTAAGCGAGCAACGCGGGCGAGGAGTTTGGTATATATATCTATGTCTATGACGTCATACCACGCCCCTTGCCGCCATCTTGGACAGCTACGGCAACTCAACTTGGACAAATGTCCTTTGCTGCCGGCTCTGCGCAGATGCCTACAACTTGGTTCAAGGAGCTACGAGTCACGGGGAATTTCTCACGTGAAGCCCAAACAGCAGGGGGCACCATTACTCCACCTTCCAGCAGAATGTTGTGACAGGTAACTTCCCCAAAAGTTAATCCAAGATCTGAATCAGAGATGGTTCTTGTCCATGAAACAGCTGTTACTCCCGCTACAGGTGATTAGAATAAATTATGATCAGTACAGGAAATTAAGTTAAACAAAAGACTAAACTTGACAATTTTAGGCCCACTTTGATGTCCTATGGTTAAATCTCAATTAACATGATCATGGCACATATTAAGTATCACAAACCACTCTGGTGTAAACCAGGGTAATAATAAAATAATTTTTAATTTTAGTTTAGTTTTAACTAGTCTTGACTTTTCCTGTCTCTAATTCAGTTAGTTTTTAGCAGTTCTTAGAGTAGGTTTGCTTGATACTATTAGTTTTCATCTTTTCACTCTTTAGTTTTTATTAGTTTTAGTGCTAGTTTAGTATATCATACCTTGTCAGATGCATGATTCAAAAGATCAGAGTAAGTATAGTAAAATTAAATCTCAAAAGACACCACGGTAATAAACAAGAAAAAACAATCAGTAAATAAATAAACCGTGAAGTGCTGAAGTCCTCCAGCTCATGAAAAATTGCCTGAGCTAAATAAATTGATTTCATATCAATCCAACTGTCCATCCTGGGTGAGGATCCCCTCCTCTGTCTCTCACCCTGAGATTTCTCCTTTTTTTCCCCTGTCAAGGTTTTTCTTGGGAGTCATTCCTCAGCCTTTGCGAGGGTGTAAGAACAGGGGGTGTTTACTCCTTTACTAGAGTAACAAGCTTCAGTTGATACTTCAACTTCTACAGAAGCATTTCTAAACCTTAGTATCTATACTACTTGAGTAATAAATGTGGATATTTTTGCCTCCACTAATTATGGATAAAGAATTTAATATAGTAGTATACATGTACACAAGACAAAACTAAAAAGAAATTCAAAAAAATTCAAAAAATTATATGATAACATATAATGTCCTTAAGAGTAAGGGAATGAACTGAATAAGTACCACCAAACAAATGAGTTTCCAAGTCGGTCGAAAAAGCTCTGGAAATTGCCAATCCAAAACAGAAGGTGACACATTGTTTTCAAGTTTAGTCTTATAGAACATACGATACATGGACATCGATGAATCAAACGGTAAACGAGTTAGAGCGGTAAACTCTATGTGAATACTACCGTGCTTACTGGACCGTCCAACGTGTACACTGATCACTTCTGTCACCGTCACAGCCAGTTGAGTCGAGGCTGTTGCTAGGGGACGTTAGAACGCAGACTCCGATCCAATCACTGCCCTGGAACCGTGTCACGTGCTTTACAGTGGCCAACCAGAGATGGGCTAGCGTCGCAACCTGTTGAAGAGCCGAGCGTCTGGCACAAGTGTAGTGTTTGATATTGTCGGGCTTTTTCTGACTGCCGACGACTAGGCGCTGCGTTTAAATGAAAAGCACTTTCAGTCCCTGACTTTGTGTTGTTGTTTGTCTCATGGTAAGGCAACAATCTGTCAAGTAACAGGAGTCATCGAAGGCTGCCGATAGGGTTAGCTGATGAGTTGTGGCTAATATCAAGCTAATGTTCGCGTGCTTCTTTGCTACATTGCTATCTCTTTTATTTTGTCCTGCCAGATCTATGGAGATTATCACAACTCATCTGTGTGAAACTGTCAAATAGATCTCATTTGTGTTACTGGGAGTATCTGTATTGTTCGTGATAAGCACATCGCCATATTGCAATCAGAAATGAAAAAAGCTAAGGTTAAAAAAAGTAGCATTAAAAGTATTCAAAGTACGCCTTAAAATAGCCCAGTTTCCATTCTGCTTTGTTTCCTCTGTAAAAGCCTGAATATATCTGTCAAAATCCCCGTTTGACAGGCCATTGTTGTTGTTCAATTCATTCAGTCCTACAGAAATGCGTTATTGAGAAATTGAGTTATATTCCACATATAGGACAGTTGGGCTCCCCTGATGTTATTCCTTGACCTCTGTTCTCTTCTGACCTCTTGATTGGTGAGGTCGGTTGGAAATGTTAATCGCCCACACGCTCTTTGACAGAGGAAAGCAATGAGAACTCGCTCCAGTTCTCCACCGATTCATCTCCACGTCAACGACGTCACGCCGGTCCACGTGCATGTGAAGAGCCAGAGGAAGAGTCCTGCCAGGTCTCCTCAGGTGCGAGAGGTTCTTCTGTTCATAACCGATGTTGTTTGTCACTCTTCATTCTTTTAGTAAGTCATTATGCAGGCTTTGAAGTTGTACATTTCCGGATCTAAAGTGAGGAGAGTTTGCGAGACTCATTTCTAGTAGTAGTAGTTCACTTTCTCACAAAGTGTAGTCATCATGGACAGGCTTGACAGGAGTCAGTAATCATGCTGCACACATTGTGCTTTTTAAGGGAAAAGCCAAGGTCAACAGAGGAAGCCCTCCGACGGCCAAGGTCAAAACCCGAGTGCCATGGATCCCACCGGGAAAGGCCTCCATACGGGATACTTCGTATAAGTGGGAGGTAATGGGACTTTGAGGAAAACTGTCGACAAATCCTGCCTTATTTTGATTAAAAGATGAATTTTCTCTCAGCATGCTCAAAATCAGACGCGATGGAGGGACGTAGTGCTTGTCGTACAATGCTTCCACAGCAAGAGGGTCGCCGATTTGTATCCTGACCCTGGCCTTCCTATGTGGAGTGCAAGTTCTCTGTGTGTGTGCACGAAAACATGCATTCAGATCAATGGGAGACTCTAAATTCTATCTAGGTGTGTGTGCGGGAGTGACCGCTATGTGTGTGTGCTCCCTGCGATGGACTGGAGACCAGTCCAGGTTGGGTTCCAAGCCTTCGTGCCGTGTGCCACTGCCTATAAATAGCGGAACGTAGCGGATGATGGAGCGGATACTCAAACTCTTCATTTGCGCCAAAGGGCCCAACGCACTGCCTCGAGGTCACAGTGCCACTTCCCGAACGAGAACCGGAGCGTTCCCAGTCTGCACTGCAATTGGCGGACTTCACCTCTGAGGACGAAGAAGGGCTGCACGGACGGATCAGCCACTATGAGAGAAAGATCGACAGTTTACTGACTGAAGTCAGCTCCCTGAAGAACGAGGTCAGTTTCCCCTGCTTCCGCTTTGATCTCCCCAGGGCAAACATCACGCTGCATTCATTTACACAGCACCTTTCATCAACACAAAGTGCGAGACAAAGGGCTTTGCAATGCAAGACAATCCCGAGCGGGATGACAAGCTCTCTGCAAGGTGCCCGGCTCTGTGCCTGCAGGTGGAGCTGAGGAAGAGGGAGCAGCTGCTGGAGCAGCGGTCTGACCAGCTGACTGCATCTCACCGGGTGATCGCCGAGCAGGAGGAGGAGCTGGCCGAGGTCACCAAGGAGCTGCAGGAGACCGAGAGGGAGAACACGCGCTTACGGCAGTCCATGGACAAGATGCTGGAGGAGAGCGACTACAGCAGGCAAATGTTGCGCTAAATCCCTCCTGTAGCTTAGTTACAGCCTAGTTACCTTAGTTTGAACATAGTTAGCCTAGTTACCTTAGTTTGAACTAACATGAAGTTTCCTCCCACAGTCTAAACTGCCTTTAGGTGAGACTAGGTGTGCCCCAGAGCAGGCAAGATCATTGAAGGATGGACGCAAAGCCACGAGTGGCTGCATTTGGTGTAACATTTACCTGACTTCCCCCTGCCACGCACTGTCCAGACTTAGATAAGATTAGACAGTACCGTGTTCACCCCCAAAGGAAAAGAGAAAAGTACAGCAGCCCCAAATTGTACTAAAGAACGTCTCATCCGCGACATACAATGTGATGCACAGTACACAGTACACGTCGACATCCGTGTGGACCACAGAGGGGAATGTGGCTCTTCTTGCTCGTGTCTTGTTGCAGCAGATTGGACGGGGAGGTAATGCGCCACGGCAGGGATGCTCTGCTCAGGACGCTGGTGGAGGCTGAGGAGGACGGGACAGCCGCCGCCAAGCAAGTGTCGGCCCTGCAAGAGTCTGTGTCCAAGTTATGCAGTGCCAGTGGCAGCGTGGGTATCACACCGGCGTCCCCCGCCTCTTGAGAGCCTGCTTAAAACTCCCCTTTGAGTTTTTAATATGAATTGTATTTGTGCACTTGGGCATGATAGTTCTCACGTCTCACCCGCTAACGTGGGAGACGTTGAACATTTGTTCTGTTTAACTGCTGAGAGGACCAAATAATGGAAGGAGTAAACCGCCTTTTAATGGATTATTTCCAACATCTGTCCATCCTCTCTCTGGTGAAGAGGCTCTCTGGGTCTGAATCGTCACACTTGGCCTCTCAGAGGAAGCTGCTGCTCCAGAAACTCGAGGCGTTTGAGGCGACCAACCGAACGCTACGCCACCTTCTCCGAGAGCAGCAAGGATCCCAGGTACTGTGTGTGTGTGTGTGTGCGTGCGTGTGTGGATGTTTACAAAAGCCGTCTTTACTTGCACTGGAATCACAGGGAGTCCTGGGGTCTGAGGAGTCCGGTGTATGTTATGGGAAAAGCTAAACCTATATGATGCAGAATGAATTGAAAAAAAACTTTATGGAAGATCTGTGTGGAGACTCTTACCCAGATTCTTATCCTTGCCCTAACCCTTTTCTGCAGAGACGCTCTCTGAGCAGACTGAGTAACCCCCCCTGTGCGTTTGAGCAGATGGAGACGATCCGACTGTCCGAGCAAAAGGACGAGTTCCTCAAGAGGCTGGCTGACACGGAGGCAGAAAATGCTGTGAGTTTAAAAGATGTCCACTTTCTTTCGGTTCAGCTTTTTCATTCAATAGGATGCTTTCCCCAAGTATTTCCTTCTTTTCATCATCATGCCAAACATATTAATGTCTACCCATGATTAATAATGCGGATAATAAGATATACGATTTATATTAGTCTCTTGTAAGTACCGCTGATGTGTGAAATGTCTCCTCTGTCTCGTCTGCCTCTCCCTTTACAGCATCTCGTGGTGAAACTTCAAGAGAAAGAGAGAGAGGTCAATGAACTCGCCAATATCCTGGATACCGAAAAGGTACTGTGAGGGCAGCTGTCCGTCTCGGACCTGGTATTGAAACATTAAGCTGAGCACACGGTACAGGCACAAACAAAACAGGACGTTGTGTCTCGTGTTAACGGTGCAGACTTTTCAAAATGCAGAGCAATGCGAGGAGCACGGCCGACCTGTCCAAGAGCCTGGAAGTGACCAGGGCTCACTTACAACGACAGCTCCACAGCAAAGAGGCCGAGAACAACCGGCTCTCTGTCCAGATAAAGGTTCGTCACTGTCCTGGTCTACCCGTCGTAGAGGATCGAGTACTTGGCAGATGGAGTTTGAGTGCTTTTGTCCAAAAAAAAAAAAAACAACCGCGGTGTGATTGTCGACACTGGAAAGCTTAAGCAGCCGCGCTCCCCTGGCTCGGGGACGCCTCTCCTTCATGGGTGCAGAACCTGGAGCGCGCCACCAACCAGCAGAAGGCGGAGGTGGGCCATTTGACGGGGCAGCTGGGCAGGCTGAAGGAGCAGGCCGGCGCGGACCGGGAGGCGCTGAAGCGAGCCACGCGAGCCCAGAAACAGCGAGCCGAGCGCAGCGAGGACGCTGCGGACCAGCTGAGCGCCCAGCTTCTGGACATGGTAAGGCCGTGGTGGCAGGCAGCAGACCCAGCCCTTCTACCAAACCTCCCTCTGGTCTCAAAGTCTGGTTCGCGTCTTCGTGACAGGAGAAGCAGTTGGCTGACGCACTGTGTTCTGCTGAGAGCTGGCAGAGTCGCCATGCCCAAGAGGTGAAGGACAAGAGTAAACTGGAAATCGAGGTGTCCCTGTTGACCAGGTCAGTGCAGCTCCCTCTCTCTGTGTCCTCGGTGTCTCCGCCCACTTCCAGCAGGAATCCATTCAGTGATGCATGAACCACCCGAATGTCAAAAGTGAAGTGAATTGGTTCCAGCTTCAAAGCCCGCGTGAACGTTTTCAACGCTGCCGGTTTATGGAAAGACCTCGTGACCGCACACGAGAAGTGACGGGCGTTCTGTGACGTCACGCAGCCGCGTCGCGGAGCTGATGGAGCAGCTGCGAGGCGCGGAGGATGAAGGACGAGCGGAGAGAGAGGCCCTCCTGGACCGCCTGCACAGACTGACCGCAGAGAGCACCGCTGCTCAACTGGAGAACCAAACTCTCAAGGTAAGGGTCCGCAGAATCACTGGACGGTCCAAAGCTAAAGCGATGGGCGTCATTATGCCTCTGTGAATCCCAAGTGACAGCCAGGAGTGCTTCTGTATACCCTGAATATTCCCGCTTTGCACGGGCAGGCAAGTGTGTATGCCAACAATGCCACCTCCTGGATACTTAACAACTGCCTCTGGAGAGTAGCAAGGATGAACTCGAACATTGAGCTCACCTTGCTTTGCCCTTGTCCCAGTCATTACGAAACTGTTTTGCTTTTGTGTCTTGGCTTGGCTGAATGACTGAGAAACTCGCTTGATCCTGCGTGACCCTGTCAGGCTGCAGCATCCGCGGTGGAGGAAAAGCTGGCGTCGTCCCAGTCTGAGCTGCAGGAGGTCAAGGGTTCCGTCCAGCAATATGAAAGCCTGTTGGACAGCTACAAGATTCAAGTACGTGCGACTGCGAGACTGCGAGAGATTGCGACGGCGCAGAAGGACGCCGCCGACTGTAACTCGCAGGCTGTCTGAAACTCACCTCTCTTTCGGGTTCCCCCCCCGACGGGGCACAGGTCGGGAAAACCCGGGCCGAGGCCGACGAGTACTGCGCGCAGCTGGCCAGGGCCGAGCGAGAGGCGCAGGCGGCGCGGCAGGAGCTGGAGCAGGAGATCGGCGCGGTGCGCAGGGAGCTGCTGGCTCGGCTGGCCGAGCTGGAGCCCCTGCCCGCCAGCCTGCAGCGCTCCGAGCGGCAGCTGCAGGAGGCCCAGGACAGGGAGCGCGAGCAGGAGAGACGCGGCATGGAGCTCGGCACGGCCCTGGCCGAGCTCCGCATGAAGGTGACGGCGGCCCTCTGCACTGTGAACTCGTGTCATTGTGAGAGAAACGTTCACGTGAGGGGTGTGCGGGTGCGTTTCCCTTGCCTTCCCCCAGTGTGAGCTGGAGGGGGGCTCCAGCGGGGCCCAGTTGGTGTCAGACGTGTAAGATGAATGATTCACACCTTATTGACTTTAATAAAGCAGCAAACTAAAAACTCCTTCATGGACCTTGAAAATGTTCCCTCTCCTTTTCAAACTGAAGCTATTGTTACATTTAAAGAAAATTGGATGGGGGTTATGTAGGTTATATTGGAGAGATGTATGAATTTGCATCCACACCTGTCCTGCATTTTCTCCATATTGAGGGCAATAACGGATAAGAGTCCTGTGAGTTGTGCTACTGTCAGTGTTCTTATTTTGCATGTCCATCGTTGTTACGAGTGACATGACAATACTTCATTCACAAATGAGAAGACACGTTTCAACCATATCACTTGAGGCATTATAAAGTTCATGCAGTTTCTTTTACCATATACTACTACGGTAGATGGGTTCAAAGACGTCGATTAAGGATCTGTGTTTCCGATAGGCGGAGACCCAGGGGAGCCAAATGGAGCTTCTGAGGCAGAAGAACAAGATGCTGATGGAAGAGAACAGGCAACACCAGCAGCAAGTTGAGAGTTTGGAGAGGTCGGTCCGCACTGCCTCCTTCCCCCACCGATCGTCTTCCAACTGCAACAGTCAAGCTCCGAGTTAAAATATTGTCAAACGAAAGTTTCAGTCGTAACTATGGCTCTATGACCAGAGGCTACCACCAGAGGTGGTGCTTCTGAACATTCCCCTTTGCACAGTTTGAGTATGTATATCAATAATGTCACCCGTGACCCAAGAGCGACTATGTTTTCCGGTGTCACCCAAGGACACTTTCCCTCCGAATATTCTCATAAAAACACCAGGATCCTGAGTGACAGAGTGCCCTGAAGTTACATCTCTAACTGGCTCCGTTTGATCCCTGCTGACTGCCAGAGGTGGGGCTCCAAGCCCTGAATTGTTTACTCTAGCGTGTTAAAATGATAGCGCCACGACATACCATTTAAGATTAGGGAGAGATTTGCATTTGTCCAGGTGGGACTGCAACAAATGACTTCCATCGATTGTTGTACTGCAGAATAGCGGATGGCGCTCTCGCCTGTGGTATGCTGGACAGGGTTCGCTGTTGCCAAGCTGAGGGGTCAGAGGTTGGGATGCCAGATTCAACTGTGCAGGACATAAATATCGCTGGTTACTGGGAAGCGCTCATGCAATCCTCAGTTGTTGGGATATGGAGGATACATACATACAGGATTTATTGCCGACTAAGTCCAATGAATCGAATGTCAGGAGAAGGTCGCTGCAAAGGCAAGCGTCATTAGGAATCCAGCAGATCAATGATCACCCACTTTGTCTGGAGAGAGGAGTGAGACCTTGCATTACTGGAGAGAAGACGCCACTGTGTCTACATGTAACTACTAAAGGGGACATATTATGGAAATCTGCATAGCCCTCCTCGCTACATATACCTCAGCTTCCGGAGTGAGGATCCGCCATTTTCTTGTCAACAGTGACTAGAGAGTTTCACAAGAAAGTTACATACAATATTTCACAGATGGCATCTAAAACTCTGTAACATGGACTGTGTCAAGAGCTCTGGGAAATGACCAAAAGATTGCAAGAAGTTCAGCATCTGGTCAGGATGCGTTCCTAAATAGGTGTTCCAGGCATGTCCATGTCCATGAGGACACCCAGAGGAGGACGCAGGACATGCTGGAGAGATCGTCTCTCTCGGCTGACTTGGGAACGTCTTGGAATCCCCCCCAGAGGAGGGTGTAGCTGGGGAGAAAAGTGTCTGCGCTCCCCTGCTAAGAAGCCGGACTAAACACACAAACGTGTCTGAATGTAAAAGAGTTGTGAGTGTCAAAAATGTGTTGATTGCACAACAGTCCCTCTGGCATGTTTCTCATCGCTGCTGCTGTCCGTCTGCGTGTTGTCCGGCAGGAAGTTGGAGGAGGCCGGCGGTCAGAACAGTGACCTTCTGGCGGTCATCGCCAAACGGGAAGACACCATCCACAGCAATCATCTCCATCTGGAGGAGAAAAGCAGGGAGTGTTCCCTGCTGAGCCAGAAGCTAGAGGAGGCTCTGGACGATGCTCGCCAGCAGGTTTGAAACCGTCGCTTAATATTAAAATTCATACGAAGCGCATGGTTTAAAAACACAGTATTGTGTGAAGATGTGGCTCAGCCCCCTCAGTTAATCCAGCCTGCTCTGTGCCGGAACCACCCCCTAACCCCTAATCCTTACATAGTGCACTGCATGTACTACACTATAGGGATGGGTACAGTTATCCGGTACCACAATAGACAATACAAAAACAACAAATAACAAATACTCTCCCATCCCACATAGATCGACACGCTTACATTCACAGATGACCGTATACTTACAGACACAGAAATACAGAGAAACAAGAACACCAAAGAAGGAGTCAAAGAGGAGATGAAGCAGTATCATTGATCATTGCATCACGTACTTCGGTCAAGTGGTTTGTTAGAGATGGCCGTCAGATTAACCCTTGTCCATTAAGGATGATAATAAAGTCAATGAATGCGTTATCACGAGACATCAGACCGATATAAAGACATAACTTATTATTTTGAGAAATGGACAGTAAAATGAACGATACATTTATGGTCATTCTCGGTTTCCATTGGCTGCCCCACCTCTGCTAGAGACTCGTATCATGACAAATCAGTCTTGTACCTTTTAAATTAAGTCCAGTGTGTCATCTCCAGATGTCAGAGACCAGAGAACGTGTTGCCACCAAAGAACGCTCCATCCAGGCCAAGATATTGGACCTGGAGACCCAACTTAGTAGAACTACCTCTGAAATAAACCAACTACGACACAGTAAAGAGCAGGTAAAGGCCTTCACATTTAACCCAAAATCCGTGCATATGCCCGCCTGTCTTGGTTGTGGTCTATGTACATTTACATCTATTGTGCTCAGGCGGAGCGACGGCACCAGAGCCGATTGCAGGACATGAAAGATCGCCTGGAGCAGTCGGACAGCACCAACCGAAGTCTGCAGAACTACATCCAGTTCCTCAAAGCCTCCTATGCTAATGTGTTTGGAGACCTGGCCCTCAACAGCTCACTGCGGGCCCCCTCACCCATCTGACTATCAAAAAGGTATCATATGAGCACATTTCAGTCTGGTGCTGTGGCAACCTCCTGCCTAAACCTCCTGTTTAAACACACAAAGGAGCTAGAAGCTGCAATGAGGATTGTTAGATACATGGTTGCTTGTTTCTCACCTCTTTGAACCATCTGAATGAAGAGAAATACTTTCTATTAGCAGCTATCGGGGTATACTGTAAGAATTGAAGACTTGTTTCAATTATGGTTTATCTAGAACTGAAATGGCAGACGTAACATAACTCTAATTTTGGAAAAGTAAAAAACAAGTTTTAGGGATTTTAAAAAGATTGAAAAGTGACTCTTGATTCTAGCATGAATACACCCCAAAAAATACTGTGATAGAGGACAATGTGTGAGTTTCTACCACTCCCAATAAATCTTAAAATTTCCTTGACTTTCCTTGACTTTTTTCTGGGACGTCGTAGTAAGTTATCGACAGTTATCTCCAAGCCTCGCAATAGTTAAGTAGGTTCTGTATCGTCTCATAAAGGATTTCAACACCCGTAACTTGATTCAAATCAGACATGTTATGAAGGATGAAATGGACAAAAGGCGCACATAAAGTGAAAGCAGGGTGGACAGCCCTGGACAGGTCACCGGTCTATCACAGGGACCCTGCACAATCGATCTGAGCATGCGTCTTTGGACTATGGAAGGAAACCTGAGTACCTAGAAACCCCCCCCCCCCCTCCCCCCCACACACACACACACACAGGGAGAGCATGTGTGTGTGTGTCACAAATTCTCTCTGGGCTCTTGTATTGTACAGATAGTGTTTTTGTACCACTACTTGACTGGATACCTGTTGGCAATACAAAACCAAAATGTGTTTCTCTGTTAATGAAAACATGACTTCCATTATGTTACCACGTGTGTAGCTTTTCTAAGTGCTGGGATATTACAGCCATGGAAGTGGGTAAAGATGATGGATGGATAGATGGATGGATAGATGGATGGATGGATGGATGGATGGATGGATGGATGGATGGATGGAGTCATACACTGACTATATACTGGGTCCATCACAGTCTCCCAGAGAGCCCAATATTGGTCCAAAACATAATTTATATTCAGTTGCTACTAGTTTCAGAGAAAGACAGAAATTTCATCCACTTTAAAAGCTAGCAAATATTTGATGTGTTAGCTTGGTCAAATTATTCTTCATTTGTACTTTATTTTTTGGTAAGGGCTGCTGTTGCTTTGGGTGGCACACTGTGGTTAATTCAGAATGAAAGTTTCAGAAATGTATGACAGCTCTGTGTGTATTATTTCACGCCAGACCTACTTTCTTCCTTTACAGAGTCACTCCCCACAGTCCCTAGAGTTGGGTGAGTGGGCCAAAGCATTTTGTAGCCAACCCAGTCGTTGTCCTAATCTGGAGACCCCTCGGTCATCATTATTTTAGCGTAGTCGCTGTAATCCGCTGTAATCCAGCTAGCATGTCATTGCAACAGTGAATCAAATAACTCAAGATTTTTTATAATTAATTATTTCTTGTGACCTGTATGTGCACGTGGAGCACAAATGTCAATGCAAAAGTTTTGCAACGACATGCTAGCTGAACCCTCCGGATTACAGCGACTATGCTAAGATAATGCTAACCGGGCCTCCTTGTAGTCCACCCATCTGGGTGGGCTACAAAACGCTTTGGCCCACTCATCCAACTCTAGGGACTGTGGTGAGGGACTCAATTTCACCTGGGGTGGAGTATCCCTTGAACTTCGAGTCACAACTGAAATTCATGTTTATCACCAGATTGAACAGACTACCTTTCATTGCAACATGTTATATATAATTAATTTATTTATTTATTTTGCACTGAATGCTTGTTAACATGTTATACCCCCTCAAAAAACTCCCAACAGCCAGGCTAACATCACAAAGCCATACTTGACACACTACACACTGTATTGATGCTCTGATGTTGTTTGGGCCTGTAAACGTGGGTGCTATTCCTGTCCTTTGGTTTCTACAAGCCAGTATATGAGAACTGCGAGTTTTGGTTTAGAGATTAACAAACTGTTTAATCAAGAGTTGTTTTATTGTGCTTTGTTTTGGGAACCTATTCATGAAGTCCAGTTAATACTTAATGTCCACTGTGGCTGACTTAAAAATAACAATAAAGGCAACAAAAAACAAGATGTTTGTGAAATGCTTGAGTCTAACTTATTGAATATCGGAAATGTCCCTGTAATTTCCTCTAAAATGTTTTTTTTCCTGAAAGGTTTTGAACTTCAGGGCCAGAACAGAACAGTGAATCAACCAATATGTAGCAGCTCATGAAAGGATTATTTCTGGCCTGCAGCCCCTTGTGGCAGTCAGCTGATGGAACTGCTGTAAGAAACCCGTACAGAAAACACAGGCGCTCATTTCAGGGCTCACATGCTTTTTATTCACGGTTGGTCATGTATCTATGAACTGAGAGTAACTAAAAACTGGCAATGTTTGAAGCCATGCGCAGAAATGGCATTGGTTTAAAATAAAAATCTATCTATCTATCTATCTATCTATCTATCCATCTATCTATCTATCTATCTATCGTAAGATAAGTACTTTATTTATCCCCGAAGGAAAATTATTCAGTGCATTCATTTGTATGCGTTCTGTTTTACTTTCCACTCTATACGGTTTATTTACAATATGTCTATTATTTGTCTGTTTGTGTTCCTATGTCTGCTTTGGTTCGCTCTGCTTTGGTTTGCTAGGCCATGGCGCTGGAGTCTCCAGAATGTACCGTAATGTTTCGCTTAAAAACCCTCGTAGCTTCGGATACTTTCGTCATGGCTCGGCTGTCCCCGTACGATGCAGAGAATGACGTCAGTAGCAAAGGGGAAAAAAAAACCGTCCGAGCCGTCCGAGAGCAGCCCTAATCCTTCGACGTCGATCCGCCAGGACATCACGCACTCCGTGAGCTCTTTACCACCAGAAACGCAGGTATGCACACGCCTCGGTGTTATTGCGAAGCGGGCCACTGTAAAATGAGAGGATTCAGCATTAAACACCATGCCTTATCTGCCAAACTGCTGTCTCTCCTGCCCTGCCTCTCGCAGCTATGCTAGCTCGGCGGCTAAGGCGAGCCAGCTGCAGCCCTGCCTTCGATGCCAGACAATGACACGGCATCGTAGCACCGGGCAAGCCGTCAGACGGCTGTCGGCGTGCGGTGACAGTACGTCCCCTTGCGCGGCTTCTGAACACAATACAGCGCTCGGCTTCGGCCCCCGCGCCGATGTGTTTCTGACCCCGAAGCATCGCGGCTGCGCCGTCCCTACTCTCGCCGGAATGACAGGGATGGCGAAGCTGAGCCAGGGCCCCTCTGGTTTTGTCAGCAGCCGCTGCCCGGCCGCATCTCAATGGGTGTTAGCCACTTCCCGGTAACGGGTGTCCTCCGAGAGGGCAAAGAGCGGTTTGTGCGCGCGACGTGGATGAATCGAAGGCGCTGGAAATGGCGAGGGCGTGCGGGCCCTGGCGGAGGGGGAGCCGCCGCCCAGTGCGGACGAATACCTCTGGACATATGGCCCCAGCTGCCAGGGCTCGTCTTACCCCACGGCCACCTAAAAAGCACGGCGGACGTGAATAATTCACTCCCCCCCCCCCCCCTCTCGGTTGCCTGAATTTAACTATCTGCGCCACTTCGTGAGGAGAAGACCCTCTCTTATCTCCTTATCTTCCACGAGGGTGCTGCGTTAGTTCAAATGGTTGTGGACGGGGGGGGGGATAATTCTGGACCGGCCACGAAGGGCCGTCCTCTCACACCTCTGGCGGCTTTGTCAGGGTGTTGGCGAGTTCCTCGCGTATCTGCTGGCCCTCCACCCACCAGAGTAACACACCAAGATAGAGAGAGAGAGAGAGCTGCACGGCTACAAGATGGAGATGGAGCACTGCGGGAATGCGAGCAATGCGACCGTGACAGCCGAAAACGGAACGATAAGCCGCTCGGGGTGCTTTCACGTCCGGGTAGTCCGGGACTGGGGTTCCAAGCTCCAAGAGGGGTCTGCTCGCTCGTAGCAGCTGTCCGTTTGGGATGCCAATGAGTAGGAAGGAAGGAAAAGGCGTGGGGAGGAAGTTGTGGAGTGACGGCAGAACGTGCGGAACTGGGACGGATGGTTATTTTTGTCGTCGCGCACCCTCGATTATCCGAAAGTTGTGTGGGTCATGAAGTGACGCAGAATAGTGAGAACGAACACCCGCTTGGTGTCGGTGACATCTGCCCCGACGATTTCTTTTTTTGAATGACAACACTGACAATAATTCGAGCAAGCGTTTCAGCCCTGTGCATGGCGAAGGCGTGGGATGCGCAGGGGACTTGCACTGGGACTTCGAGGCCTCTATCGACCTTAATGCGCGTCTTTGCACCTCGAAAAAACTGGAGCACCCGGAGTCCAGAAAAACCACGCGTCCAACGGCCCACAGTGTGACCAGGACTTGAACCAAGGTGACATTGCCCATCATGTGGCCCCCTAAACCCCCCAAAAACCATCAAAAATGGAGACGTTGAAGGTTTTTAAAAGGGTCCGAGTCGTGTGACCCGGTCAATGAGATCACGCACTTTTGGGGCTGACGCGAACCTGACCAAAGCCGATCAGAGGCCTCAGTCCGTCTGGCAAACCCTCGAGCGGGTTGCGCCCTTTGGCGGCACGACCGGCCTTTCCCGTGTTTACCACGAAGCGGCCGGGAAGCTGCGCGCACGCCAGCCAGCCAGCCGAATGGAACAGGTTTGCCGAGGGCGAACGAAACCTGCTCGCCTCTCCTCTCCGAACCCCGTCGAAAGATCCGATGGCCGTGACCCAGACGGAAAGCGGGCCTCCCCGTCTCCGGGGCGTTGACGGAGACACGGCACGCGCCGCCAGTTCATCGCCGCTCTCAAGGCACTCCCTCCGTCCCCTCCGAGCGCGCACAGATTCGGCGAGAATGGTGCGAACGCAGCCGCCGGACCGCTTCTCCGGTTCTGAATGGGTGGCACAGTCGCCGAGCCCGGGGTCGCGCGTCCTCAGCTGACGTCGGGCGGAAGCTTCGAGAAGGGTGCGGGGCAGCGGCGGCGTTTTTGCTGAGTAAAGGGCTGGGCGAGAGCTGGAGGGGAGGGGTAGGGAGGCAGAGAGAGAGAGAGAGAGAGAGAGAGAGAGGCAGAGGGAGCACCAGAGACGCATGGGCTGGGCCACATCTCGGCTCGCTCTCTTATACCGCGCAGTCACTGCAGGTGCAATGCGTCTGTCCTGTGCTGCGTAGCGGGACGGGACTTCCGCCTCCTCGTGCCCGGCCAGACCGCGCGGAGGTGCGCCGTGGACACGGGTGAAGCCTCCCCGTCGGCCGAGAGAGGAGGAGAGCCCAGGGGACTCGGACTCGTGCGTACGGCTCTGGTCTCGTTTTCCTTGCGTCAGTGAGTGTGAATGTCACAAGGTGTCGGCGGGCGGGCGGGCGGAACGCGCGCGTGTTCATCTGTGGCGTTGCAGTTTTGCGTGAAGAGGTTGCACGCGTTTCAGTTTGAGGGAAGAGAAACGGGCCCGGGTGTGGGAGCTATGTCATTGTGCTGGTAACCTACTCCCCTCCGTTCCCCGGTATGGAAACGGGCTCGCCTGCTCTCCGGAGACTCCCATTTCCTGCACATTCCTCTGACTTCCATCCTCCCGGTATGGCGTCAGCGTTGTGTACTCACAACGGGTGGTCCAGCCAACGTAGCCGGGAGTTGCTATGCGAGGGAACGTTTGGCTGGCCTGACACTGGGGTGCCTCTTGTTTCGTGGTAACGGGGGTTAAAGTTACTCTGCGCATACCACTGTATGGATTTCGAGGTGTCAAACCTACACAGAGTAGGAAGGCTTTTGTTCCTGCCTCCTTCCTGGACGGATGCGTAGGCCCGGCGAGTGGCCTTCTGATAAATAATCCAGGAAGTTCCTGGGAAAGCAATCGTGCTAATGGGCGACGGGAGTCCATTCATCTCGTCCCGTCAAACGGTGCGAGGTGGGGGGGGTGGGGGACCTGTCTCGGTTGCAAAACCGTTCGCACTCGCACTCGGGCTGCAACGTTTGGCGCGGATCTGAAGCTGAAAATTTGCGTGCGTGCGCCGAGGCGTCCCCTCCGTTCGCAAGGTGGGGCAGGAAGCGAAAGGGGGAAGCCAGATGCGGGTCCCCGTCTGTATCCCCCGGGCTTATGCGGCCGAGAGAGTGTGTGCGCGTGCAGACGGGACGTATCCTGGGTGCATTGCCTCGTCCGCAGTGTCGTACGCGGCTCCTTTCCTGCAGCCACTCTGCCTCTCTCTCGTGTCTGTGGATGATTGGACATTACCGGGCGGCTGTTTCCGAGTCTCTCACACACACACACACACGCACACACGGCCCGGGTCAAAGTCCGCAAGCGGCCATAGGTTTTGAATACGCCCGCGAGAGGCGGTAAAAACGGACTCCGACCATCAGAGCTGCGCTGGATGATACTGGCGTGCGCATGTCTCCAGGGGCGGCGAGGAGCGAGCCCGACCGGAGGGCGAACCCGTTATCTGCCCGTACAAGATGGTGGGAGGTGTTATCAGCAGCGCTCAGGAGCGTCTGTGACTGCGCAGTTCATGGTCTCTACCCGGTTGCAGATCAGCTGGCCGTCTGAGCCGTTCTGAATCGGGTTGGAGGCCTGCGAACGCGCTCTCTCAGGGGACCTCTCTGTCCCTGAACACAGCGGGTCACCCCTCAATGGACTTTTGCGACGCCGCGATCGGCACATCGACACTTTTCTTTCCCTCCACTCTGCTGCCGTCCGTGTCGGCGTGCGGAGGGACGCTGGGCCCGGTTAAATCCTCCTTTCCAGCCGTCTGTGAACTGGGCCAGGTCAGGAGAATGGGAGGGGTGGGGGTGTGGGGTGGGGGGATGGGCGCTAGCTGACGTTATGTGCCACAGTAATGTGATGCTGCTCATTGTGTGTTTGTGTATGGGCCGTTAGCGGGCTGCCTCCGGCGACCAAAGCATCTCCGTCCTGGGGCCCAGCGCTTGCTGACTCCACTAATCCCCCCCCCCCCCCCCCCCCCCCCCCTATTGAGCGGAGGCTGTCTCGCTGCCCTTTTGTGTCTCGCTGTCCGCGGCGTCAACAAAAGCCGGCGCTCCTCGTCATGTGGTCCCGGGCCCCGGGCCTCGCGCGGGCCCCCGGCCACGCCCTGCCCTCAGCCGGCGCGCTGACTCGACCTTGGCCGGGGTCAGACGGATCAATGGCTCCCCTCCTCTCTCTCTCTAACGGCTTCCTGTTTGCGTCTCGGAGCTGTCTCGGAGCCGTTCGGATGACCCGGGGGTAGTGTGAATCTGGTGCAAGCATTCTGAACCTCAGTTCGAAAGCGTAGCCTCGGCCCGCTGGCCGCTAGCCACAGCCTGAGACGGGCTGTCAGAGGCACAGCGAGGACAGAGAGGCTGACCGCAGCATTCCCATTGTGTACCGACGCCCGGTTACTGCTCTGCGCGCATGTGGAATGTCCGCCCCCCCCCACCCCCCCGCCCCACGGCCACCCCTCTGTTTCAGCTGCCCTGTCACTTGGTTACGCAGCTCCGGGCCACACGGGTGGGTGGGGGGGGGGTTTGTTTGAGGCAAACTTTTCAGGAAAAGAAGCCCTGAAAATGTAGCGCCACACCGTGAATGAAGTGGCAAACGTTCACATGTCAGCACAGGAAACGCCAACAACAGCTGGTCGGCGCATGGAGCAGACATTTCTCAGCAACCGGAAATCAAACGGCAAACTTACTTGTCACGCATTCATGTATAGATGAATGTTTTCAAGTTGCCAGACTATCCCAGACTGTCTGAACCGGCCAGACCCTCCCCGCCCCATTCATATTTAGCATGAATCAATCGATCCTGCTGCTCGTCGATGGAGGGGGGCCTTGGAGCTAGTGAAGAGACAAAAGAAAGGGTTCACATGTCTACACGAATACAGACACAATAGCTGTTATGTCCGTCTGTGGTCACCAGGTTCAGCTGGAATGGATGCATGTGTTTAAAAAAAAAGAGTCTCGTCAGTGTTGCTTGTGCTTTTTTTCTCTCTCTCTCTCTCTCTCTCTCTCTATCTCTCTATCTCTCTATCTCTCTCTCTATCTCTCTATCTATCTATCTATCTATCTATCTATCTATCTATCTATCTATCTCTCTCTCTCTATCTCTCTATCTATCTATCTATCTATCTATCTATCAATCTATCTCTCTCTCTCTCTATAGAAAATGGATACCGCAGGGGTCAAAGTGCTGGAGACAGCCGAAGACATCCAGGAGCGCCGGCAGCAGGTGCTGGACCGCTACCGGCGCTTCAAGGAGCTGTCCATCATGCGCCGGCAGAAGCTGGAGGACTCCTACCGCTTCCAGTTCTTCCGCCGCGACGCCGACGAGTTGGAGAAGTGGATCCAGGAGAAGCTGCAGATCGCGTCCGACGAGAACTACAAGGACCCCTCCAACCTCCAGGTCGGCCCCGCGTCCCCCGTTGGCGCCCTCGGCTGTCGGATGTCTTGGCCCGTCTTCATGTGTCTGTCCGTCGTCCCTCTGCCACTCAGGGCAAGCTGCAGAAACACCAGGCCTTCGAGGCAGAGGTGCAGGCCAACTCCGGGGCCATCATCAAACTGGACGACACCGGAAACATCATGATCAGCGAGGGCCACTTTGCCTCCGAGACCATCCGGGTAAGTCGCATACCTAGACACACACACACGCGCGCGACATCCGCCGTCCGCCTTTTTGAACATCCTGTTAACCCGCGTCTTCCCACCCAGTCCTACACGCCCTACCGGACACAACAGAGACCTATAGTTACAAGTGTCAATATGGGTGAATACATACAAGTAGGTGTCGAGTTGACGTGGACGCCCTTTGGCTCTCGAGTGCTGTGGCAATTCCTCCAGATCCAGCTCTTCACCGCAATCTATCCTCTATCTTTTTTTCTATCTGTTTGGGAATGGGCTGACCTTGTCATTTTCTTCCTGTCTGTGGAGATGTTTTCGTTGAGACGATGTCTTCAAGTCGTCAGGACTCCAGTTTGTAAACGCATGCAGCTACGGAAAGCAGTTTTTCTTCATGTGCCAAAGAGCAACCCTCCGTCTTCCCCCCTCGCTGCCCCCAGACTCGTCTGGAGGAGCTGCATCGACTGTGGGACCTCCTGCTGCTGAGGACCAAGGAGAAGGGCATGCGCCTCCTGCAGGCCCAGAAACTGGTCCAGTACCTCCGGGAGTGTGAGGACGCCATGGACTGGATCACCGACAAGGTGAGCTCCCGTGTCCCATACCGTATTAGGACAGTTGTCCTGCCCGTAGCACTTGAAATCTCATTTGCGATGTCCCCTGATGATCCCCGCCCCCCCGCCCGCAGGAGGCCATGGCCACCTCCGAGGAGCTGGGCCAGGACCTGGAGCACGTGGAGCTCCTGCAGAAGAAGTTCGAGGAGTTCCAGACCGACCTGGCGGCCCACGAGGAGCGCGTCAACGAGGTGAACCAGCTGGCCACCAAGCTGATCCAGGAGGCCCACCCCGAGGCCGACCTCATCGTCCGCAAGCAGGACGAGGTCAACTCGGCCTGGCAGCGCCTCAAGGGCCTGGCCCAGCAGCGGCAGGGCAAGCTGTTCGGCGCCGCGGAGGTGCAGCGCTTCAACAGGTGAGCGCCGGCCCGCCACGGGGCTAACGTCCGAGACGGGACTCGATGCGAACCCGTGCGTGTGTGTGTGTGCGTGCGTGCGTGCGTGCGCGCTCTCAACAGGGACGTGGACGAGACCATCAGCTGGATCAAGGAGAAGGAGCAGCTCATGGCCTCCGATGACTTTGGGCGGGACCTGGCCAGCGTCCAGGCCCTGCTGCGCAAGCACGAGGGTCTGGAGAGAGACCTGGCCGCCCTGGAGGACAAGGCACGCGCTCGCTCGCCCGCCCGCGCCCGCCATTACGGCCACGGGCGCCGGCGGGACCTTCTAACCGCGGCTCCTCTCCCCCCCCCCCCCGTCGATCCAGGTCAACAAGCTGGGCGGCGACGCGGAGCGCCTGCAGCAGACGCACCCGCAGAACGCCACGCAGATCCACCTGAAGAAGGACGAGCTGGTCACCAACTGGGAGCAGATCCGCACCCTGGCCGCCGAGCGCCACGCCCACCTCAACGACTCCTACCAGTAAGCGTCCGCGAGGAGGGGGAGGAGGAGGGGGGGGGGGGGGGAGGGGGGGGGGAGGGGGGCGCCGAGGCGCTGTCCCCCGCCTCATCCCGTCCCTCCCTCTGCCCGCTCCAGCCTGCAGCGCTTCACCGCCGACTTCCGGGACCTGACCAGCTGGGTGACGGAGATGAAGGCCCTGATCAACGCCGACGAGCTGGCCAACGACGTGGCCGGGGCCGAGGCTCTGCTGGACCGCCACCAGGAGCACAAGGTGAGGCGCCGGTCCGCACCGCGCCCTTTGAGTCGAGGCGTCCCCACTCCCGGCTGGGGGGTCACGGTGTCGTGCGTCCCTGTGCTCCCCAGGGAGAGATCGACGCCCACGAGGACAGCTTCAGAGCCGCCGACGAAGCCGGCCAGGCCCTGCTCGGCACCGGACACTACGCCTCCGAGGAGGTCAAGGAAAAGGTAGCCCCGGCGTGCTTCTCCCCCCCCCCCCCCCCCCCGCTGCGCCGACACGTCCCTAACCGTGCCTCATTTGCAGCTGGGCGTCCTCTCGGGGGAGAAGGAGTCTCTGCTGGAGCTGTGGGAGGTGCGCCGGCAGCAGTACGAGCAGTGCATGGACCTGCAGCTCTTCTACAGGGACACCGAGCAAGTCGACAACTGGATGAGCAAACAGGAGGTAACCCGCTGCCGTGACGGTTGGAGGTCCTCGACGAGGTGCGGCTCTCGAAGAGGGAGTGGCGTTCATCTCGTGGAGCCGAACGGACCATACGTTTCAGCTTGCGAGCGAAAGAAACGAATCATTCTGGGGTTCGGACTCAGCAGAAGCACCAAACTGTTTCATAGAGTCCGAGGAAAGGCCTCCGCAGAAAGATGATAACGTCTCACTTTTGACAGGGCAGGGTTTAGGAGCTCCGGCGCAAAATACCTCCTGCCCTGTGCAATGTAACCAACAAAGACTCACAAGCATTTTCTCATGTTATGACTGTGCGTTTCCTTGTTGTCCTATTGCCGTGCAGGCCTTCCTCCTCAATGAGGACCTGGGCGACTCTCTGGACAGTGTGGAGGCGCTGCTGAAGAAGCACGAGGACTTTGAGAAGTCCCTCAGTGCCCAGGAGGAAAAGATCACCGTAAGTCCCTCCACTGAGCTGCTCTCTCCTCTCCGGTCTGGGAGTTACGCAATCACAGCCGTCGACCTCGCTTGTGCTCTGAGCGGAAGGCTCCTTCAATCGTGCGCGTGTGTTCTTTTTCTTCCAGGCCCTCGACGAGTTTGCCACCAAACTGATCCAGAACAACCACTACGCCAAGGAGGACGTGGCGACCCGCAGAGACGCCGTAAGTGACACTCTCGGCTCCCCCCGGGCTCCCTGGGGGAAGCCCCCGCGTCCTGTCGCCCCCGAATCGCTGACTCCTCGTCTCCCCCCCCGCCGTCTCTCCCGCCGCAGCTGCTCAGCCGGCGCAACGCCCTCCACGAGCGCGCCCAGTCCCGCCGTGCCGCCCTGGAGGACTCCTTCCACCTGCAGCAGTTCTTCAGGGACTCGGACGAGCTGAAGAGCTGGATCAACGAGAAGATGAAGACCGCCACCGACGAGGCGTACAAGGTAGCCCCGCGCGCGCTCATCGCAGCCCCGTCCGGGTTTTTCCGATGCGCGTTTCGTGTGTCCGGCCTCTGACCCTGTGCTCCGTGGGGGCGACAGGACCCCTCCAACCTGCAGGGCAAGGTGCAGAAACACCAGGCCTTCGAGGCGGAGCTGTCGGCCAACCAGAGCCGCATCGACGCCCTGCAGAAGTCCGGCCAGGAGCTGCTGGACGGGAAGCACTACGCCTCCGCCGAGGTGGCCGGCCGCATGGAGGAGGTCGGCTCCCAGTGGAAGAAGCTGCTGGAGGCCACCGAGCTCAAAGGTACAGGGTCGCTCCTCGCGCAACGGGCCCCTTCCTCTCAGCCGGGGCGGGGGGCTTTGACCCCTCTGTGCTGTCCCCCGTAGCCAAGTAAAGACGCGCACACACACACAGGCACCGCGTGACGCCTCGCATGCCTTCCAGGGGGGGTGGAAGAGCAGCAGCCAGTTCGGTTGGCGTATGTCGTGACAACGAGGCCTTTGAAAACGACGGATGCTTTCGTCAGTCACCCACGTGTGCTCTCCCGGATCAGGATCTGAATGTTTGCTTGCGTTTACCACAGCCATCACATGACAAATGAAACAAACGAGCGAACCACCTCTGAGAGCAGAACAGCAACTCTCCGTCTTTCAACCACGAGCTAGAAACGATGGGAAGATGTGCTCTTCGTAGCGTAAAAGGCGATGCATTGCCACATAATGAGGGCGTGATCGGCCCGCTGACGTTTGCCTCCAGGCATCAAGCTGCGCGAGGCCAACCAGCAGCAGCAGTTCAACAGGAACGTGGAGGACATCGAGCTCTGGCTGTACGAGGTGGAGGGCCACCTGGCCTCCGACGACTACGGCAAGGACCTGACCAGCGTCCAGAACCTGCAGAAGAAGCACGCCCTGCTGGAGGCCGACGTCACCGCCCACCAGGTGCCCGGCTCGGCCGCCCCCGCCCCCGCCCCCGCCCCCGCCTCCGCTCCGCTCCGGAGCCGGCCCCCGCCACGGTGGCGTAACCGCTCTTTCCGCCTCTCTCCCCCCCCCCCTCTCCCCCCAGGACCGCATCGACGGCATCACGATCCAGGCCCAGCAGTTCCAAGAGGCCGGGCACTTCGACGCCGACAACATCCGCAAGAAGCGGGAGGCGCTGGTGGTGCGCTACGAGGCCCTGCGCGAGCCCATGGCGGCGCGCAAGCAGAAGCTGTCCGACTCGCTCCGGCTGCAGCAGCTGTTCAGAGACGTGGAGGACGAGGAGACCTGGATCCGGGAGAAGGAGCCCATCGCCGCCTCCACCAACCGGGGTAAGACGAGCGGCAGGCGAAATGTCAAAACGTCCCCGCGCCCGGGCGCTCTCAAGCGTGACGCGCGCCCGACGTCTTCCCGCCAGGCAAGGACCTGATCGGCGTCCAGAACCTGCTGAAGAAGCACCAGGCCCTGCAGGCCGAGATCACCGGCCACGAGCCCCGCATCAAGGCCGTCACGCAGAAGGGCGAGGCCATGGTGGAGGAAGGTAGGCCGCGTTCGCCCCGGGCCCCTGACGTCTCATCCCCACGCTGAAATCGTGCGTGTGTGTGCGTGTGCGTGCCTGTGCGTGCCCGTGCAGGACACTTCGCCGGCGAGGACGTGAAGGCCAAGCTGGCCGAGCTGCACGGCCGCTGGGACGCGCTGAAGGCCAAGGCGTCGCAGCGGCGGCAGGACCTGGAGGACTCGCTGCAGGCGCAGCAGTACTTCGCCGACGCCAACGAGGCCGAGTCCTGGATGCGGGAGAAGGAGCCCATCGTGGGGAGCACCGACTACGGCAAGGACGAGGACTCGGCCGAGGTACCGGCGGCGTCCCCCCCCCCGCGTCCCCCCCATCCCCGCCCCCCCCCACCCCGCGCTTTAACGCTTTTTGTCTTTGCGCCAGGCCCTGCTGAAGAAGCACGAGGCCCTGATGTCGGACCTGAGCGCCTACGGCAGCAGCATCCAGGCCCTGAAGGAACAGGCCGGGTCCTGCAGGGTAACGCCCTCGCCCTCTCCCTCGCCCTCTCCCCCTCCCCCCCCCCCCCTCTAAGCCTTTGTCCCCCCCGCCTCCTCCAGCAACAAGTGGCCCCCACCGACGACGAGACGGGCAAGGAGCTGGTGCTGGCCCTGTACGACTACCAGGAGAAGAGCCCGCGCGAGGTCACCATGAAGAAGGGCGACATCCTGACGCTGCTCAACAGCACCAACAAGGACTGGTGGAAGGTGGAGGTGAACGACCGCCAGGGCTTCGTCCCCGCCGCCTACGTGAAGAAGCTGGACCCCACGCAGTCCTCGTCCCGGGAGAACCTGCTGGACGAGCACGGCAGCATCGCCCTGCGCCAGGACCAGATAGAGAACCAGTAAGGGTTCCCCCGGGCCCCTCCGCCGACCCGCCTCTCCTTTCCCCCCCCTCCTCCCGGCTCACCGCCTCGCTCTCTCTGCTCAGTTTCTCCACACTAACCACCTTGACCCCCGGCCCCTCTCTCTCTCTCTCTTTCTCTCTCTCTCTCTCTCTGTCTGTCTGTCTCCTCTACTTAACCACTAATCCCTCGCCTCGCCTCGCCTCGCCTCTGAGCAGGCTTGTCACCAAGGAGGCCTGCAGCGTGTCAGTGCGCATGAAGCAGGTGGAAGAGCTGTGAGTAGGAACCGCCCCCCCCCCCCCCACCCCCCCCAACCCCCTCCTCCTCCTCCTCATCTACGTGTTCTTGTGATCGTGACGCCACTAAGTGTCATCCGCCGCCCATACCCAGAGAGCCAGCCGTGTCGTGTCAGCCCTCGTCTGGTCCCCCCCCCCCACACACCCCCCCCCCCCCTCCTCCTCCTCCATCTTCTATCCCACGCCGGGATAGAAGGCTCTGTAACGCATGGTCGGACCGTCCCATTCCGCCATTGGCCCGAGGCTCAATGTTCCACCTTCTCGCCAGAAGGTGGATGCGCTGCATAAGAACGGGGGCTTCCGGCCAGACGTGGAAGCGCCTTCCTTCTTCCTTCCTGCACTCTCTCTCCCTCCCTCCCTCCCTCCCTCCCTCCCTCCCTTTGACTTTTCGATCGCCGTGTCTCCAAGGTACGGCACGCTGCTGGAGCTGGGCGAGAAGCGCAAGGACATGCTGGAGAAGAGCTGCAAGAAGTTCATGCTGTTCCGCGAGGCCAACGAGCTGCAGCAGTGGATCAACGAGAAGGAGGGCGCGCTCACCAACGAGGAGGTGGGCTCCGACCTGGAGCAGGTGGAGGTCCTGCAGAAGAAGTTCGACGACTTCCAGAAGGTTTGGGGGGTTGGGGGGGGGGGGGGGGGCGGGCCGCCGTCTGCACGCGCACGCGTTCCAGGTTAGCGTCCAGTCGGTCGGATGGCGCGTAACGGAGTGGGTTTTGTCCCGGCGCAGGACCTGAAGGCCAACGAGTCTCGCCTGCGGGACATCAACAAGGTGGCGTCGGAGCTGGAGTCCGAGGGCCTGATGGCTGAGGATGCCCCCATGGTCCAGGCCCAGGTCGGTCCCCTCCCCTCCCCCTCCCTCCATCCCCCTCCCTCTCCATCCCCCTCTCTCGCCTGCCCTGTCCGCATCCACTAAACCTTTGTCTCCCCCGTCTCCCGCCCTTCGAAGCAACAGGAGCTGCTCGGCGCCGCCCCCGGCAAGGTCGGAACTCCCTTTACGTCCCCGTTCCCGTTCCCGCCTCCGCCACCGTGAAAACTGAACCCCCGTGTGTTTCTCTGTCTCTCCCGACAGGACGAGGCCGACTCCAAGACCGCGTCTCCCTGGAAGGTAAGCCGGTTTCACGCTCCCAGAGACGGGCCTCGATCTCGTCTCGGGGGGGTCTAAGTGGGCAGCGAGTTCTCAGGCGATTGCGCAACCCCGCCCCCGGAAACACCTGGGTGGCGCGAGGTCAGGTCGACGCCCCGCGCCCCGAGACGTCCGAGTCAGTCCGCCCGTCCTCCGGGGACACCTGGGCCGAGGGGGGGGGGGGGAATCATCCGAAAAGTCTCTGGCCTGAGGCGGTCTCTTAATCCTCCTCCCCTCCCTCCCTGTCTCCACTGTCTCTCTGCCGCCGTCTCGTCGTAGAACATACGCTTGGCTGTTCAGACCACGGCTAACTTTAATACCATCAAGGTAAGAGGAACCGCACCCCCCCCCACCCCCACCCCCACCGGCTCCCCCGTCCTGCATCGTGATGAGAGAACTAACGTCGTCATGGTTTCCGTCTAGCTGTGGCGTGCTCCATGTCCCCCCCCCCCCCCCTTCCCACCCACCGGCTCCCCCGTCCTGCATCGTGATGAGAGAACTAACGTCGTCATGGTTTCCGTCTAGCTGTGGCGTGCTCCATGCCCCCCCCCCCCCCCCCCCCCCTTCCCACCCCCCACGCTCACACGTGACCGTCCTAGTTTTGTCCATGGCGTCTGTCTGTCCCCTGCCTGGTTGTCGTGTGAAGGATGAACTCCCTCCGGAAGTGGACGCCGTCCTGGCTTGTCGTTGTGGCCCCTCTTTGGTTTTGCTCGTCCCCGGCGTCCTCGCCCCCGTCACGCACCCGCTTTTGTGTCGCCCGCCCCCGTCCCCATCCCCGTCCTCGTCCTCGTCCCCGTCCTCGTCCCTCATTCGCTTCTGCATGGTCGTATCGTCGGGAACTCCTACCTGCGGCCAGGTGCCGAGTCCAGGTTGCGTCCCCTGGCGTTCTCAGTTTCGCCCGGAACAGGAAGTCAACCGCAGATGCGAGTCCACTGACCGCTGTCCGCCCTCCCCCCTCCCCCCCCCCCTCCCCCCTCCGCCCGCGCAGGAGCTGAACAACCGCTGGCGCTCGCTGCAGCAGCTGGCCGAAGAGAGGAGCAACATGCTGGGCAGCGCCCACGAGGTGCAGCGCTTCCACAGGTGGGAGGGGCGCACAGGTTCGGGCCTTTTTGCTTTTTGCCCGTCTCGGGGGGGGCCGCCTGACCCGAGCTGTGCCCACGTGTGCGCAGGGACGCGGACGAGACCAAGGAGTGGATCGAGGAGAAGAACCAGGCCCTCAACACCGACAACTACGGCCACGACCTGGCCAGCGTCCAGGCCCTGCAGCGCAAGCACGAAGGCTTCGAGAGGGACCTGGCGGCCCTGGGCGATAAGGTCGCACACCCGGGGGGGTCCCCGCACGTCTCGCCGGTCGCGAGGCCGCGGAGTGCTGATTTGTCTTGCCCCCTCGCCCCCGCAGGTGAACTCGCTGGGGGAGACGGCCGAGCGTCTGATCCAGTCCCACCCCGAGGCGGTGGACGACATCAAGGAGAAGTGCACGGAGCTCAACACGGCGTGGAGCAGCCTGGTGGGCCGCGCCGACCAGCGCAAGGACAAGCTGGGCAACTCCCACGACCTGCAGCGCTTCCTGTCCGACTTCAGGTGGGCCCGCGCCCCGTCTCTCCGGGCCCGACCCGGCGGCGGTCCGCCTCGCCTCGCCTCACCTCTCCCCGTCCTCTGCCGCCCCACAGGGACCTCATGTCCTGGATCAACGGCATCCGCGGGCTGGTGTCGTCCGAGGAGCTGGCCAAGGACGTGACCGGAGCCGAGGCTCTGCTGGAGAGGCACCAGGTACGACGCCCACGCAGCCCTGCGCGACTTTCTCTCTCTCTCTCTTCTTCTCCTTCTTCTGTGTTCTCGTCCGCTCAATCCGTCTCCCCCCAGGAGCACCGCACGGAGATCGACGCCCGCGCCGGCACCTTCCAGGCCTTCGAGCAGTTTGGCCAGCAGCTGCTGGTGCGCGGCCACTACGCCAGCCCCGAGATCCAGCAGAAGCTGGAGGCGCTGGACCGCGAGCGCGCCGACCTGGAGAAGGCCTGGGTGCAGCGCCGCATGATGCTGGACCAGTGCTTGGAGCTGCAGGTGCTGAGGCCGCGGCCCCCCATCCCCATCCCCACCTCGGCCCCACGTTAGTGCTAACGCCCACTGACCGCTCCCTGCCCTTCCCCCCCCCCCATCTGCAGCTCTTCAACAGGGACTGCGAGCAGGCCGAGAACTGGATGGCCGCCCGCGAGGCCTTCCTGGCCAGCGACGACAAGGGCGACTCCCTGGACAGCGTGGAGGCCCTCATCAAGAAGCACGAGGACTTCGACAAGGCCATCAACGTGCAGGTGAGCGGGCCCGCCCCCCCCCCCTTTCGCGCCCTCGCACCCGCTGGCCCGTTGTAACGCGCTCTCTGCTGCCCGGCCGGCCGTCCAGGAGGAGAAGATCGCCGCCCTGCAGTCCTTCGCCGACCAGCTGATCGGAGCCGACCACTACGCCAAACCCGAGATCTTCAGCCGCTGCAATGAGGTCCTGGACAGGTACGGAGCGAAACCCGTAGCCCCCCCCCCCCTCTCTAAGACCTCCCCCTCTCCCTCTCTAAGACGTCTCGCCCTCCGACCCGCGGCAGGTGGCGGCGCCTGAAGGCCCAGATGATCGAGAAGCGCTCCAAGCTGGGCGAGTCCCAGACGCTGCAGCAGTTCAGCAGGGACGTGGACGAGATCGAGGCCTGGATCAGCGAGAAGCTGCAGACCGCCACCGACGAGTCCTACAAGGACCCCACCAACATCCAGGTAACGGGGGCCCCGCCGTCCTCGCCCTCAGCCGCCGGCACGGGTCGACACGGGGACGCCGAGGCTGACGTGTTTCTCCCTTGACGATAACTCTCCTCAAACTGTGTGAAACCCCCCCCCCCCCTCCTCCTCCCCCCTTGCGTGAGACTGAACCTCTCTCCCACTTGTCTCGTTTCTCATAGCTGTCCAAGCTGCTGGTAAGTTTGCGAGGCGCCTCGGCCCGACTTAACACCCGAGCTGGCCCTCCCTCCACACCTGTCCGTGTCCTCGCTGTGTGTGTGTGTGTGTGTGCGTGTCCGTCCCCCTCATCGTTCATCCTCCTCCACCGAGGTGTCCCGGCGTGTCCATTCCACTTCATTTTGTCCCCCACGCGTGTGCCGTGTCCCAGCGTTTGTGTTTGTTTGTGTTCTGTTAGCAGTAGCTGTCGGGTGTGGCTTCCGTTGTCAAGTCTCCGTTCTGGCCTCCGTTGTCGAGCCACTTTCCGTTCGCTTGTCCCGTTTGCGTGTGCGTGTGCGTCTGAACCACCCCGTGCCGCTGATTGGACACGGGCTGACCCGCTCTCCCCCCTCCCCCTCCCCCTCCCCCTCCCCTCCCCCGCCCGCCGACAGAGCAAGCACCAGAAGCACCAGGCGTTCGAGGCCGAGCTGCACGCCAACGCCGACCGCATCCGCGGCGTCATCGACACCGGCAACGCCCTCATCCACAGGGGGGCGTGCGCCGGCAGCGAGGACGCGGTCAAGGTATTCGCACGCGCACACACACACACACACACACACACACAGGGCAGTCAGAAGAGACGGGTCTGTGGGGTGTAGCAGGAGACGTAACCTGGCAGGAACGTCCAACGGAAAAGCTACATTGCAGGTCTATTGTAATCGATGGCGATTGTGGTTTGACAGTGTCGCAACCAGTCGCTCGCACTTCTCTTAGTCTGGGCTCGTACATGGGTATGAACTGCTCCTAGTCTGGGCTCGTACGTGGGTATGAACTGCTCCTAGTCTGGGCTCGTACGTGGGTATGAACTGCTCCTAGTCTGGGCTCGTACGTGGGTATGAACTGCTCCTAGTCTGGGCTCGTACGTGGGTATGAACTGCTCCTAGCCTGGGCTCGTACGTGGGTATGAACTGCTCTACCGAGGGTTGCAGACCGACAGAGCCAAGTTAGTCCTAGTTCAAGTCTGGTCCGCGTGTAACATCGGATGAATGTGCCAGCTTCCATTTAACAACGATAACCATAGGACCGCTGCGTCCCCCCCCCCCCCCCCCCCAGGCCCGTCTCAACGCCCTGGACGAGCAGTGGCAGTTCCTGGTCAACAAGTCGGCGGAGAAGAGCCAGAAGCTGAAGGAGGCCAACAAGCAGCAGAACTTCAACACGGGCATCAAGGACTTCGACTTCTGGCTGTCGGAGGTGAGAGAGCCGGCTCGGAGCGAGCGAGCCCCCCCCCCCCCCCGGGAGGCGGCCCGCGGCGCCGATCTCACGCCGCGCGCCCCCTCTCTGCGTCCCCAGGTGGAGGCCCTGCTGGCGTCCGAGGACTACGGCAAGGACCTGGCCTCGGTCAACAACCTGCTGAAGAAGCACCAGCTGCTGGAGGCCGACATCTCGGCCCACGAGGTAGGCGGCCCGCCCCCCGGGTCCAGCCAGTGCGCTCTCCCCCTCCCATGCTGCAGCCCGTCCCTGTGTGTGTCCCCCCTCCCCCCCTCCCCCCTCCCCCGCAGGACCGGCTGAAGGACCTGAACGGCCAGGCGGACAGCCTGATGGCCAGCAACGCCTTCGACACGTCGCAGGTGAGGGACAAGCGCGACGCCGTCAACGGCCGCTTCGCCAAGATCAAGAGCATGGCGGCGGGCCGGCGCGCCAAGCTCAACGAGTCCCACCGCCTGCACCAGTTCTTCAGGGACCTGGACGACGAGGAGTCCTGGATCAAGTGAGTCGACGGGCAGCTAGCCGCCCCCCCCTCCTACCGCCCGGCCCCGCCTGACGCTCTGCCCCCCCCCCACCCCCCCACCTCCGCAGGGAAAAGAAGCTGCTGGTGAGCTCGGAGGACTACGGACGTGACTTGACGGGGGTGCAGAACCTGAGGAAGAAGCACAAGAGGCTGGAGGCCGAGCTGGGGGCTCACGAGCCGGCCATTCAGGTAGGAGGGGGAAAGCGGGCCGCCTTCAAAAGCAGTCCCATCGAAAGGGGCATGGTGAGAACGGCGTGCGTGTGCGTGCGTGTGTGTGCGGTTCCAGTCGGTGCTGGACACCGGGAAGAAGCTGTCCGACGACAACACCATCGGCCAGGAGGAGATCCAGCAGCGGCTGGCCCAGTTCGTGGACCACTGGAAGGAGCTGAAAGACTTGTCGGGGGCCAGGTAAGCCCGTCGGGCCTGGCGATGAAGACGAAGAGAGCGGGGGGCGGGGGGCCTTTCGTAAAGCGGGACGTGTGTGTGTGCGTGTGCGCGCCCCAGGGGACAGAGGCTGGAGGAGTCGCTGGAGTACCAGCAGTTCGTGGCCAACGTGGAGGAGGAGGAGGCGTGGATCAACGAGAAGCTGAACCTGGTGGGCAGCGAGGACTACGGCGACACGCTGGCGGCCGTGCAGGTGCCCGCTTTGCTTTCCCGGTTTCTTTCCGGGGGGCCCCTCCCTCCCCCCTCCCTCCCTCCCTCCCTCCCTCCTCCCTCTGAAACCGGGCCCTCCTCTCTCTCTCTCCCCGCCAGGGGCTGCTCAAGAAGCACGAGGCCTTCGAGACGGACTTCACCGTGCACCGGGACCGGGTCAACGACGTGTGCGCCAACGGCGAGGAGCTCATCAAGAAGGTACGGCCCTCCCTCGCAAGAGTCCCGCTCCCAGCCGGAGCCCGTCCCGAAGCTGAACGTGCCCCCTCCCCCTCCCCCTCTCCCTCCCCCCTCCCCCCGCAGAACAACCACCACGTGGACAACATCAGCGCCAAGATGTCGGCGCTGCGGGGCAAAGTGTCGGAGCTGGAGCGGGCGGCGGCCCAGCGCAAGGCCAAGCTGGACGAGAACTCCGCCTTCCTGCAGTTCAACTGGAAGGCCGACGTGGTGGAGTCCTGGATCGGTACGCGCGCACACACACACACACACACACACACAGATTGAGGCGCGTTTGCACAGACGTAGTGATGCTTAGACGATGCTCTGTGTCCAGGCGAGAAGGAGAACAGCCTGAAGACGGACGACTACGGCCGAGACCTGTCCTCGGTGCAGACCCTGCTCACCAAGCAGGTGCTCCTCCTCCTCCCTCCCTCTCTCTTCCTCCCTCCCACGGCGAGCCCGCGCCTCCTCTCCGCCTCACCCTCGCGCTCTCTCTCCCCGCAGGAGACGTTCGACGCCGGCCTGCAGGCCTTCCAGCAGGAGGGCATCACCAACATCACGGCCCTCAAGGACCAGCTGCTGGCGGCCAAGCACGTCCAGTCCAAGGCCATCGAGGCGCGCCACGCCGCCCTCATGAAGCGCTGGAACCAGCTGCTGTCCAACTCCGCCGCCCGCAAGAAGAAGCTCCTGGAGGCCCAGGAGCACTTCCGAAAGGTCAGAGAGCGACTCCCAAGTGGGGCCGGGGGGTGTGTGGGGGGGGGGGGGGAGGGGCTGGCTCGACCGCCAGAGCCGTTGTAAGCTATCGACCCGCGTGTGTGTGCAGGTGGAGGACCTGTTCCTGACCTTCGCCAAGAGCGTCGGCCTTCAACAGCTGGTTCGAGAACGCCGAGGAGGACCTGACCGACCCGGTGCGCTGCAACTCGCTGGAGGAGATCCGGGCGCTGCGCGACGCCCACGAGGCCTTCCGCTCCTCGCTGAGCTCGGCGCAGGCCGACTTCAACCAGCTGGCCGAGCTGGACCAGCAGATCAAGAGCTACCAGGTGGTGTCCAACCCCTACACCTGGTTCACCATGGAGGCCCTGGAGGAGACCTGGCGGAACCTGCAGAAGATCATCAAGGTGCCCGCACGCACGCACGCACACACACACACACACACACACACACATGCATTGGACAGCCGGTCTCACCTCTTCAGATGTGTGCAGGAGCGGGAGCTGGAGCTGCAGAAAGAGCAAAGGAGGCAGGAGGAAAACGACAAGTTGCGGCAGGAGTTCGCCCAGCACGCAAACGCCTTCCACCAGTGGCTGCAGGAGACCAGGTAAAGGGTCGGGGCTCGGGGGGCGGTCGGGGGGTCGGAGGTCAGGGCCGCCCTGCCACCGAGTCGTGCCTGGCATGCCACACGCCGCGTGGACGACGCGTGCCCGCCTCCGCCTGATGACCCGTGCTCCGTTGTCGGGGTTGTTTGCACCGTTGCCATGGACTCATGTTAACGTCTCTCTCTCTCTCTCTCCAACCCCTCTCTCCCTCTCTCTCTCTCTCTCTCTCTCTCTCCAACCCCTCTCTCCCCTCCTCCTCTCGGCTGCTTCCTCGCTGGTGCTTGGGATCACTGTGCTAATCAGGACGTACCTTCTGGATGGGTTAATATCTCCTTTTTTTCTGATTTTTACTAAATGTGTGTGTGTGTGTGTGGGTGCGGATACAGGGGGGGGGGGGGGGTCGATCCAGCGTGTCGGGGTGTGGAGTCTACGGTCCAATCGCAAAGCAGTCAGTGGACACGCACAGCCGTTAGATCGACTGTGCGTCTGCGGTGCCAGGGTGTGAGGCCGATTACTACTACTACTACTACTAGCAGCTAGGTGGGGGGGGGGGGAACAAGTTCCTGTCACTGTTGGGGCCCCTCCTGCTCCAAAGCGTCAGACAGACAGCTCGCCCCGCGGCGCCGCCCAGGTACGTTCCCGTCGCAGGTCCGGCGGTCGGCGCCGGCCTCTCGGGTTTGTGGTGCGCTCTGAGATCCGGGGGAGACGTGAACAAGGGCCCGGAAATGAGTTGGTACGCGGCCGCCCGGATAGGGGGGGGGGGGTGATCCTCACCCCCAGTCGAGGATGGAGTCGTGTGACTGTTGTTCATAGCATCCACTGATTGAAAAGTGATTTCAAAGTGAACTGTGTCTGCTCTCTCCTGAAAGCAGTCTGCTCTCTCCCCCCCCCCCCCCCCCCCATCCTCTCTCCGAATAGCATAGCCTATCGCCGGGTTATCTGTGTCTATCAGTACCAGGTTGCTGATGATCTGTCTGGAAGGTCAACCTCCTTTTGAACCTCCTCGCTCACCCCTCTTCGCGCTTCTCCTGACCCACGCCACGCCCTCGGGGCCGTGTGTGTGTGTGTGTGTGTGTGTGTGACCCCTCCCACCCCCCACTCCCCCCCCCCCCCCGCCCACACACACAGCCGTGTGCTAGCCTCCGGGTGCTCTCCACAGGCCCGCTCTACTAACACGCAGCCCGCCTTCACGCATCCTAACGGCTTCCTCGGGACCCATTTAACCCAGGCGTTCATCTCTAACCCAGAGCTGACTGGGCACTAACGGCGCACCGCAGCGCCCCCAACCCGTGTGACGTGGCCTGTGTGCATGGCGTGGGTCGTCGCCAGACCTAGACCGCATGGTTGCAGCCCCCACCCCCCCCCCACCCCCACCCCCCGTGCCAGTCAAGGGGTCGGCCTGGTTCGGTAGTTCACTCCCAGTTTACCCCTCCAGTCACTCGGAGCGGGCTCGGTGGGGATACTGGATCTGGTCTAACAGAGGGTTGTTTGGGGTGGGTGGGTGGGTGGGGAGGTGAGGGGGGGTGCAGCGGGTCTAGCGGCCTCCGCTCCTGTCTGTCTAACGCGTCCTCTGCTCTGCGTCAGGTCGTGCATGGTGGAGGAGTCCGGTACCTTGGAGTCGCAGCTGGAGGCCACCAAGGTGAATATCGGCCCCACCGGGCGAGCCGCTCGCATCCGCGCGTCATTCCCGGACCGGCAGGAACTGAGAAGAGCGTGCGTGTGCGTGCGTGTGTGTGCGCGCGTGTGTGTGTGTGTGTGTGCAGCGTAAGCATCAGGAGATCCGGGCGATGCGCAGCCAGCTGAAGAAGATCGAGGACCTGGGCGCAGCCATGGAGGAAGCTCTGATCCTGGACAACAAGTACACGGAGCACAGCACGGTGGGGCTGGCCCAGCAGTGGGACCAGTTAGACCAGTTGGGAATGCGGATGCAGCACAACCTGGAGCAGCAGATACAGGCCAGGTGAGTCAGCGGAGCTCTCACACACACACACACACACACACACACACACACACACACACTCTCTGAGCGCTGGATTCAATTCCGTCTGTCCCTCTGTCCCCCCCCCCCCCCCTGCAGAAACACCACTGGCGTGACAGAAGAAGCCCTGAAGGAGTTCAGCATGATGTTCAAGTGAGTGGCCTCGCCGTCCGCCGCTCCATCGGCACGTCCGCCCCCGAGCCGCCCCCGCCCTCATCTCCATCTCCATCCATCTGTTCCGTTCTGTCGCGCCCCTGCAGGCACTTCGACAAGGAGAAGTCGGGCCGTCTCAACCACCAGGAGTTCAAGTCCTGCCTGCGCTCGCTGGGCTACGACCTGCCCATGGTGGAGGAGGGCGAGCCCGACCCCGAGTTCGAGTCCATACTGGACACGGTGGACCCCAACAGGTCTGTCCCGCTCGGCGGCTCTACCATGGAAAACGAGTCGGTTTAGGTCTCTGTTGAAAATGAGTCCGTTGCCAAGTCTGGGAAGTTTCTCCGTTTGGAAGCTGAACTGAGTTGTCATGTGTGCAGGCATAAAGATGGAACGTTTCTGTTGTTATAATCAAACAGACCTTTACGATGGAGCACTTATAAATGACGTTACAACTGGCTTGCCAGCAGAAGAGACAAAACACGCATTTTGATTTAAATGAATATTTGTTGGTTTAATATAGGTCGGTGTAGGAACATTTCCAAAAAATCCTGAATGTAAAGTTACATGAACTTCAGCTTTCCACCTCCTTGGCAATGACAGGTGCTAAAACATTATCACATGCTCAGAACAAGGATGAGATTAATGCCCCCCCCCCTCCTTAAACACAAAGCCAACACCCACACAGGCCTCACGATGGTCAGAGCAAAGTTACAGCTGCTCCCAGTGTCACCTTCGTCACCTGACGTGCGGATTTGCTCGCAGGGACGGCAACGTGTCGTTGCAGGAGTACATGGCGTTCATGATCAGCCGCGAAACGGAGAACGTCAAGTCCAGCGAGGAGATCGAGAGCGCCTTCCGAGCCCTGAGCACCGAGAACAAGCCCTACGTCACCAAGGAGGAGCTGTACCAGGTGAGAGAGGGCCGTGTGTGTGTGTGTGTGTCCCCCCCACGCCGGGATGCTGCTGACCTGACCTGACCTGACCTGACCTGACCTGTCTGGTCCGGAGAGTTCTGACCTCCTCCTCCTCCTCCTCCTCCTCCTCCTCTCCCCCTTCCAGAACCTGACCAAGGAGCAGGCCGACTACTGCCTGTCACACATGAAGCCCTACCTGGACAGCAAGGGCCGCGAGCTGCCGTCGGCCTTCGACTTCGTGGAGTTCACCCGCTCGCTCTTCGTCAACTGATCCCCCCGCCCGCCAGTGACCAATCGGGATGCGTTTCCCCCCCCACACCCCCCACCCCCACACACACACCCACCCACCCACTTAAGTACACTCACGGCTGAAACTGCATGATCGTGGCACTAGGAATACTCACCAACGACAACTATCAGTGCCGTTTGTCTCGCTCGACCCCTAACTCTTTGTGCTTCTCATGCTAGCCTAGTGGATCCGTCTGCATTTGAATGTGACCGTTTTAGCTTGCGCTCTCACCGACTTTATAAACCCCATAGTAACGATAGGCAACAACTTCTTGACAGCTGCGGTGTCCTTCAATAAACGCTACTGGTTAGAACTGGAAACCTTGCCTCCGGCCTTCATTCCACCTTCCAGAACTTGCCTTGTCCTCAGAGCAAATCGGTGCACGTCAGTCGAAGCCACTGATTGGCCGTCTCATCCTGCCACCTGATTGGCCAGCTGCTCCAGCTGGCTGCTCTCTCTGGGCTTCTGCTCCATCAGCTCGGCGCTCAGCTGCCAGACGCCCACGCTTCCGTCCGTGCCGCCCTCGGCCAGCAGCTGAGGGTTGCGGCGGTTGAAAGCGAGGCAGGCCGCGGCCCGGCCCTCCTCCCCGTGCTCCAGGACCGCTGCGGGCCTCGGGGACCTGCGGCCCAGGTCGAACACCTGGACTCCGCCTGAGGGAGATGCGACGAGAGTCAGACGCTCCATTAAGTCACTATCAAGTAACTGAAAACAAAGTCCAAAGCTCTATTAACATGTAGTGACACATCAATCGAAGGGTTATGGGAGGGCTATAGAGAAGCCACACTCGGCTAGCACAGAATGTACCCACCCAGAGGGTCCCTGCTGCCGTACCTTGAGCGGAGGCTGCGGCCATCACCAGCGGCCTGGCTGGAGACCACTGCATCTGGAAGACGTAGGAGTCGCACACCCTGAGGGAGAGCAGCGGGCCGGCCTGCAGCAGGGAGTGCAGCTGGGCCACGCCGTCGGTGCCCGCACTCACAAACAGGTTCCTGCACACGGCAGCGCCGCCAGGGAAGACAGGTAGGACAGCTGGTCAGTCTGGAGGCGGGACAGCTATCCACTCTGTCAGTAGGACAGCTAGTCAGTCTGGAGGCGGGACAGCTATCCACTCTGTCAGTAGGACAGCTAGTCAGTCTGGAGGCGGGACAGCTATCCACTCTGTCAGTAGGACAGCTAGGCAGTCTGGAGGCGGGACAGCTATCCACTGTCAGGAGGACAACTAGTCAGTCTGGAGGCAGGACAACTATCCACTGTCAGTAGGACAACCAGTCAGTCTGGATGCGGGACAACTATCCACTGTCAGTAGGACAACCAGTCAGTCTGGATGCGGGACAACTATCCACTGTCAGTAGGACAACTAGTCAGTCTGGAGGTAGGACAACTATCCACTGTCAGGAGGACAGCTAGTCAGTCTGGAGGCAGGACAACTATCCACTGTCAGTAGGACAACCAGTCAGTCTGGATGCGGGACAACTATCCACTGTCAGTAGGACAACCAGTCAGTCTGGATGCGGGACAACTATCCACTGTCAGTAGGACAACTAGTCGGTCTGGAGGCAGGACAACTATCCACTGTCAGTAGGACAACTAGTCAGTCTGGAGGCGGGACAACTATCCACTCTGTCAGTAGGACAACTAGTCAGTCTGGAGGCAGGACAACTATCCACTGTCAGTAGGACAACTAGTCAGTCTGGAGGCGGGACAACTATCCACTGTCAGTAGGACAACTAGTCAGTCTGGAGGCGGGATAACTACCCACTGTCAGTAGGACAACTAGTCAGTCTGGAGGCGGGATAACTACCCACTGTCAGTAGGACAACCAGTCAGTCTGGAGGCGGGACAACTGTCCACTGTCAGTAGGACAACTAGTCAGTCTGGAGGCGGGACAACTAGTCAGTCTGGAGGCAGGACAACTATCCACTGTCAGTAGGACAACTAGTCAGTCTGGAGGCGGGACAACTATCCACTGTCAGTAGGACAACTAGTCAGTCTGGAGGCGGGACAACTATCCACTGTCAGTAGGACAACTAGTCAGTCTGGAGGCGGGACAACTATCCACTGTCAGTAGGACAACTAGTCAGTCTGGAGGCGGGACAACTATCCACTGTCAGTAGGACAACTAGTCAGTCTGGAGGCGGGACAACTATCCACTGTCAGTAGGACAACTAGTCAGTCTGGAGGCGGGACAACTATCCACTCTGTCAGTAGGACAACTAGTCAGTCTGGAGGCGGGACAACTATCCACTGTCAGTAGGACAACTAGTCAGTCTGGAGGCGGGATAACTACCCACTGTCAGTAGGACAACCAGTCAGTCTGGAGGCGGGACAACTGTCCACTGTCAGTAGGACAACTAGTCAGTCTGGAGGCGGGACAACTAGTCAGTCTGGAGGCGGGACAACTATCCACTGTCAGTAGGACAACTAGTCAGTCTGGAGGCGGGACAACTATCCACTGTCAGTAGGACAACTAGTCAGTCTGGAGGCGGGACAGCTATCCACTGTCAGTAGGACAACTAGTCAGTCTGGAGGCGGGACAACTATCCACTGTCAGTAGGACAACTAGTCAGTCTGGAGGCGGGACAGCTATCCACTGTCTGTAGGACAACTAGTCAGTCTGGAGGCGGGACAGCTATCCACTGTCTAGGACAACTAGTCAGTCTGGATGCGGGACAACTATCCACTGTCAGTAGGACAACTAGTCAGTCTGGAGGCAGGACAACTATCCACTGTCAGTAGGACAACCAGTCAGTCTGGATGCGGGACAACTGTCCACTGTCAGTAGGACAACTAGTCAGTCTGGAGGCGGGACAACTAGTCAGTCTGGAGGCGGGACAACTATCCACTGTCAGTAGGACAACTAGTCAGTCTGGAGGCGGGACAACTATCCACTGTCAGTAGGACAACTAGTCAGTCTGGAGGCGGGACAGCTATCCACTGTCAGTAGGACAACTAGTCAGTCTGGAGGCGGGACAACTATCCACTGTCAGTAGGACAACTAGTCAGTCTGGAGGCGGGACAGCTATCCACTGTCTGTAGGACAACTAGTCAGTCTGGAGGCGGGACAGCTATCCACTGTCTAGGACAACTAGTCAGTCTGGATGCGGGACAACTATCCACTGTCAGTAGGACAACTAGTCAGTCTGGAGGCAGGACAACTATCCACTGTCAGTAGGACAACCAGTCAGTCTGGATGCGGGACAACTATCCACTGTCAGTAGGACAACTAGTCAGTCTGGAGGTAGGACAACTATCCACTGTCAGGAGGACAGCTAGTCAGTCTGGAGGCAGGACAACTATCCACTGTCAGTAGGACAACCAGTCAGTCTGGATGCGGGACAACTATCCACTGTCAGTAGGACAACCAGTCAGTCTGGATGCGGGACAACTATCCACTGTCAGTAGGACAACTAGTCGGTCTGGAGGCAGGACAACTATCCACTGTCAGTAGGACAACTAGTCAGTCTGGAGGCGGGACAACTATCCACTCTGTCAGTAGGACAACTAGTCAGTCTGGAGGCAGGACAACTATCCACTGTCAGTAGGACAACTAGTCAGTCTGGAGGCGGGATAACTACCCACTGTCAGTAGGACAACCAGTCAGTCTGGAGGCGGGACAACTGTCCACTGTCAGTAGGACAACTAGTCAGTCTGGAGGCGGGACAACTAGTCAGTCTGGAGGCAGGACAACTATCCACTGTCAGTAGGACAACTAGTCAGTCTGGAGGCGGGACAACTATCCACTGTCAGTAGGACAACTAGTCAGTCTGGAGGCGGGACAACTATCCACTGTCAGTAGGACAACTAGTCAGTCTGGAGGCGGGACAACTATCCACTGTCAGTAGGACAACTAGTCAGTCTGGAGGCGGGACAACTATCCACTGTCAGTAGGACAACTAGTCAGTCTGGAGGCGGGACAACTATCCACTGTCAGTAGGACAACTAGTCAGTCTGGAGGCGGGACAACTATCCACTGTCAGTAGGACAACCAGTCAGTCTGGAGGCGGGACAACTATCCACTGTCAGTAGGACAGCTAGTCAGTCTGGAGGCGGGACAACTATCCACTGTCAGTAGGACAGCTAGTCAGTCTGGAGGCGGGACAACTATCCACTGTCAGTAGGACAACTAGTCAGTCTGGAGGCGGGACAACTATCCACTGTCTGTAGGACAACTAGTCAGTCTGGAGGCGGGACAACTATCCACTGTCAGTAGGACAACTAGTCAGTCTGGAGGCGGGACAACTATCCACTCTGTCAGTAGGACAGCTAGTCAGTCTGGAGGCGGGACAACTATCCACTGTCAGTAGGACAACTAGTCAGTCTGGAGGCGGGACAGCTATCCACTGTCTAGGACACTAGTCAGTCTGGAGGCGGGACAACTATCCACTGTCAGTAGGACAACTAGTCAGTCTGGAGGCGGGACAACTATCCACTGTCAGTAGGACAACTAGTCAGTCTGGAGGCGGGATAACTATCCACTGTCAGTAGGACAACTAGTCAGTCTGGAGGCGGGACAACTATCCACTGTCAGTAGGACAACTAGTCAGTCTGGAGGCGGGACAGCTATCCACTGTCAGTAGGACAACTAGTCAGTCTGGAGGCAGGACAACTATCCACTGTCAGTAGGACAACTAGTCAGTCTGGAGGCGGGACAACTAGTCAGTCTGTCAGTAGGACAGCTAGTCAGTCTGGAGGCGGGACAACTAGTCAGTCTGGAGGCAGGACAACTATCCACTGTCAGTAGGACAACTAGTCAGTCTGGAGGCGGGACAGCTATCCACTGTCTAGGACAACTAGTCAGTCTGGAGGCGGGACAACTATCCACTGTCAGTAGGACAACTAGTCAGTCTGGAGGCGGGACTCCAATGCTATGCTTGGCATGCTATTTACGTAGGAAAGCTAATCGAAGAGCGGGAGCTCTGGCAACTCCTTCCTCCGCTGACCTGTGGAACGGGGAGAAGTGGATGGAGTGGACGGGGCCGCTGTGAGGCTTGAAGGAGAAGACGGCCGGGGCCCTGGGCGGCACGCTGTGACTCTGCGAGGGGCTCGCGGCCGGCGTCCGGGAGGAGAAGGCGCACCTGAGCAGCAGGCCTCCCTCGGAGCCCACCAGGAAGGTGTCGGGGTCCCAGGGGGACAGGGCCAGGGAGGTGACGCCCACCGTGCTGCCGCCACCGCTCTGAGGTGGAACGCGGGGGACGGAGGCCTTAGCCTTTTGTCAACACGTTTCAGCGTTTCCCAAACCAACAAACACAAACCCCTGCCGGCCCTCACCTTGACGTTGCTGCCGCCGCCGGGCACCTGCTGCCGCGTGAAGGCGTAGGCGGCCCTCAGGAGTAGGCAGCCCTGGTCCGGGTCCACCGTCCACAGCAGGACGCTCCCCCCGGAGCTGGCACTGAGGACGGCGAACTCTCCCTTCTTCTGCAGGGGCACCCACTCCACCTGGCCAGGGGACACGCCGCTGAGAGGCCGCGGCTCATGGTGCAGAGCAGGGCACAGCATGCAAACTGCCAGCAGCAGCAGCAGCTGCGATCAGACCCACTAATCGCTGTGTCGTCAGGTTAGAGTGACGATGAATGGTCAGAAAACGTAACGGCTAAAGCAGGCGGCAATGGCACTCGTCCATTGGTTTACCATGGGAGGTTCCAGATGGATCAAGACAATCTAATTTATGGAACAGTGAACAAAGTAGGTGAGACATAGTCCTTGTATCTCGCTTATAGAAGTGTCAACTTTAGAAGTGTCGGTTGTTTCTATTGAAACTGTTGAAACCCTTTCCTGTGATGTACCTACATGTTTGTACCTACACAAGACTTGGGTCACACCGTTGGCAAACGTGGGGGCGTGTCCTATAACTGTTCACGATCATGATTACATCACCTTCAAAGCAGAAAACTTGGGACACGCCTATTTAAACCAGCTTTTAGCTAACATTTTATCTGGTGTATTCCCATATGTTATTCCTATAGTATTATTGTTACCACTTGTTACCATTTTATTCTATTCATCTACCTTGCGCATTCGCTTTCATCTTGAGACACTGGGAACGCTAGGCTAATGCTAATGATCAGGTGAGTGTCTTCTCACCGACATCCCTCCCCGGGGTATACCTGACATCAGCTGGAAAATATTCCCATGCATGCCAAACAAGTAGTGTGGGAACTGTGTGAACTCACTTGATAAACAGGCTCCCTGTGGCTGTCTGCTGACATCCCAGTCTGAGCCAGCATTGGGTCCCCAGTCTGACTGGTGTCCCACACCACCACTCCCCCGTTGTACAGGCCTCCTGCAGCCAAGATGGCGTGCACGCGCACACACACACACACACACACACACACACACACACACACACACACACACACACACAGTTTACACTACATGTGGCTTAATTTTGACGCCTTTATCAAGACTTTTTAGACACCTTCCAACAAGATTTAAGACCTCAATGCAATCTCGAGCATAATGACATAATTGGCAGGTGTCACAAACCCTAAGGAAAGTAACAACTGGTCGACTCACTGATGAGAGTTCATAGTGAGCCAGCAGTCCAGTAAAATAGCTATTTTCCAATGGCAAAAGTCTTTAAATAGAGTTAAAACACGTGTCTAAAATAGTGTTAAATCAGCTGTCAGATCATCCAACAATTTTCCTAACTTCAGTGATGCTCTGTACAGACATACTACACTGGACACAAAATAACCACCGCTTACCGGGCTCAAACTGAGCCCTTTCTTGACCACTAAGGATCTTCCATGTCATTTCTGCAGCTCAGAGGGGCTAATGACGGTCCGCACTGACAGTATGGGCCCACTATTCCCATCAGCCGGGTTAAGATGTCTTGTACTTCACTGGGTCATTTAGAGCCAAATGGGTTTGATGTTTTCGAGTGCAGATTGCCTGAAGTGGGATGAAGATGTTTCTCTGGGTGAGCATAATTGCTGATGTTTTCCGAGGATGACGTGGCACGCCCATAATACCGTGCCGCGTCTTTCGTGCTGAATTGTGCCGAATTTTTGGCCATCCCTCTCGAAGTTGGACCGGGAGCAGCTGCGTGTTATCATCCTATCGTGTTTCGAAGCAGCAACCAAGCGGGGCCTGTCACCTGTCATCATCTGCAGGTATCTGCCCGCAACAATCAAAGCGACGCAAGCTGCCACGTGAACGAGCGTACCTGCGACGAGGGCCGGCCGGCCGGGGTGGCAGCGCAGGGCCGTGACCGCGGTGGGGACGTCGATGACCACGTCGGCCTGTTTGGGGCTCAGGCCCGGGCGGTCTACGTTCCACATGCACACGTACGACCTCTCCGTGCTCCAGTCTCCATCGTCCACGCTGAACAGAGCGTCATCAAGTCACCCCCATGACAAAGCCCGCGGCGGGAAGCCGCCCCCCACCCCCGACGCCCTCCCGACCACACTGAACACCTGACGTACCGACCGTAAGCGCAGGCAATGACTGAGCCTGTGCAGCTCCAGCACACGGCGGTCACGTGAAGGCCTCTCTCTGCGGCGCCGGGATGTTGAAGCCGATGGAGGCAGGAAACCTGCAATCACAGCCACGGTCTCACTGGGGGGAAGGTGTGCGAGCATAACCTCAGCAGCGGGTCCAACTTCAACGTGTCCGTCGGCGCCCCGCTCACCCCGCTACTGTGCTCTTCCCAGTTGACCCGGAAGCCGTCGAAGGCGTGACTGCGGGCGTTCCCGAGCAGCTCCCGGAGCACGTCCCCCTGGACGCGCTGCAGGAACTCCCTCAGCTCTGCCGGCTCGGTCCCAGGAGGGCCCGGCCGGAGCATCTCCTGGGCCGGCCAGGCCGGCGGCTCTGTCTGGGTACCGCAGCTGGAGGCGGACACGGCCTGGACCTCCGCCTCTGACCTGTGCACCGCTTTGGTCTGACAGCCTCTCTGAAACCGCAAAAGCGAGAAGGAGAAACAGGCAAAGCAAGACGCAGCTCAACACACCGTATGTAGCAGGACAATGGAGATCTATAAGTATAAAACACACCGGTTTAAAAAAAAAAGATTGGTTCTCTTATGGAAGAGTTCAGGTGTTTGATGGCTTGATGCTGTTAACAGCACAAGGAGGAAGTGATATTCCCCAACACCATAAATTGGGGAAAAACACACTTTGGAACTCAATAACCGTGAATGCGATGTGAAACACACAGGATCTATATGCATCGGTGTAAAACGAGTTGCGAGTGCACGTGGGGGCCATTTGCATTCGTACATACAGTACCGCGGCTGTCACTCGGGGCAGTTTGCGTGACAGATGAGCGGAAGCTCGGGATGAATCGTGTCGAGGCAGACCGCGAGGACGTACCGACTGCTGTGCAGACTGCTGGGCTCTCCTCCATTCAGACGGGATGTTGACCGGCTCCAGGGCGTCGTCCGAGAACATGCTGAGCTCCTGGCCACCCTCAGCCCCAAGCTAGCGTTGTAGCTAGCTCACAGCTAGCCCCTCTGCTAACCGCAATGTCGTGTTCCCGGGTCGCTGTTTCCTCCACACACGGTAAGACGTCTCCAGCACCTCGCAGCTTCTTAGTTAGTTAGTTATTTAGCCGGTGAGCTGGTTGGTTGGTGGGTTATCTGTCTGGTCCAGTCTATGTTCCGCTCAGGACGAGCCAGTGTGGTGTACGTCTCCCTGTGGTTGCCCTGGTTACAGAATCTCCACAGTACGCATGCGCAGTAGCGGTTTTAAGACTGACGTCACCCTGGAAGTTGTTTTTTTGTGATTGTTGATAGCTCTGGCCTTGAGTTGACTTACTTGGGTGAGAGTGCAAAGTGTGGAAAAACTGCTTTTTTGAGGAGGGGTATATGATCCTATCTTAAGGTGAAATAAAAAATCATGATAAATCTAAAAGACACATTTCTTTCAGTTTTGGACTATTCGTATCCATGCACCTCCCTCTATACTTGATATAGTTTATCACCCTGCAAACAGGTTAATTACTGGTGTGTTCATGTCCCGTCACTGGCAAATGTACCGAAAATGAAGGCTATTTTGGCTCTGAGAATATTATTTTGGGTTTATCTGTAAGGTCTTTCCTCACAAAATGCGTGTTTATTTCACAAACTTGCTTCCTTTAACGTCATCCATCCATTCCCATTGGTCTAGAAACCTTGGGGTGTTCTTTGATAATTCTACGTCCACGGAGAGCCATCCAAAACAACGTCTAAAGAGTTGCTTCTGTCATTTGAGAAGGATCACATAACCCTGATTTTATCTTCGTTACACTGTCTCCTCTTAGACAGTGCACTGTTTTAAAAATCTTAACTTTCAGGGCTTTACATGGTGACGCCCCACAGCACATCTGTGGACTCTGAACACCTCTAAACTAAATACTCCGAGCACTCAGGTCTATAGGTTCAAATCTCCCGTCTGCACCCAAAACCAAATACAAAACCTAGGGTGACCTTGCTTTTCAGTCTGGCACTCCGCGGTTGTGTAACGCTCCTCCAGTGTCTGTGCAGCTGTCTGACTCCACTGCCCCTTTAAAAAGACAGCTAAAGACACTTATTTAGACAAACACACTCTAATTGATTATTGACGTATGTCTTTCCCAGTTGTTTCCCTGCTCGCACTTTACCGAAAAGCACAGGTTTATCTGAGAAAAGTGCTAAATAAATTAACTTCTTCTTGACTTTTCTCTGAAAGCAAAACAGAACATGCCCTGTATTTGTCCCAAGACAAGACAAAACAAAACAAAATCCGGACTGAGATTTGAACAGCAGGATTCCTCAAAAAAAAAAATCAAATTTCTAAAATTCTTAAAACTACATTTATTGACTACTGAAAACAACAAATGCATGCACCTGTCCCTGGATATCAGTGAGATATTGCTCTACTGTGACATGCGGCGCTGAGGTCTGTCCACTTCTTGTGCATACTGTTGTCTGCCATCTATGGGTGGAAGAAGAACATGACAGTCTGTACTGCATCCCTTATAACCCATTATAACGTTTTATGATTAATAATTATCAGAGCTATTACAGTACTTCATACCTTAGCTTGTCTATCTGTCTATATTGTACCATCTCTGGGACTTTTGTGAATGCTGAAGATGGGATCTTTAAGACAACTGTTGCTATAATAACCTGGGGTCAAGCTGTGACCACATTTACTGTAGTTTCTTGTTCATGACAATTAAAAAAACAGCTGCAATAAAATGCCCACAAATGAACGAACCACTTCAAACATCATGTATACATTTATTTATTGTAACAAAGCAACTGGTACACTTAATTTAATGTGGTTTCCAGTGGAACAGGAGAAACGCTGCACATTCCACAGCGGACTACAGAAATCGTCTCTCCCATCTCCAAATGTTAAGCCAAGTTCAAATTTAGATTTTTTAGGTTGTTTTTTTATATATAAAAATGCACAGTTCAAACTTTGTTATTGGTGCCTGAAAAACAAGATCATGTAAATTTCATTGACAGACATCCAGAGTAGGTTTTCGAGACCCGCTTCCCCCACCATACCTCCCCTGGTTCACTGTGTACAATTGATCGCAGTCTTACCCGGAGAACATGTATAATCCCCAAAAAGGTTTACAATGGTTGAGAGGAACGCGCTGGAGCTTCCAAGAGTTCCATCAGTACAATAAGTCACAAAGGAAAATGCAACTTCTAATTAGTAACCCCAACCACTGGTAATATTGTGTGTGTGTGTGTGTGTGTGTGTGTGTGTGTGTGTGTGTGTGTGTGTGTGTGTGTGTGTGTGTGTGTATGTGGGGCTAAGGATGCTATGATTAAGTTATCACTGCACCATGGCTTATTTTTTTACTGAACTCACAACTTCATTTTTCATGTAGAAATTGCTATTGTATGTATATTAATCTACATAGGATGACATGCAGAATGCTACAGTTTTTTTTTTTTATTCTTTTGCATGTCTTTGGGGGGGGGGGGGTTGAAAAACAATGACAGGTGAGACTTTAAAGAGACACCCACATCCCAGTGCACCCAGTGTAGACCGGCCGTCAAAGGAGCTGGTCTTCATGGCGTTATGGACAGACCGTGGCAGCAGGGGGGGGGGGGGGGGAGAGGACGGACACGCTGACGGCACACTGAATTTTTTTTTTTTTTCCTTTTTGCTTTTTTTTGTCGTTTTTCTTTTAACAAACCCCGACTCCCCACCCCCTCAGAAAAAAACAAAACAAAAACAAAACAAAACAAAAAAAAAACAAAACAAAACATTTTGCTCCCGTGGGTTGGGGGATGATCGCGGAGGGAGGAATGGGAAAAGGTGTTGGCGGAAATGTCTAATCATCCTCCCCATCATCCTGGGGAGAGGAGGAGGAAGAAGAAGAAGAAAGTCAAGCGTTACACTGGATGTCACCGCAGGTTATATCGGTTACTACACAACGTGTTGGAGCATTTCTGCAGGCACTTTTCACAGATCACAATCGGCCATTCCACTCAATGGAAGCACGGCTCGAGCATCAGGCGCACTCATGGCTAGCAACAAACATCAATACGAAGAAGCTTCACTCCCCATCGGTGGGATCTATGCAATAGGTGCCAACATCGAATGACGGCCTTGGATGAAGCGGGTTTACCTCTCCATCTTCCCCGTCCCCGTCCTCGTCCTCATCCTCGCCTTCTTCCTCCTCCCCCTCGTCAATATCTTCCAGGCCCTCCTCCTCGTCGTCGTCGTCGTCGTCGCCGTCACCTTCCTCGTCCTCCATGTCTGGGACCTTGGGGACGATTGAGACATGAGCCACACGATGTTGGCTTGGATTTTCACATTACACGATGAGCAATCGCAGCGCTTCCTGCATACCAAACAAACAGTTCCGTGCGATTTGTTTTGTCCCTGGTTCTGAATGAGAGAGCGGCGTAGTGGACAACTTATCTGTTGAGTACTGGCACCACATGTCAATTATTATTCACATACACAGACAAATATCACTACAGAATAAAAGTAACAACATAAGCCGTTTTGAGATGAACCTGGCTTCATCTTAAAATGCCTTTGTCAGAAGAAGAACTTCATCAAGGGTCTTGGCTGAAACGGTTTAAAGGACTAGAAGTGCATGGCCTTGACACAAACGCATATGCATCCTTCACAGAACGACTAGGTGGGGGTCGTACCAGGTAGTACTGCAGAGGGTTGGGCCAGATGTCGTCCTTGATCACTTCTCCCAGCTCGTCGGCCCCCGCGTCCGAGTGGTCGGTGAACCAGGTGAAGAAGCTCTCGGGCTCCTCGTGCTGCCTCTTCTTCCCTGCCTTGTTCGGTGTCTGGCCTGTCCGCTTTGTCAGGTCCTGCGGAGGCAAGCACGTCCCTGGGGACTTAGTCAAATGTGGCCCACGCATCGTTTCACCTGCGCACAGTCACACACACACGGGGGCGAGTCTACCTTTCCGGCTTTCCATTTGATTTCAGTTGATTTTGAGACGGGATCCCCGCTCTCGTTTACGTTGAACTCTTTGGAGAGGGCTTTGTTCTCGAAATACGGGTTCTCGTCGAAATACTGCGGGGAGGGGGGGGGAAGGACGGTCAGCACGGGAGACACTGCGTGCCTTGAGAGTGTTAGTGCACGAGGCGACTCACAAAATCTATTCTATATCCGGACTTGATATCCTCAAACTCGGTGACCTCCACCCGCGACAAGTAGTGGAGCGCTTCCTCGTCCTCCTCCCCGAGAAGAGCTGAAACTGCAGGACACACGCCCGGGGTCAACAATTTAGTGACACACACACACACACGGGAGTCAGAAAAAACTCACAGCGACCATCGACCGATGGTCGTCGTGGTCCCAAGCGCGGCTCGAGACGAGTCGCGGCGTGTGGGCGGCGGAAGTGAGGTTCACCTTGTGGATGGTTGACAAACGTCGTGACCCAGAAGTTGGGGATTTTGGCTATAAGCTCTGACCGCTTCTGAAAGAACGGCTGGCGTAATTTGTTGTACTTCTGCTCTACTTTCAAAATTTCTTCACTTGCCTGTTCGTTCAGTCTGCGGAGGGGAGACAGGAGCGAGTCAGTGGGTGTGTGTGTGTGTGGGGGGGGGGGGGGGTGGGGGGGTGGGGGGTGCTTCCAAAAAGCACTGAGGAGCTTCCTTCACACCCACCTGTCAATTTCGTTCTGTACTTCATCGATGTGTTCGATTGCCTCCTGTTGCTCCTTTTCTGAAAGGGAACGAGAGACTTTAATATTCACATACCATTACGCTCAGTGCACACACACAACAACTGCTATCACATTGCAGGAGGGGTTATTGGCAGTTCAATTCTCAATTATTGAGTCAATCTTTCAACCAATTGTGACCGATCGATCCATTTCACAGCAGCGACCCAAAACACGCCGCAAACTTATTGCGCCGTTTAATTAAAGGGCCGGCGGCTGAATCACTAGCAGAGCGTGTAGTGCGCCGTTCGTTTCTGATGTGGTCATACGCTATACAAAACTGCCCAAACTTAACAGAAAACTAAATATCGCAGCAATGGGTTAATACTATTATGGAACAACGTGCACCCAGCAGTTAGCGTGCGTGGGGACATGTATGATCGCTCAGCCAAGCTGCACATTGGTCCTGGGCTGTGAAGGCAGCCAGGTTTGTAGAGACACCGACAGTTGTTTTTGTTTTTGTTTTTTGAGTCCTGAAACGACGAGCGCGCAAAGCTCTCGGGTCCGCCCCGGTACGCGCGCTGCTCCATAACGTAACTGGTAAAAACTACAAGGACTTCATGCAAACACCTGACAATAACGGTCAAGTATCACTACTTGTCCTCAGTTACATGTGCACAACGGAATGCGTTGTAAACTGGGGTCGTTTCGAGAGTTTCTGGAGTGGTTTACGAAAAAAAAACAACTTTGTGCGTTTATAGCGGTTTTGGCGCATGTCCAACTGGGGGATTTAAGTCCGCACACTGCATCGACAGGGCACAAAAGGGGAGTACAAAACATAACTAAAACGACGTTCAGCGAAACGCCGTGCTGCGCTGTAAACCATACAGACTGATTCAAGCATTTACTCACTCGCGTGCCACCGTCTGAAACTTTTTTTCCACCTATACATACATTTTTGTATGTATGACTCCGAGCCGTTTCTATGGACTTCTACGTCACATCTCTTTGTAAAAAAAATAACTACGTCCATCGACGATCGCGCAAAACACGCCTTTTCTAGTTCCAGTCGCCCAAAAGGCGAACGATCGAGTCAAAGGGCAGTCCAGAACCGCGTGGCGGGATGTGACCTACATTTTGCACCATCGGCAACATTCAATCATCATCATCATAATAACAACAATGATAAAAAAGACTCCGTCCCGTTGAGTTGGGGAAAGTAACGCGGCCGTGCCGAGCCCACGCGCCCTCAGTCCTGTCACGGAGCCGACAGACGACAGAGGAGAGGCGAGTGCGGGAGTGAGAGAGAGAGAGAGAGAGAGAGAGCGTCCGTCCGGAGCTTCCTGTCGCCGCTGAAGGCGGCCTGTTTTGAATGGGGAGGCTCCGCGTCCTCCCCGTGCCTCGCTGATGGGGAGCGCACCGTGCCTGCTCCGGCTCGGCGCGGTCAACGCTCCGAAACTGATCGGGGAAAAAAAAAAAAAAAAAAAGACAAGATACGCCTGCTCGTCGGGGCGACGCGTTTTGTCCACGCGTGGTCCGGTCCGGTCCGGTCCGGTTATCGGCGCTCGGCCCCTCACTGAGAGCGGGGGTTGGAGGAGGAGGAGGAGGGGGGGTGGTGGTGGTGGCGGTGGTGGGGGGTTTACCGGGACATGGTGCGTGTCGCTCCGGCTAACGCGCTGCCGAGCGAGCATCCGTTCAGTACGCGTCAGGTGCAAAGGTTTAAGAGAGCCGCGTCAGGGTCCCAGGTCCAGGCGCGGGCGGGAGCGTCCGGGCAGCGGACCGGGAGCTGCGGCTGCGGGACTCGCCGCCGTGCGGACCACCAGGCTAATGAAGGCTAGGCTAAGCCCTCACGTTGGCTACTCCGCTAGCATGCTACGCTGCGTGTTTTAGTCCGCCGCTAGCGCCTCGTACCCCCCGCGCCCGCCCCGCCGCTCTCCCCCCCCCGGCAAACGCGCGCCCGTTCGACCGCGCGCCCCCTGGAAGCGCGCCGAGGATGCTACGGCGAGGCGAGACGGATGAAAATGGCGTAGTAACGATAATCGCCATTCCTTAACGTTACCAGAGGTCTCGTCCGCTCCGTCGTGATTTGAATTCTCCTTCCGACTGACTTTCGCCGAAGAGGCCGACATGGTTGCGGTCTGCCGCGGCTCTCTGGAGCAGCTGAGGTGTCCCGGGTGGCGTGGAACTCTAGCCTGGAGATTCAACTTATTCCCACTTCACACTGAGCCACAACCTGCAGCCACGACCAGGCGAAATGAGCGCAGCTCCGCACGCTGCTTCTATCTGGGGCTCCCGGAGTCAACACACGGGCGGCGCCCCCGGCTGGCCGGAGTGCGGTACTGCACACGTCAGATAGATAGATAGATAGATAGATAGATAGATAGATAGATAGATAGATAGATAGATAGATAGATAGATAGATAGATAGATAGATAGATAGATAGATAGATAGATAGATAGATAGATAGATAGATAGATAGATAGATAGATAGATAGATAGATAGATAGATAGATAGATAGATAGATAGATAGATAGATAGATAGAAAGATGTAGAAAGGCACCGCTGTGAAACAATACAAAACTCCTGGAAATAAATGAGAAGCCCACCGAGGGCCAGAAATTGTGGCTCAAATGATCAAGCAACAAACATTTTATAGGATACCAAATGCCATTACAATGGGAGAGGTGCCATTGTTGAGTTTATATTGACAGGCTTTTTGGATTGACATTGGAGCAGAGTTTCAGTTATGCAAACTGGGTGTGAATGGAACTTAAGCATTCAATTAATCTAACAAAAGTATGCATTACAGGTTGTAAGGCATTTCATGGATGATGGAGTTCAGAGATCTATTACACCTGGAGACAATTATAATGAACTTAATCGCCACAGTTCAAGTAAATCCTGCTGTGAGAAATTAAATGTTCACACAGTTATTTTCAAAATAATGATTCAACAACCTCCTCTGTGCCCAAATGTGCCAGCTCTGAATCAGAAGAATAAAAATAACCATAAAAAAGCCACAGAAGCTATAGAAATGTTTCATTAACGACATTACCCTAATCAGGTCAAATGTTTTCTGCAAGAAAACTGCTGAAGACGAACAATAAAGAAACATTATTTATCTGATCTGACCCTGCCTTGAGTCAAAAAAAAGACAGGTTGAATGAACTATTTCCATAATTCTTGGAAAAGAGTTTAGGATATGCTATGAAAACTATATTGAGGTAAAGTCTGACATTACCTGATGGATGAATTAACTCAAGTTACTGACAAAATTCTCAGAACAGAAAAAAGATTGCAGATTTTTGTACGGCTTTTTCTATTAATTCAATTTTCATTTCATAATGGTATTTAAATAATCAACCTCTGCTTTTAGTTGTATACCACCACAGTCTGCGCACGACAGTTGTCGCAAAGATAAACAACCCGTTATCATTACAACACTCACGACTCAAAATGAGTTATCACCGATACATTATAAGTTGTCTGCGTCTGATAAACGTCGTCTTGCTCCTCTGCCACTTTCCTTTGACTTCTCCATTCTTACGTAACCAGTGTTGCCACGCTTGTTTTCAATACCTGAGGGATGAGAGGTTTGAGAACAAGGTGTGGGAGAAAACCGCAGTCACGTGAACGCATCGCCGACAGGTGCACCGAATGGTCGAAGCTGATTGGTCGCCGTGGCTTTCTGTCATTACCGACAGCCAATCACAGCCGGCCGTCCAACTCAATTCAAACTTTGGCCCAGTGTTACCAGAATGGACACAGTAGCAGGCGACGAGGGCTCGTGAGCCGCTGGGAGCAGACGGTGCTTTTCTCACGCTGCTGTCAGTCTTACTTACGCAGTTGTGAGTGTGTGTGAGTGTGTGTGTGTGTGTATGTGCGTGCGTGTTAGAGAGTGTGGGTGGGTCCGTCCGTCCCTGTTTGTTTCTGGCTGTGTGACCAGAGGAGGACTGTTGGAGCTGGAGTGACGCCACCTGAATGTCCAGCCAGGCCACCATGTCAGGTCTAACACTGCAGGTAACTAAACGAGCTGTCTCCTCAAATCAACGCGGAGTGTGATCGTAGTGTCCAGTGCGGGTACACTGCATGTCCACTTTCCTGTCTGTTTCCAGTCATCCAGAAGAGGAGCTGAGGCTGACTGGTTGCTCCAGTCACTCACTAGATTTACCTGTTTGTCCTGTTTGCTTCTCATAGCTTCTTTGTGGCTGTCAGACAAATGCGTTCAAGCTTTGCTTGCTATTAAGTGTAGCCTACAATCAAGACAAAATACACTTTTAAATGTTAATTTTGAATCAGTTCTTTTATTTCCCACTTTTTTCCTTTGTGAGTATCATTCAGGAAGTACTCACAGCAGTGGCTGTGTTTCTAGTAGAGGTGCGCTGTTGGTCTCTGTCATGAAAAATTGCAGGTCTCATAGCTTTTAATGGGACCCAGGCTTGACGCCGATCTCCTGGACAATAGAAGGTGTAGTATTTTTTTGAAAGGCAGGAGGTGTGTCTGCTGGATGATGCAGCACACAAATCTAACAAAATTACAGCCCATCCGAAATGCAAAGCAGAAATCTTGTGTCGGTGTCAGGTGTACATGTCCACCGGAGGCTGAGCATTTCTCCTCTCAACACTCAGGACAGAGCTGTGGAATTGATTGCCTGGAAGAACATGAATGGCCAACCATTTTTCAAGTATATATAAAAAAAGATAATAATTGGATCAAAAAATCATTCGAATTTGGCAACTGTTTTGATGGTTATTGAACAGAAAGTTACATTTTCTCTCTTGGAAAAAAATCTCAAAATCTCTTAAAAGTAGATTTTATAAGTATGGTGCTTCTGTTATCTGTGGACAAAGCAATATATTTGAAGATCTGTTGGGACAAACAATGACCCAACAGGTTCAGGAGCTCTTATTTTAACATTTTTAGCGTGGGTCCATCAGAATGGCATCAACATCGTTACCACAAAAACACATGATTTCTTTTATACACGATCCTCTAAATTGAATGTTGTAGAAAAAGAGATGAATGCTGTGGAGCTGATGTGTCCCACATCAGTCCATGTCCAATATATTACTAATCCACCTTATCTCCAGCTCTTCTCTGCAGAGATCTGAGACAAGCAGCCGGCTTATGATGGCACGGTAGCACGCGACAGAATGAAGACGGAAAAACTAAAATTATTGCTATTCCTCGGCTCTGTGTGACTTTTTCCTTGCTTGTGTGCGTTCTTTATTTCATGTTGCATCTCGCTGGCTTTGGACAGTTGGTCAAACAAACCACAGCTGCTGAAGATTCTTCAGAATTGCTGTCCTTAGTTGATCGTTGAACCGGATCCATTTGTTGTGAGCTCATCACCCCCTCTACCACAAGGGGGTAGCATTGTTTCACGTATTCATCTTTCAAGCTTTTGCAACTCTGTTCCATATATTTACTTGTTTATCAGAGGTTCCTTGTTGATGAAAGTGCTCCCTGTCCTGGCTAATTTGGTTTCATGAACCAGTTGACACAACCAGTGCTGCGTGTCTTGGAACAGTTCATTTAAAAATATATTGTGTATGAAACATCTTGTGCAGTTTATGGTGGTGACAGTGTCCCTCGCTGGCCTACCGAATGGTTCTGTTGCATTCTAGGTGATTCCAGATGCCTCATTGTTTTTATGCAACTGTTTGTCAATAACGCTGCAAAAAGAAAAACAAAACTTAAAGAGGGACTGTAGCGGCCGTGTTGTGTCTGTCAGCAGCGTCTGGATGAGGGGGACATTCTGGACCCAGAGTTCCAGCAGCGTCTGGAGGATGCCCGCACTCTCCTGCGGCAGGAAATCCAGCGGGAGCTGAAGATCAAGGAGGCGGCCGAGAGGATGCGACGGGCCGTCACCAATCGCAAAAGCGCATCCGACGTGGAAGGCCAACTCAAGGCCTCGAGCCGCAAGCTGGAGAAACTGCACTGGGAGCTGCAGGAGCTCAACGCCAGGTCTATGGCCACAGAGAAGGCCATCACCGCTGGTAATTGGAATCGTTTCCGTCTGACGCAGGCACAAACTCTTAACAGTTATTGAAAGTATGACAATCAGTATTTGTTGTTAAAAACAAGATTTGTAAACTTGCATAATGATTTGCACACAATTCATGGTGCTCCCTTTGTTCATATTGATACAAATATTAACCCACAGGCCATTAGAATCTCACATAAATCTAAAAACAAAATCAATATTTCCATCATTATCAGCAGTAATTGGATAATGGGTGAATGGGGGGATTCATTGTTTCCACTTTCAAGCACAAAAACCACAGGGTTTTGTGTCCTAGCATGTTGATGTAACAACTTGCTGTATTTATGTGTTGTTTATGAAACTAGAGTGAATGGGTCCTTCGTTGTAGGTTTGAAAAGCACTAGTCACTGTGAACTGATTGATAGGCACTTTTGTGTGGCTTCATAGACTAAACAATCAACTAATTGTCAGAAATGTAGCAGCTGCACTCAGAAGCATAATGACCCTGATATTGTATCCAACATCCATGCTTATCCTTCTTACTCTCAAGTGCAGTCTTGAGAGTAAGTTGTTTTGAGGCTTATGAACTCCCACTATCTCAGGATTATGTCTGGGCCCTAAAACTAAATGCTGATATAAAAAAAAAAAGTTGCTAGGTAAGAAAAAACAAGTTAACCGGTTTAAACGATTGAACCACAGGGACTGAGATTGTTTCCTAAGGCATCGAAAGCCAGCGCGCACTTGTTTTGATGCAGGTTGCTTGGAGGAAGAAGACAGTGATTCCACTGAGTCATGCCAGTGGGAAGAGGTCACGTCACCGCTTGCCAGCCGCCTGAGGACCCTGAAGAAACAGCTTACCATGGAGACCAAGGTCAAACAGGGAGCAGACAACATGATCCAAACGTACGCTCAAAGTTCAGTCAAGGTACAGAACACACACACACACACACACACACACACACACTCACACACACACACAGACTCACAAATGTGTAGAAGAGAGGACAGAAGTAGAGGGACACAAAGAGTACCTGACGACAGGGCAGATCTCTGTTACAGAATGTTTTTGCATTTTGTCTTTCGATATCCTAACTAACCTCTGAGCCCATTTCGCCTGAACCAAGTCAGCCGCATGCATGCTGGTGGTACTCAGTTGCCGTTTCTATTCCCCAGGACAGGAAAATGCTGTCTACGGCCCAGCAAATGTTACAGGACAGCCGCACCAAGATCGAGCTGCTCCGCATGCAGATCGTCAAAGTCAGCCAAGCCCGAGACGGCGAGCGGGACGGCTCAAATGGTGAGTGGCATGCATGAAAACGGCACTTGTACGGCTATTGTGACCCTCAGTGATTGTAAAAAATATATATATATTAATACAATAACATAAAAAATGCTGACTGAATGTCGGTATGTCCATCTGTCCATGGTCAACTGCCTTACACAAAGTGGAGTCACAGGGGTAGCAGCTTGAGCAGAGAGCCCTGACCTGTCCTTTTCCCCTGCACCTGCACACAACCCTCATCCCTGCTGCTTCACACTCTGTTGCGCACTGATCCAGTGGTGATTGTAGATCTTAAGCCAATGGGCCCAAAGAGCAGAGTTGCGACCCCCCAGCCACCGACCTAAAACCTTTCCGTGCCGTAGCAACACAAAATCCGGGCCATGAATATCGCAGGAAACAGGATTTGGGACAAGGCACAAACTTGGCAAAGGCCAACCAACACTCTGAACAAATCGCACTTGCTGGACACAGTTCTCACTTCAGGCACGAGAGAACTGGATGGTCCTGAGGGGTGACCCACTTACCCCTTACTACAACCTAGAGCCCTCCCCAGGGATTGGTTCTGGCGATGGTATTTAAAATAGAATCGGGGAATAACACGACTATACGAACACAGCCTATTGTCCCATTAACGTGACTCACGCTCTGTCCTCTGTGATGCTCCCATGTCAGCCAAATAGACGCACCCATATTCATTCATTTCTTTAAGCTCTTATATCTTTTTAACCGTGGCCCATTATTTGTGAAACCAAATCACATGCTGGCACGGGAAACTGACGTTCTCCACCTGTGCTCAGGCCACTCTTTAGACATGATCACTCCTCTGGACCTGCGGGTGACTGAACTCATGCACCACATGAAGATTGAATCGGCCATTGCAGAAGGTGCCAAAAATGTGGTTAGGCAGCTGAGTGGGAGTAAGGTCCAGGACCGCCGCATCCTTGCAGAGGTGGGTACCAGCCAAACACCAGGGAGTTCCCATGACTTTGAATCTATACCTCTCAAGAGGGACTCAAAAGGGAGTGAAGTGCTGACCCAAGTAAAAATGTGGCCTTGATGATTCTGCTTTTGGTTCTGCATAGGCCCAGGCCCGACTGCAGGAGTCCTCTCAGAAGCTGGATCTATTACGTCTCTCGCTGGAGAGACGTTTAAATGAGCTTCCCACAGATCACCCCAAGCACACTGTCATCAAGGAAGAGCTAGCACTGGGAACCCTGCCTTCCCACAGCTTATCAAAGAAGCAATCCAGTGCTTCCTCCGTCTTCAAACCAGCCACTCTAACAGGTTTCTACTCAAATATTTCATTCGTGCTCCCAGCTCATCATTTTGTCAGTTCCTCCTGAAGCCTCACACAGTGTCCTCTCAGGGCTGAGATGATGACTGAGAAGTGCTGTTCCTCAGGTCGGCTGGAGGTGTGTTTGATGGGCTGCCAGGATCTTTTGGATACGGTCCCAGGTCGTGGCCGTGTGACCAGTGTCCCAGCCATCCCGGGAAGCCCCTCAGAGTCAAAGTCTCTGAAGGTGAGAGCCGGCCTATCAGGACGCAGTACTAATGGCAAGACAGCCAAGGCTGATGACTTATCCTGTAAGTTCACGCTCCAGCTAACACTCTACTTCCATGTCTGTGCTTGCATATTGGATTGTCTCTAGATGGGCATTACTGTTAAATTAAGATTGTTTATAGACAGCATTGTAGGTTAGATTCCAGAAGAGAGAATATGTGTTTTTCTGGAAATCTGAAGGATCGAATATGTGATATTACTTCACCAAATCCTGAAATTCATTGCACTGATTGAATTTCCATTTCATTGTCTAAATATATCACCTTGTGTATCTATCATGTGTATGCTCCTGTATCAGTTTGCATGTATATGTGTGTGTGTGTGCGCCAGCCGAGATAAGTGTCGTACTGAAGGTGGACAACAGGGTGGTGGGGCGCACCCACTGGAGACCACAGGGAAATGAGGCCTGGGGGCAGAGCTTCAGCATCGAGCTGGAACGGGTCAGTGGCTTTCACTCCAACGCACCACTCGCCGTGTGCGAGCATTTTCAAATGGCTTCTCTGCGTCTCTTAAGGTGAAAGCGCCTTTGCTGGGCCGCCGTCTGATGTGGCAGTAACCTACGTTCGCTTTTAAGAGAAGTCTTCAAATCAAGGAGGAGTGTTGGTAAACAGCCACCTCTGCGTGGCCTTTGCTGGGACAGGCCTCTATTCTTTCCACAATATTTATTATTAATCTCACAATATTTGGATATCTCAACAACAGGCCCACGGTACAGTATTTATTGCGGTACTGTAAGGCATGTCAACGGGAATAATGTAATGAATAATGTTTAATGAGAATAATGAAGCTCCACAGCATGGTACTGATTCCATTATTCAAGTATTGAAGAAAAACAAAAGTAGCAAAACTCAGCTTAATCTCAGATCCTCAGATGGTACTTGAACGCCTGTTGTATTTCCTGTGGTACCCATTGCAGTAATGCTACTTAGTGTCCCCTGATAAAAAGCACATGTTAGACTTCCACAGGGACTTCCACACTTAATCAGAGCTGAAGAAGCCTTTTGGAGTAGAGGCCAAATGTCTTCAAGAACCCAACAGAAGTCGAGTTGGTCTTATCTTGCTTATCTCCCCCAGTGGAATATGGGGACTACCCACACTGGCCCCTAGCGCAGGATTACACCAGTGTTGTGTCACGGCTGTGGTGTTTTCTGGCCCACTGTCCCTGACAGTTAGTGGCTAAATGCCGGATCGCCAACCTCCGCTGGAGAGCATCTGCTAACAGCCCGATAATAATACCGCACGGTCCTGGACGTCTTATCTCTTGCTAAGTCCGAGTGACCAAGAGCGTGTTTGATAGCCTGTCAACCATCTACTCCACCCATGTAATCCCACCGCTAATCCCCTGACATTTGCTCTAATCTGTCTTCCCCCCCCCACACACGCACACACATGCCCAGCATCACTGTTTAAGACTGGTCCTGATAACGCACTGAAAACTCCTCGTACCTCATACTGTAGTTTCTGTTTCGCAGCAAAGTCCCATATTGATATAGTGTCGGGGATGTTATGGTTTTGGCCCGACCGCTGCCACATGTATTTCGTGTTAACGCGATAACTCGAACGCCACCTGGATTTGAAATTTGACATTTGCCGGACAGATTCATCGCTCACGGAGGAAGAACTGATTCGATGTTCACACGTCTCGGATTTCACGTTTGGCTAGGGGCAGCACTATGGTTGAAAGATTACATTTATGCTTAGATCTGATGTCAAACTTGATGCAAATGAAGCAACACAGATTGTTCAATCTTGCCTTCGGGCGGGGATATATCGATTTCATATGGTGCTGAATGCATAGGTCTAGTTTGACAGAGGAGTACAGTGGTTTTTACCCTTGTATTTAAAAAAGGTCAATCACAATAAATCACCTGAGTATCATTTAAAGGGAGGCTCATTTACACTTGTGAAATAGAAGGAAAATCTTAATTTAGTGCAGCAAATACACGTGTGTGTGTGTGTGTGTTTGTGTTTTAATCTAGTCCAGGGAGCTGGAAATCGCTGTGTACTGGAGAGACTGGCGAGCGCTGAGTGGGGTGAAGTTCCTGAGGCTGGAGGATTTCCTGGATAACCGCAAACACGGCATGTGCCTCCAGCTGGAGCCTCAGGGGGTCCTCTTTGCTGAGGTTAATCAGCTGACCGTGAAATCGTTTGCCTCGCCGTCGTCTTCCAATGTATGAATGATGACCACCTCACCCGTCCTCCCATAGGTGACATTCATCAATCCTGTCATCGAGCGACGCATCAAACTTCAGAGGCAGAGGCGGATTTTTCCTAAGGAGAAGGGTAACGCTTCCCGTTCAGCTTGCATCTTCATCCTCAGATCCTCTTTGTTTGCTGATAGAAATGTAACTACAAAAAAAGAAGTGGTTGTCAATCTTCTCTCTGGCCTCAATGGTAAGGATTAGGCCTAGGGTTAGGGTAACCCTAACCCTAGGCCTATCCCATTGTATTGATTGGATTTGACGTGGTTGCTCTTTTCTACTCCTACAGGGAAGAACTTCTTGCGTGCTGGCCAGATGAACATGAACTTTGCCACTTGGGGTCGTCTGGTGATGAGCATCCTGCCTCCCTGTAGCTCCCTCGAGCCCATGAGCCCTCCTTTACCGGGCCCCAACGCTGCCATCGGCCCATCCAGTTCCTCCCCGGCAGGGTAAGGCTCTGGGCTTAGATGCTGTCAGCCTGAAACTTCCCTTTGCCACGTCCGTAAAAGGGCTGGCACAAAAGTGAGCCATTAATTCTGGGCTCAGCTCTCCACGCTGACTTGAGGCTATTTTGCAGCCCACTCGCATTATGTGACGCGAGAGAGAAAATGACTTCAATGGAAGCCACATTATCACTGACCCGCATTCAAAGCCGAGAGGGGGAGGACGTGGAGTTTGCATAAAAGAGATGTTCATGTAATCGTTTGGAAGGTACCAACTCCAGAAAAAAAGCCCAAAAAGCGAAGGACTTGATGGGCCTTTGGTATTGCTTCTAAATAGTAACACGTGTCTTTGCTTGCCTTGATTAAAAGGGTCCTCACTACAGCGACCTCCAGCTTAAAAATAGGATTTAGAAACACTGCATGTGCTGCAACATGCTGACTGTCACTGTGGTGCATTGTCGGTAGGATGCCCAGTGCTAGAGAGACAGCCCTGTTCCCACAGTGTGAGCCTTCCTCTGCCGTGTAATTGCGGCCTACCACGGCTACCTGAGCGCGGGTGTTGTGGAAGCCAGAGTACGAACCAGCGAGGGAGGATGCGCCCTGCATGGAGACACGCTCTGGACTCAACGTTGTCCTGACTAAATGTTGCCCTGTAAGCATTAGGAGAAAATGCTCTCAGGGCTTGTGTTATGTGTCGACTCAGGGAACAGGGAACGTCGGATAAAGATCCCATAACCGTGTCCTAAATTTCAGATTTGAGAGAAAGTCATTTTCTTTCATTTCTTCTTCCTCTTATCATCATTATTGCATCATCATCATCATCATCATCTTCATCATCAGGTTGTTTGTATGGAAGTTCTCTGTGAGATCAGAGGCATAATGATGAAATATGGTTCGGTGTGCATAGCTGTGGTTGAGCAATCTTTGCACTGTAGATTATGGGGCTTCCGCAAAATGGCGTCCGACCGCGATTGTGAAAGTGATTCCGGCTGCTTTTCGCGGCAGTGCACAGTGACGGGTTTCCCACTCGTTTTTTTTTTTCAGAGAATCTGCAGCCCTGAGCCTTAACTTTCCTGGGGAACAGCCCGACAGATCTCCACACCGCATCAGAAAGGACAACAGAGACTCTCCACGGGTGAGCCAGTGAGGATGACCTCACAGCGAGGACCGCCTCGCAGTGGTCGATGACAGTGGTTGGGCCTCTAATCTGAGGAAAGATCCCTCTCATCCCACACGTGGAGTTTGTTTAGCCGGCGTGTCTAGTCCAGATTGTGGGAGTTCATTTCTCCTGTCCGTTTGTCCTCCCGACGAATCAGGGCCCAGGTGAGACCAGGAGCCCAAAGCCTCGGCGACAGCTCTCCTGCCGGCCGCCGCCGCCGCAGTAAGTCCATCATTTCTGCTCGTCTGTCTTCGGTGCGGTACGACTGACCTCGCAAGAGCCCGGTTTAAAGGGGAAAAAGCTTTAAGATTATTCACCTTGATGTGTGAGTTGCAATTGAAAATCAGTGCAAGGTACTAAGCCTTCAAGTGGGTGTGTGGGTGTGTGTGTGTGGTTTGAGCTCCCGATATAGAAATGTGGAAATATCGTTGTTGTATTGTTCTTGGTCTTTACTGTTGCATTATTTGAGAGCATGTGGAGGGTGAGGTCGTGTGGAGATTGTGGAAGAGGGTGTGGTGGAAATTTCACATGCATCTAGGAACATGTACTTGGTCTCAGCAATCTAGCCCGAACCCTGTGAGCTGCAATCATCAAAGACTCAAGAACTTCACCGTCAGATCATTCCCCGCTCCTTAACGCCTCCATTGTTAAGCCTGTGAAAGTGTCCCGCTCACAGGACGCCAGTTGTGGTGCTGAGGGGGGGGGGGGGTCAGGGTAAAATGCCCTGTGACCTCTCCCTCGGGAAAGCGCTCCTCCGATCCACCGCAAAATCTCTCCAAATGTCTCTTTCCTGCTCTCCCACAACAGGGACAAATTCCTTCAGATGGAAGACTTCAACTGCATTTCAGTTCTGGGGAGAGGTCACTTTGGAAAGGTATGGGCCCGCCTTAACCGCCATTCTTCTGCCACACACCGTGTCTGTACAGAAGCCAGCAGCTTTACCGTGAGCGGAAAGAGCTGGGCCAGCCCCCCCGTCAGTGAGGGATGAATGTCAAGAGGCCTGCCCGACACTGACCGTCTGGCCTCTCCTCTGGAGCACAAACAGGAGCTCGCGTTTTCAAGCTTCGTTGGCCTAAAACTCTCCCCCGTGTCCCAAGGTCCTGCTGGCAGAGTACAAGAAGTCAGGCAAGCTGTTCGCCATCAAAGCCCTGAAGAAAGGAGACGTAGTGACCCGCGACGAGGTGGACAGGTGGGCCGCCCTCAGCTAGTCCGGCTGAAATCTTCTCGTCGTCTCTGTCGAGGCTTATGAAGGGGCGAAAGTCGTTAACTGTACCTTCTCAGATGCCTTCTTTCAAATGTGTGTGTGTGTGTTGGGTGAGAAAGTGGAGCCCGCTTTACATTTCGTGCTACATTTTGCTGCGAAACGTCTTTAATGAGGCCTGAAGGACTGCTTTCAAGCCGTATCCTCAGACCTACGAGATCATGAGAATACTGAGGCTATATTTTTAGACTTGATTCCAGTGCCTTGTTGCTGCCCGCCGTGCTGCATGCCGCTTCACTTTGACATGCATCTGTGCCTGTGTCGTGCTCAGCCTGGTCTGTGAAAAGAGGATCTTCGAGGTGATCAACGCCGCCCAGCACCCCTTCCTCGTCAACCTGTACGGCTGCTTCCAGACAGCGGACCACGTGTGCTTCGCGATGGCCTACTCGCCCGGAGGAGACCTCATGACGCACATCCACGCCGCCATCTTCACCCAGAAGCAGGCCTGGTGAGCCGCATGCAGCCGAGCGAGGCGGGGCGTAACGTTCGTACTTTTTTTTTTTCCGGTCTGCCTCATCCCCCGTGTCCTGCCTTGCCGCGTTCAGGTTTTATTCGTCCTGCGTGCTGCTGGGTCTGGAGTTCCTTCACCGAAACAGAATAGTCTACAGGTAGGCCCTCTCCGCTTGCACCTCCGGGCCGTAACCACGGCCCCGCCTGGGTTCGGGAGTGTGCGGGGATCATTTGCTTTGCTTTGGTCCGGCAGGGACCTGAAGCTGGACAACCTGCTCATGGATGCCGATGGCTATGTCAGGATCGCAGACTTTGGCCTGTGCAAGGAAGGTAACAAAATGGCACCTCGTGTTTCGCTAAAACTTTTGCTACACTCTATACTGTCACAGCTCAGTGTGTACAGGGATGGGCCAGCAAGATGGCTTCAGGTAGCTGTTCCTCAGTCCCCTATGTCACTCACAACTGGCACTGAACTGCAGTGAAGGAGGGCAAACTGGTGCCCTGCTGGTGAACATAAACTGCAGGAGGCCAGCTCAGAGTGTTGCTAAACATCATCAAGTGCATGAAGGTTCTGTCACTGAGCAGCTTTTCTGCATGGAGAATGAAAAGGCAGGAGGGCTGAAAGGCCTGGGCTTTTTACCCGCTGCCTCTACAAGCTTTGCTGATCGAAGAGGGAGGTGTTTCCCTGCGTCTCAGAGGCAGTGCCAGGGCTTGGTCTGTGCAGGCTGGACCCCCGGGGTGACTTGCTTTGCGTGACATTGACCCTAAAGTGAAGCTGCTCGTGAGCGTGCGACCTCTGTGTGGTTGGCAGGCATGGGCCACGGTGACCGCACCTCCACGTTCTGCGGCACGCCGGAGTTCCTGGCCCCGGAGGTGCTGACGGACAACAACTACACCCGCAGCGTGGACTGGTGGGGGCTGGGGGTCCTCATCTATGAGATGCTGGTGGGGGAGGTCAGTAATGGCATACCGGGCCATTTCCAAATTGCGCAATTAAGTTTTTTTTTTCTTTTTAGCTTCACCTCGATACAAATGCGTAGACGTAGCGTGAGCTGATTCTTCACGTGCAGTGAAAGAAGTACAGTTCAGCGAAATCTCGAGCGGGCTGCGTTGTAATGTAACCACTGACGGAACAAAACCTGTGCCCCTCTCTCTCTCTCTCTCTCTCTCTCTCTCTCTCTCTCTTCAGTCTCCCTTCCCAGGAGACAACGAGGAGGAGGTGTTTGACAGTATTGTCAATGACGACGTGCGCTACCCCCGCTCCCTGTCTGCTCCGTCTGTGTCACTCATTCAAAAGGTTGTGATGACGTTTTAACATTGGGGTTTGGGATTCCGCTCCTCTTCTCCATGTATTCTTTAGGGTTGCTCTCATGTTAAGGTTAGGGATGGGGTACCATGACAGGTGCCGACGTAAATGGTAGTACCTGGACCCACACATTTCACACAGATTTCGGTGCTTCATTTCGGACAGACAGGCGGGCGGAAGCCAGACAGTATACAGACATATATGGTTTGATGGTTAACGGTTTAGGTCTTAGTCTTGAGGCCAAATGCGTCCACGGTAGCAACAGCATGTAGAGGGCCAGGATCAGTGGTGGAGTCTTGGATCCAGCTCGGAAGGCTGTCGTGAGGTGAAAGAGGCTCAGCGCGTCGCCACGTTCTGCTTTACGTTCATGTGCTGCGCCGCCTCCCAGCTCGGTAGGATGCCGCCGGAGGACTTCCATGTCGTGATTCTTCCTCCCACTGCTCTCGCTCACTTCTAGCTACTGCAGAAAAATCCTGAGCTGAGACTCGGCGCGGGAGAGGAGGACGCCCTGGAGATCAAGAGGCACAAATTCTTCCAGGTGAGCCCGACGCTGCTAGCCCCTGCTAACGCATACCAAAACACACCCCCTTAAAAGACCAGAGGAGCCAAAAATCAATATATTTTTTAGTTCATAATACCGCAGAAAAACCTAGGAACGCCGCTGTCCAATTTGAAGGACGTACAAAGTTGCTCAGTCTGCTGAAGGTGTGGAAACCACATCATAGGCGAGAAATCTGCATTACAATGCCAGAGTCTGGATGCTGAGTCTGCTCTCTCTGTCTCTCTCTGTCTCGGTCTCTCTCTCTCTCTCTCTGTCTCTCTCTGTCTCTGTCTCTCTCTGTCTCGGTCTCTCTCTCTCTCTCTTGGTCTCTGTCTCTGTCTCTCTCTGTCTTGGTCTCTGTCTCTCTCTCTCTCTCTCTCTCTCTCTCTCTCTCTGTCTCTCTCTCTCTCTCTCTGTCTCTCTCTCTCTCTCTCTCTCTCTCTCTCTCTCTCCCCCCCCCCCCCCCCCGCGCAGGGCATGGACTGGAGCAGCCTCCTGGCCAAGAGGTTGAAGCCTCCGTTCCTGCCGACCGTCAAGGCGCCCAAGGACGTGAGCAACTTCGACGAGGAGTTCACCAGCCTCAAGCCCGTGCTCACGCCGCCGCGGACCCCCTGCGCCCTCTCCGCCCAGCAGCAGGAGATATTCGCCGACTTTGACTTCTCGCTGCTGAGCTGACGGCTCCCTGACGCCCCCCCCCCCCCCCCCCCCCCCCCCCCCCCCACACACACACACACACACACACACACACAGTCCTTGACACCGTCACGGGAGTCGGACGTATACGCCTGCCACATCGATTTTGAACTGTCCGTTGGCTTCAAACAGCAGCGCCGACGTGTTTACAACCTGTATGAAGCGCGTCATCAGTGCAATGACTTTTCTTCTTCGTTTTCTTCACACGCTTCACGTGCCGCAATCCAAAGCACCACTCTGTAAATACTTTTAACGGAAAGAGTGCCCGCCGGGGACCAAAGGAATGAATGTACCCTCCACGGCGAAGTGCAACGCCGTTACATTTATGTATTCGCATCCGTATTCGGGCCTTGATGACGACACTCCGATAAAGACGCTTCTCGTCTGAAGCAAAAAAAGTGAAATAAACAAATGGATACCCACCGGACTCGGGCTCGTCATGAGACATTTATTGATGTACGCGGTCGTTTTCACATGGTAGAAAAACACTGCACGACAGCGTTGCATATAATTCTAGAAGTGCACCACATGAATTAAATCTCAATTCACGTCGAGAGAGGAAGTCTCTCCCCCCCCCCCCACCCCGCAACCTTGTCCCGCTGGAGGCATTTTGTCCCCTCCGCTTCGGGCCGTACATTGTCGATGCCACATTTATTGCTGTCTGACAGGGGTGGGGGAGTGGGGTGGGGGCGGGGGGGGGGGGGGGGGAGGGGGGCTATTGCACGAGAACAAGCTCAAATGGACAGGGACTGTTTATTGCACTCGGGTCTCACCCTCGCTCCGGAGAGGTCCTCCAGACGCTCGACGGTCGTACCAAAAAGGACATCTTCCGCTTCAAAACGCTTGAAAAAAGGGGGACTACAAAATAGCTTGAAACGCTGATTTGATTTCAGAAGTCAAAACTCTCTGTACACGGGGGTCGGATTAAACACCGGGGACGATACAGGTTTCCCGGACGCATTTCAAAATGGGATAGCAAAACTGTAATATGTCATTCTGTCACTTCAGCAAAGGTTTTTTTTTTTCAGACAAAACGTGTTTAAGCAACACCGCCTTCGTCATGGTCACAATAACCGACACCTAAAAGTTAAAAAGCAAACTTCAGTTCAGTTCCTTGACAGTCCACTTCAGTTCGGTTTCACAGCCTGAGGGCGAAACCGTGTTGACCCTGTGATTCCGGCACACAGCGAAGACCAAACCAAAGCCTCAGTGGACGAGAACCTATCGGGGTCCGACACCGTCTTGCGGTAAGACGGTGCCTGCGGACAACCTGGATAGTTGGAAATAAAACTCTTGGATGGGGGTAAACATCTGTAGGACAGAGGGTGGTTGCTCACTGTCCACGAGAGAAGATGGGGAACTAAGAGGGGGACACTGGTCGCACTGGCTGCACGCAAGTCAACTTTCAAGGCTCAGATACGGTACGGCCAAAGACTCTCTCTGGTCATCTCGGGAGTCAAAATAGACCAAAACACGAGGACCCATGCTGTCTTTAGGTTCCTCTTCTTCGTCTTCTTCGTCTACTCTGCTAGTAGGACGGGCCCGTGGCGAGGAGCACGTCGTAGTCTGCAGGACGCTTGGGTCGCCGTACTCTATCTGAGCCTTTAGTCCAGCGATTGCTCCTGAGGGGAGGAAAAAGAGGGGGGGGGGGGACTAACGGGAAATGTGTACTGCAACAACAAAACAAGACAAAACACGAGCAAACAATCCACTGCAGTGCTCAACCAACAGGAAAGAGGTGTCCCGGGACGTCCCAATAGTCCCACTGGTAAAGAGGAGTGTATCCAGCGGGTCCAGGGAGGCGCTCCCTGCGCATCCACGCGGCTCGCGGCGCCCCTACACCTGCTCGCTGCCCTCCCTGAAGTACACCTGCTCCCACACCACCGTGCCCCACGCGCAGAAGAAGCCCCACAGGTTGCGGGCGGCGCCGCGGTCGAAGGGGTTCTCGTCGGCGCCGCAGTGCTTCAGGTAGGAGATGCGGTGGCGGGACATGAACTCCCAGGTGGTGGTGTTGAGGGACACCAGGTAGAGGTGGGAGCCCAGCAGCAGCAGCACGACGAGCGACAGCAGGCCCAGCAGCACGGCCACGGCCAGCAGCACGCCGTTGCCCCGCAGCCACGGCCGCCAGCCGGCCGCCGCGCCGAAGCCGGTCCTGGGGAGACACACGCGGGGTCGACTCAGCTGTGACACACACCCCCTACGCCGACGCGGACCACAATACTGGGATTCCCCTGTGCTATCGGCACCTTGCCGGCTCCGCAGTGCGGCCTGGATGCCCGGCAGTGCCAGTACATTATGGACCTAGTTCACGCCTACCTGGTTTTGTATCATCCGCACCTCATTTGAGGAACTGACTGGAAAAAAACAGTCCGTTCGCCCTCTACTAGCACAATATAACAGGGATAGTCACAACTGTCCCTCTGAGGGAAGCCGAGCATATTTCATCAAAGTATTTCATGACAATACTCAACAGCGCAGTGAGAAGGAGTTTGTTTCCCGTCGATCGAAGCCGTGCCCCGTCTGTATTTCGCCAGAATTGTGTTATTCCTGTTCATTTTGATTACTACCTGTCGACAGAGCTCTGCATGGTTACGCACGCAGTACGCCACTGATCCGCTATTTTCACGCTGCGCTCTCTCGAGCCACTCAGTCCCACGCTCGCGCCTTAAAACTAGAGGGGGCTGCGGCTCCTCTGTTGCAGTCTGCCTGTCAGAACAAAATGATGTTTTTTTTAAAAAACCCACTTTTAGTACCTTACCTTTAGCGAGGTCTGAGCCCCAACCACCGCTTGACATTGTTCATTATTGTTGAATATCTTTTATCCTGCTCTCACTGCCCTGGTGTTATTTATCACGACTTTAATTATGCCATTATTATTATTTTTGTTGTTATTATTGCTGTTCGTTGTCTTGGGATCAGTCGTTTTCACCATTACTTGTCTTGTCTTGTTCTCTCTTATCTACAACAAATGTAAAGGATTTTGGGTCACCCCCTGCTGTTTTTAAAACTGAGCCGTCCCAATAGAATCACTTCACTCGGCTGTAGTTAAAATACACCCTGATCCGAAGCTTAAAACATTGTTTCTCAGCCCCTCGGACCCCTCCTGAGCGAGTATGAAAAAAAAAGGTCACTTGTGAAGATGCTGAGCCCGCCCCTCCTGGTTCCGCCTCCTCTCTGACGGGGAGCGGCTGAGCCTTCGCCGGGACCGAGTTGCGGCGTCCGCGTCGGCACTCACCAAGCGATGTGCAGCCCCCAGAGCAGCGCCAGCAGCTGCACGGCCAGGTAGAGCACGAACCAGCGGTGGTTCCTCTCGCCCACGCAGTTCTCGATCCAGGGGCAGTGGTGGTCGTAGCGCCGCACGCAGTGCTGACACGTCTGGCAGTGCTTGGACCTCATGGGCTGCTGCTCGGAGGAGGGGGGGGAGACGTGAGAGGTCTGGGGGAAGAGACTGATACACTCGCGGAATGGGGAGAAGGAGCATCCATGCAGCGCGGGTTGAGCCGATATTACAGGAACGTGAAAATGAAACGAAGGAGTGAAACGAATGGACGACGCCAAGGGAACCGTGCCTCCCTCCCCGCTGCTGTCTGAGCTGAGGCAACAGCCATGTTGGCCCACACACACCCCCTCAGTGGTCAGCGATCCCCATGCAGTCCCTCATTAATACGCTCTCACTCACTCCTCTCAGCTAGACTGAAGCCCCATCCACCCTGCAATCACCCCCCCCATTGAATTTGGCCATAAATGTGGCTATATGACATCAAATTGAATGATTTTTGGTCAAGAATGATAGTTTAATGGCCTTTTTATAGGTTTGGCTTCAAAATGCTACAACAATACACAGGTGGTAAAAACCACATGCTAGTTCAAAAATGTCAATCTTTTGTTTCAGATCAGCTTCGATCAACCTCAGCTTTGATCAAACATCAAAATACCGAATTATTCTTTATTTAAACATTCTTAATGTCAATTTAATGACGGGTATAACAGTTGTTTTACAATTTACTGCAATACTTTACAATATTTTAAAAGGAATGTTTTACAATAATGTAAATATACATACTGTGTATCAACTGTGTAGATATTGACCCATCTACCCCTAGCGTTCAAACAGACTGTGTGCAGATTATGAGGGTATTCTCTGGGAAACAAACAATCCAGTCTTTCATTTCTCTGGTATTTTCCATTCATTCCTGTTGTTCTCTCTCATAGATCAGATCTTATCTAGACATCTGGATAACATCCACATTTACAGATGTCTTCCTGAGGGCCAGGTGTAAATGGTGTCACAGACATGTGACTTCTTAAATAACTCTTGCTCCCGCTGTATCACATGACATTTTGTCTCCTCTGGAGCTGCTGCGGTCGTGCAGCTCGCCAACCCTTCTGTTATTCTATACGACTCAGGGATGCTGCAAGTACTATAGAAGTGCGAGTGTCACATTTCACCCTGAGACATACGCTCGCACTGCAGGTCATGACGGAACACGAGCACTGTGTTCACTGGCAGTCAATCAATCAATCAGTCAGTCATTCAGTCTGCAGCTGAAGGGAGATCATCCACTACAACCTGCGCCATCATCTGGATTTAAGTTTAAGTTCTGTACAGCGTAACTGAGTAAAATGCTAGCTGCCATTCATAAAATGTGGATCAAGGCCCTGGAAAACTACCAGACTGTGACAGTCTGTGGTGATTCCCATTCGTCCAGGTCATCATGATCCAGGGAGTTGTCCACTGTGGCAACTGGACTTCTAGGATTCTTGAAGATGCCTCCAAGAGGCTTCTTCAGTTAGCCAGTCAGAAGTGACAAAAGCCTCCTGGGTGAAGGTGAAATCATCTTTGAGGATTTAGTCGCCATGATTTAACTCCAACTCTTAACTAACTCTTTGGATAACAAGATTTATCCAGCATTCTGGGTTTGTTAGTTCTGTGGCATTATACTCTAGCAGACTTTCTTAACTACATCTTTGCTTTTATTTGGAACCCTGAGAGAACATAGAGAAAAATGATGCACACACAGGGAAACTCCACGGGGAGAGGTTTGTGGTCAGACCTGGGATCTTCTTGGTGCATTGCTAAGTATTGTTTACCACACACAGCCAACATATGTCTTATGCAAAATAATAGTGAATGAATTAAATATCTAACACTTGAAGCAGTCGCTCATCTGCTGTTGTCCAGTTCTCTTCTCTATTAACTTACTGATAATCATGGTTAGGGTAGGGGAAGTTCTGTATAGATAGACTATAGGCAGATGACGATGCAGTATGAATAGAGAGCTAACTTGAAGCATAATTTCAACATTTCTTGTTTGTAGCAGTTCTGAATTTTTACCCAGACAGCCACGCAGTTAGCCCACATCACACTGTTTGCTGTCACCACCCTCATTGGCCTGGATGAATACTGAGTGTCGTTAGTGAACATACACTTCCTGTAAACTGAGCACTGACTGTGTAATGCATGCCATCTACAGTCATGATGTATGCTGCCATACATAAGAGTAGGAATGGAGTGGGAGTTCTGTATGTAACTGGAGCATTTTTGTCTTCTTCTTTTACTGCCGTGTGAACTGAAGGTGTGTCACATTAATGTTCTGCCAAGGTGTTTCCTGTCATAGGACGCTGATAGAGTGGACGTCTTACCTGCAGCAGACAGTGGCCGCAGCGCCGCTGTCGCAGGGATTTAGTGGTGGGTGGGATCATGTCCTGCTGCTCCTCAGTCACTCCCAGCGTGAACTGGGACGAGATATGAGACAAACAGGTCAGGGAGGCGTCCGTCATAGCCTGTTGTGGGAGCTAACAAGTCTGGGGCAGCGGGGATTGTAATACATGTGCATTTGCCTTTGTGGCCTCTTTCCTGAGCGTTAGTACTGTGGTCCATGGCAATGTTCATTTCAATTTGTGTTTCATAGCGTTTTCTTACCTTTTGTTGTGTAAACTATTGCTTTTATTACTCTTAGATGCTTCAGTGTTTGTTTTTACTACATGTTTGTGTGAAAGGTGCCAAATTCATAACAATTTATCATTCTTCTTATAAAACTAAAGATCCTTCAGAAGTGCTGACCTGTAAGTCGCTGTCATCAGACAAGATGAAGCCTGGGTCCATCAGAGAGACGGCAAAGTAGAGCAGCACCGACAGCAGCACCAGCAGGACGAACAGCACCGGCTGGAGCAGCTGGCCCGTCTCCTCCTGCTTCCTCAGCTCTAGGGGAGGAGAACACGTTGGACCTCAGCAATACTCTGAGAGCAACACATCTACTGACACCTGAGGCGCACAGACCCGGAGCGCACAGTGGGACCATCAACCGGGAACAGCTACAGTGGTGCCATAAAACAGGAGCAGGTACAGCGGTACCATCAGGACCGACGGCAGACACAGTGGTACCATCAGGACCAGAGACAGGTATCGTGTGGTACCATCAGGACCAGGGTCAGGCACAGTGGTACCATCAGGACCAGGGACAGTGGTACCATCAGGACCAGGGACAGGTATAGTGTGGTACCATCAGGACCAGGGACAGGTATAGTGTGGTACCATCAGGACCAGGTACAGTGGTGCCATCAGGACCAGGTACAGTTGTACCATCAGGACCAGGGTCAGGCACAGTGGTACCATCAGGACCGAGGGCAGACACAGTGGTACCATCAGGACCAGGGACAGTGGCACCATCAGGACCAGGGACAGGTATAGTGTGGTACCATCAGGACCAGGGACAGGTATAGTGTGGTACCATCAGGACCAGGTACAGTGGTGCCATCAGGACCAGGTACAGTTGTACCATCAAGACCAGGGGCAGGCACAGTGGTAACATCAGGACCAGGGACAGGTATAGTGTGGTACCATCAGGACCAGGGCCAGACACAGTGGTGCCATCAGGACCAGGGCCAGGCACAGTGGTGCCATCAGGACCAGGTACAGTGGTACCACCAGGACCATTGGCATGCACAGTGGTACCATCAGGACCAGGGACAGGCACAGTGTGGTACCGTCACTTGGCTCACCTGTGTCATATAGGAAGAGGATCAACGTCAACACCCATGTCAGGATGACATGGGCCGTCCTCACCAGGAATCCCGAGCCAAACACATTCTTGAACATGGTCCCAGCATGTTAGGGCGCCAGGCTCCGGGAGTCGGCTCCTCCTCACTCGGTACCGTCCCCGCAGCCGCGAGCTAAACGGGAGCGTCGTCAGAGACCTCACGGTCCCGTTATGTCGTCAGTCCGCGCGTCCGAGCCGAGCACACACACGAGGTTGGCCGTGAAAACATGTTCTCGTCTAGACAGCGTGTCGCGGGACGTCGACTGCAGGTGCCGGAGATCCATCCACGGCCGAGACGCTGAGACCCAAAATATCCGCTTCATTTCGATCCATTATTTGTGGCAGCGGCTGCACGGCCTCCGCTGTGGTTGGTCAGGAGTGGTCACGAGACGCACCGGGATTGGGCAGATGACAGCACGATCAAGCCGGAGGGAGCCAATGGCGTGGTAGGATGAGTGGATCTCTGAGAGGTAAACACGCTGTGTGGTTTGCTCTGGACGGTGAGGATGGAGGAATTCCGCTGTCTCAATCAATCAGTCGATCAGTTTGTGTGACACTGAGCCTGTGCTTTGAGGGGTCAGGGAGGGAATACAAACACTATTGATAAAGTCCCCGTACAAAGTTCATTTATTTGTTTTTACATCCTCGACGAAAATACAGTTGCATGAAATGTATGGAATGTCGTTTTGACACGTTTATCCTGAACACAGTCATTCATTTGGAGCATGCATCCTCTGCTCTGCTGGAATCTCCGCAGCCATCGCTTGGTTTTATAGTGACATTCATCAGATGTTACTGAGTCTGCAGCTCTTTGGCCCTTTTTTCATCCAGAACAAATGGAGTTGCCAGGGTCCTCCCTTTTAGCAGTTCCTCCAGTCCCTGGAATTAGAGAGTTGGAGATGAAGTTACAGTGGAGTATCTTCTGATCAGTAAGGGATCATTCTTTAGACAATGCCGGACAGAACAGCGGGACGGCAGTAAAGCGTAAATTCAAATGAAGGTTTTGATTATCTATTCATTGAACTGCTCCAAAAGTACTGAAAAGTGAAAAAAAAGCTCTGAAAGTGAAAGTTCTTCCCAATTTCCGTAATATTTTAGCTGAACCGTGGAAACTTTTGCGTTACCTCTCCAAAGTAGGAGACCAGAGGTGAAATCTCAAACTTTGTGGCAGGATTATCCCCTGCGGAGAGACTGAAGAGAAGAAAGATAGACGTTTTAGAATAAAGGACTGGTTGCAGTACTGGTGTACACATTTCTCACAGGATATCATTGTTTTAATTTGTCACACAGTTCAGACAGTGTTCTGTCTGTGTCTGTCAAGGTAAATCAAACTGCCTGCTATGGGTCATTATTGGCTTTTAGATGATTTTCTTATCTAGCAGAGAGAGTAGAAAGCTGGAGAGAATATTCCCCAAAGTGTTCATCATTGCATGTGAACAGTGAATCTGATTCATGTTCTGATTCCTTTTATTAAAATCTCACTTCTTGAGTCAAATAACTTTTCACTGTGGTCTTGTATATCTTCCATATAGTGGACTTTTACTGTTACTGGTCTTTCAGTGACTAAATCATGTATGCAGGTGGTTCAGACACTAGATTTTGAGAAATATTTTGACATATTTTACTTCTTCTCTATTGTCGTAGTTGTGTACATCATGGAGTGGTTGTTGAGGTGGTCTGTCTAATTGTTTAGCTTAATATATAACGTTTTCAGGGATATAAGACAACTGAAATTCATTTAACAAAGACACTGTTGTTTCCATCACAGTGCATCTGTCTCCATCACACGACACGTTGTGGAAATGACATTGTCACATTTTCAAAATAAACTCTTGCTATGCTAGCATGCTAATCTCTGTCTCCGAGTTGGCATTAAATAAACTAAAAATACACATAAAATGCAGTTTTTCTCATTATTCGTTTGGAAATGACATTCTATTCTTTGTTGATGATGTTTTTCCTAATTTGGTTCCCTCCAAGAAGCCAACTCTGCTCCTCAGCCATACAATCAACTGTCACATGACCGCTGACACAGCTGAAGTGTACAAGCTCTAAAATAATTCCCTGAGGTTACATTTTGTGGTGGGTGGTGGAAATGATCTTTTTAGTAAAGAAGACATAAAACACTAATACATCTTACAACACACATTTCCTTCAAATAGGAATTTATGTGTCATTTGCACATGACGTTGATATTTGATCTCAATTGAATTCAATTTTAAGAAAAATCAAAATCTGGTCCAGGGACATAAAGTACATAGAAAACCATGTTTCACGTAGTGAACATGTTAACTTTTTTCTGCCAGGGACACAAACTCTTTGGTAGTTGAAGAATGGCCCAGTGGACACCCTCTGACCTGGCTGCAGGAAGAAGGGCATTCCCATGGTCGTCCAGAAGTGTGGCCCCTGAAGCCGTGGCCCAGCGGCAGTGCTGAGCCAGCAGTGAGTTCCGGGCTGTGGTGGGGCTATCTGTCCCTGCTCCGTCTGCATTTTTCAGGGGGGAAAACTCTTCCTCCCTTAGCACCTCAAACACAACAAAGTTCCTGCCCAAGACAGAAAAGCCGATCTTTTAATTAGCTGTAGAAATACTACTATCACCTATGACATATATTATAAGAGAAAGCGATTACACAATACCTCGAGAATGGAAATACATCGAAAACAAACTTTTCCATCTTAATCCCATTGGGTTTGGTTGGTTTGACCTGATTGCCACATGAATCCACAAACGGCACCTTCTTAAGTGCCACGTGTTGTTTCAGTCGGTCTATGAATTTCCTGTAAGATAAAAATGAAACGTACACAAAAAAATATTTCTACAGGAGCCAATAATGAGGGAACTGAGGAAGATTGTATGCAGGGGTTGTCCAGTGGATTTCCACGGTTTTTGTGGAAATCCAATCTCTTCTGGAGATTAAACATTTTCTTCTTCTTCTTCCTCAAAGTGAAGGCTTACGATGGTCTGACTCTGCTCCTACCAGCAGTTACGGCTCTTACTCTGTCACTTCCTGCAGGAAAGCCCTGGTGAAGAAGTGATTGCAGATGTTTCCGGCACTGAAGAGCAGCTCTCCTCCTGGTCCGAGGCGTTCGGCTGTCTCTGGTCTGATTTCGCTGTACTCAACCACCTGGGAGATGCCATGCACCCTGCACACCACGCCCACGGGCTCGGTGGGATAGGCCTTCTCCACCACCTGCCATATGACAGAGATTTCAGGTTACCGCAGATAATACAGTGATGTTGTATTTCCACAGTTACGTAGGTAGCGGAGAAAAATGTTCTCAGAGGGGCTGGGCAACAGACCAATACATGGTTACCAATGATAATGAACCACAGACTTCACAATGCTGTGATCCAATCGACTGTTATCTTGACATGCTTTACTACAGCATGTACTACTACTACTACTCCCTGCATAACATGCAGGGAGAGTGATACATATATATACGACAATTTCAGTCACTCGCACTAATGAGTTCTCCCCTCACTCCTTCCTCATTCCTGCAAGATGGAGATGAAGAGCGTAGCATTGCAAGCAATCTCTTTGTTGGCCGCAAGAATCAAAACTATAGACTTCCTCGACTTACACCATGTAAATTTCGAAGATGAACTTGATGAACATATTCCAACAATGCCAGTACTGGGAAAACCAATGTTACGTCTCTTTAAAAATAAAGTTCAACCAGAGACACAGACTTTTTACAGTCTTCCAACTGTTTTGTGGGTTGACCTGTTGTACCTTCAACGCAGCCTGGGCACATCTGAACACTCACACACTGCACACCGTCGAGTATGACGTTCGGTCTACCTTGGCTCCACAGTCGGCCCCTTTGCTCACACAGAACCCAACGAAGACGGGGTCAGCCATCTTGACAAGGATGTTGTCCACGCAATAGACGTGCAGGTACTCCACGCCCCTCCTCCTCATGTCATCCAGAATCTTGTGGTCCACCAGCGCCTGGTAGAGGCCGCCGTTTCCATCTGGAAGAGTTCAAACGTGGCTCACTGCCTCGCACCGCACTGGATGCGGTGTCGCGGGTCAGCGCAGCGGGACCTTCAGAGGGGGGCGGAAAGTCACCTACCCGGGGCCATGGCTATCTTCCCTTTCTCCTGCAGGATGGCCTTTCCCTCAAAGGACACGGCTGGGATCATTCTCTGCTCGAACATCACGACGTTTGAAGGCTCCAGGCCAAAGTAGTTGTGCTCCTTGAAGAACTTCTCAGTAGGAGCCAGAGTGAACTCACTGGTCATGATATACCTGCGAGGGTGCAACATGAATTGTATTCAATGAATGTCTTTTTTCTTCATTTATTATCATTTTCCTGTCTCAACTTCATCATTATTACGACTATTTTTATTATTCACTTATTTGTTATTTTGCTGACTTATTTAGGCCACTTAGTCATTTACTGTACCATTATTGTCTTCTGTGGTTTGTCGTGTCTTGTGTATTGTGAATGTGACGTTCTTTTGTGTGATTTGTGATTTGATTTGTGTGACATAAAGTCCTCACTGTCTCGTATTTTATCTCTTACTGTGACCCTGTGCTTTATGGTCACCTCACGCTCAGCACTAGTAATGATGACAGGTCTTCCACCACATCATCTCACCATGGCACAGCACACTTGGAGCCGCGCTCTCTGCCAGACAGCTCCTGGACTTTGTGGATCCGCTCAGCCTGGATTTGGTACAAGGTCTTGCCACTCGGCAGCCCGACGCTGTACATCCCCTTGGGATACTGAACGCCCAGACGGGTCCCCTGCCCTCCGGCCAGCAGCAGGACTCCAACTCGATTCTCCGAGATCTGCAACAGCCCTGTGGAAACAGCAGAGCGCTGCTGGCACCAGCGTACAGAGCACCGTTTGTCGCGCAAACGAAAACGTTCATGAAACTGGGCGAGCCGGCCTTCCACCTCAAACGCTCTTCTGCTTTCATAATGAAAACACTATTTTGGTAATGTCCATCATTGCGCAAATCCACCAGCTCCAACCACACAAGGACCTCTATATTCACTTTTTGAGCAGTGCTGCTTGGAGACATGACACGTACTTGTACAGGACTCTGCATGTTAACATGTCCTTAGCTGGAAACTGATGATTTTAATATTGGGCTCTATTGGAAAACATTGTACAGCTGCCATAGTAGAAATTGCAGTTTGTGCATTTTTTGTCCCACTCTAGACATCGCTTCTCGACATTACATGCAGTAACCAGGTATGCAGGGCAGAAGATGGAGTTGCTTTTATCTCCATTCTGTCATCATCATTTTTCAAGACAAATTACATTGATGAACTAAGAAAAAAAAGCTAAACACGAGTGGCCATGTTCCCTCTACTCTCCCATACTGTCCTATCATGATGGATATGAGAATGAGCAACACGTGCACGGTAATGAATCGAACGTGTGCGTGTCATTAGGTGTTAGTTCTGCAACGCTCTGCAGGATGTATACCGTAATACGGCACCTCGACCTTTATCTCATGCGGATGGACGCTATAAAACCTCTACACACCCAGTCGAGATATTCAGTTTTACAACATCTCGAATTACGGGATCAGTGCTTTTAATGTTTTGTTCTGTTCTTTATTCTGTTCTTTATTCAAGCTCTGTTTTGTACAAATAAATAAACAAATCAATAAAACAGAGAGCAAAGCCTCTCTGTTTCTCAACAGTAGGCACGCTCTTTACCCCCTGCTCTTGATTAAGGAAAAGGTGACTGTGCCTTTCTCTGTGCGTCAAATCCACTGGAACCTAACCCTCCTGAACACAAAGTCTGCGGCATCTATGGAGGCGTTTGACAAACAGCTAAAGACAGCTATTGAAATGACTGCTGCTGCAGAGCAATGGTTTGGGGCTGAGCAGTTTTAGGCGAAATGAAAGTTACAAAGCTGTGGCACATCTATGTACTACAGCGGTAGAATGATTGATTTGTCATGATTTTTCAAAAAGGAAAGCTGTACTGCCACCAGCAGGACCACTCACTTGTTTGAAAAAGTTTGGGTAGATTGTCGAAATCTTCAACACCAAAAACCACACTCTACCTTACTGCTGTTTCTTTTTTAACACATAGAGTTCTGATAGTTCTGAATCCTGAACATCGGGTCGCATGAGCACAAAAAATGAACACTGAAAATATATTCAGCGACGATTTGCTTAAACGTATGTGTTTGAAATTATGTTTACAAAAAGAAGTTTGCAGTCAAACATTTTGATGCTCTGTGGACTCAAGAAGAAGGAGGAAGAGCAAGCCTGTGTGCGTTACTTCGTGTTTTTAACGGGTTTTTCTTCCCTTCACTGTAAATCCACTTTGCGTAATCGTATTTTTGTGAAAGGTGCCGCACAAACGAAAGCATTATTTGCTTTTTTCCCCCATTAACCGTAATGCCCCTACAGTATCTGTGCCCCCCCCCCGCGCGCGCGCGCACACACACACACACACACACACACACACACACACACACACACACACACACACACACACACACTGCGCTGGCCCTCACCCTGCTTCTCCCACCGCTGGACGGAGTCGCCCTCGGCGCCCCGCACGCTGCCGGAGGCCTCGGCCGGCAGCGGCTCTACGTGCTGGTCCAGGCGGGCGGGCGGCTCGGCCGCGGCCCGGGCGGCCCCCTCGCAGTGAGCCCGCAGCCCGTCCAGGTCGAGCTGGGACAGCTCGCGGAGGAGGGACAGCCTCTCCTCCTCGCTCAGCTCGGGCCAGAAGCGCAGCAGGTGGCCCTGGTCCGCGGCGGCCAGGCTCCGCTCGACCTGCTCCAGGGACAGCATGGCGGGAAGAGACCCCGGGGGGGGGAGTGCGCTGGTCGGCGGCTGGAGGAGCGGAGCCGCCGGGGCTGTGCGGGGGGTTTGTGCGGGGGCCGCGCAGGAAATGACTGCGTGTCAGGAACTCGTGACTGCTGCTCACAGGTCCCGCTCGGGATCCTGGAGTTCAGAGTGCTAACGCGGCAGGGTGTAGCTGTGGCCGGCTGCCAGGCGTCTCGACGCGGTCTGAGGGCCGCGGAAGGCAAACGGGCGAACCGAACAAACAAGAACAGACAATTATAACTAACTAAACAGAGCGAGTGAGGACCGTCAGGAGTTTGGGAGTTTCCTGTCTGCAACAACGCTGGCTCTCTGCTGACTCGGCTGGTTTCAGCCAAGGCTGCGTGCAGAGTTGCTGAAACTGAAACTTACTGTGTGGAAACGTGTCTGCACAGATGTTTGTGTCTACCATTGTTTTTTTGGTTTGTCCCCCCTGTGGATTGTGGTTTTGCCAAAAATGACTACTGCACAGCAGACTTCAGCAAGACCAGTGGTGTGTTAATATACGAAAAATGGTGGTGAAACTGAAGTGTTTAGGTTTTTTTGAATCATTATTATTCCACCTTGAAAATCTTTGTTTTGGCCCTTTTTCACACGCCCCGAAGCTCACCAGATTTCTTTAAACCGTGATTGTGAGGCTTCCATATTTTGGGGGGGGGGGGGGGGTGTCGCACCCAGGTTGAGATTAAATGACACAATAACACCCCCTTCGAGCATCCCCGTAAGTGTCACCCTCCGACTAAGACCGTGTCTAAACGGTTATTAAAGGACCTAAACGCACCACTCTGCAAGGACCCTGAATTAATTCATTTGAAATCGATGGTGGAAACTCAGGTGGAACTAGTGAATAGATTATGCAAATGAGACACGAGGATGGTGGGTTTACCCGGGGAGAACACTAGGATCTGGAGTACACAAGCAGGGCCGTCGCTGCTCATACGCAGTTTTATGTGCTGAAACGCAACGTAACATCTGATTGTCACGGTCTCGGGCAAAAGTCTGTGTCAAGTGATTACCATCATCGCCAAGCGCTACCTTTTTGAGGATGTGTCTGAAGATCCCTCAACTGACCACGTGGTGTGTACCATGTGGTGGAACGTCATGGTGGGGAGAAAGCATGAAATGAGACCCAGTCTGAACACTGCCGAACTACTTTATTTAACAAACGAAATACACAAGCATAAACACTGTTTTCACTGAAGCGTTCGTTCAATGGGTGCGTCCACGAACGCTACTCCACAAGAACTCGCATTCTCATTCCGGCATCGCTGTCACCTGTAGCTGGCATAGTAAAATAAAATAGAAATATATACTGGATACTTTGTGAACTATGCCATTTACCAATGTACATCATAGCCTCCGGTCCGCGTGGTGCAGTAAACCCTGTGCATTTCAAGTTCCACTGGTGCGCTCCCTAGTGGCCCGTTGGCCACCACCACACACAGTGAGGACTGCTTTAAGACACTGGAGCGCCACTTTTCTCCGTGATCCACAGCATGGAAAACGTTTGCAGCCACGCTGTGACATCATTCTGTGTCACGTCGTTGCGCGTTGAGGATGTCAGAGGGAGTAGTCCCGTACGGAGAACCCTCCATACGGAGAGAAAAGAGGGGAAAAAAGGGAGTGAACTGAGGACTTTGCTCCCAAACTGGTGGATCCGAGCTCGTGATTTCTTTCCCCCTCTCTCTCTACAAAGACACGCCGTGGTTTCGCGAGCAGACGAGGTGCTTAAGGCAGCAGATAAAAGCGGGTCACAGGCACACGGTCCGGCACATCAGCCTGTAGACACACCAAGGCGGCCAGGCAGACGGTACAAATGCTCTTTTAGCGCATGGATCCTTCCTCTTTGTTACAGTACTTTGCAAAACGTACCCGGTTCGATGCGATTGGAGATTTTTGTTTCAGCGCCCACAGATCCCTGTCGCGTATTACGGGGAATGAGACGCTCAAGAGCATACAGCTGTTAAATAAACACACTCTCGGGAAATGTCCGTATCATGTCTTCTTACTCTCACACCAGTTTCAAAAGCTCTTTTTCTTTTGTGATGTCGTGACTCATGACAACAGCGTCGCCACCCGTTCAAACTTTCAGCCATGCCATGCACGTCACCTGTGAGGCGTACGGGTCTTGCAGACTGCGGGACGGGCTACGGGATGGTCGTCCATCGCGGCACATACACACAGTTCGCCAAAGGCCATCGTGACGAGTTGAGAGATTTCTGTCATTGCTACTTCCATCAGATATTTGAAAGTCTGGGTTATACATTTTGCACAATGCAGCATTTAGATATGGTGCCATTCGGTGTCTTTGAGGCTTCCCATTTTTCACGACATCAGCTCTTGTATCAACCAAGAACAGGCCAGGGGCCTTTGGTTTTCCACCAAAGCCAGAGGTTATTGTCGAGCTGAACAAGCGTCTACATCTCACATATCATTCAGCGCAACCGGTAATCAAGTGCTTTCGTGAAAATAAATACGTTAATAAGTTAATGGAGAAACAAAAATTAAAGCGGAGTACCTTAAAGTGCATTCAATGTCCCACAGATCGCACCTCTTTACACGCTTTGCACGAGGAGCTCGGCACACGAGGCGTTTGTGAGAATCTGGCACAGATGCCAGTCGAGCGGAGCACGCGGCCTATTGAGGAGTTACCCATGCAGAAAACTAAAGAGACTCTCTGCTGCCACTGGCCACTTCTCCGCGATAAGTCAAAACCCCGAAGGGCGCGGGACGACAGACGATCGGCGACCGTTCTGAACGAGGAGGCGTCGGGAGTCGGGCCGAACAGACTCAGAGGGAGGGACCAAAATCCTGGTGACATTTTATTGACGGCGCCATGGATGTCACAACACATTTCCCGCGTTCCCTCCGTAGAGCCGAAAAAGCGAGCGAACGTGGAGAGAGAACGGTGATTTCTACTATTGAGGCAATAGTAAGAGCACCGGCTACTCGGAACCGTAGGAACTTGAAATATTTACAGGCGCCAAGGTGGCTGCGGTCGGGCCCGTTCGTTACCGAACAAAGTGCCGTTTGACCGCGAAGGGGCTGCGGGAAACAAAGGTGCATAATTAGCCGCGGACGGGAACGTCCGCCTGGCTTGGTGCGCGCTCCCGTAGCGAAGCCCTCGGGGGGGGCAAAAGCTCCGGCCTGTGGGGTGGAGCAGGGCCCGCCCGGTCGGCGCTCGGGACAAGCAGCTACGTTACACCGGTGTCCCAGTGAACTCCCGTCAACCCAATGCGAGATTGGAAACCGCCTACGCCAACGGTCGAAGGCTGCTCGGGGTAAATATATATATGTGGAAAAAAGAGGAATGAGCAGCACGTCTTAACACACCTTCACCGGCCGCTCTTCAAGTTCGTCTTTGACATCGCCGCTCGTTTCAAACCCCCCCCCCCCCCCGACTTTGATTTGAACGCGTCGGGAGGCCCGCTCAATGCCAAAGGTTGAGCTCAACAGGACAGCAAAAAAAAACAAAACAAAACCTTTGGCATCCTCTGGCTCCGCGGTCAGCGGCTCCTCACTTGGACTGGACCCCGAGCATGACCTTGAGGTGCTCGTAGACCACGTAGCTGATGCTGACCGATGGAATGACCTTCATGAAGTTGGGCGCCAGGCCCCTGTACAGTCCCGTGGCGCCCTCGGTCCTGACGATGTGCCTGAACAGGCCCGACATGCTCATCTGAGGGCCTCCCTCCAGGGTAGCTGAGGAGAGAGGGTGACGGAGAAGTAGCAACGTTACAACTTTCACTTGCAATCCTTGCCCTGTCCAAGTAAAATACAGGGTCGGCACCGCCAATTCCGGCACTTTTCAAACGGTGACGTGCAGCCGAAGCTGGAGGACCAACAGCGGAGCGCGGCTGTGCAGACCATCACCTTTCACCTCCCACTGCCTCGCATGGTTGGTTTGATCTTCGACCACTGCCAACCAGTTGGCTTCCTTTTTGTCAGTACAGAACCCAATGGGATACCAGATGGACATGCAATGTGGCATATAGATTCTGAACCTTCCAGCAGACCCCTGCGCCACCACTGGGTGGGTGAGATGATGGATGGATGAATCTTCAGTCATAGGATAGAATAGTAGGAGAGCAACTAAACTGCCTGCCTTCTTGCCAGCCTGCCTCCGTTTAATGAACCTGTAGCGGTGCAGAGAGGAACTGAAACCGAAACGCCGGTCTCGTTTAGGGACGGGTACCGATAGCCGGTGCCGCGGCGGAACCGCTGCTGATGTGAACGGTGGTAGCCGGCCTGGAAATCGGCACAGATTGCGGTGCCTGGCAGAGTTTTTCCACTACTGCCCCGTTATGTCTACTGGCGTGCCGGTGTTATAGAGTTCTGCATCCCTGTGGAGAAGTGCATCCAGCTCATTGGGCAGCCGCGGACGTGCGCTACACATGACATCACGCCAGTGCATTGCCCCGTTTCCACTACATGGTACCGGCTCGGCTCGACTCGACTCAGCCTTTCCATCTACCTGGAATCTGTAACCCAGTACTGTTTTTCTAGTACCTGCTTACCTGTCGGGCCAAGCTGGGCCAAGTCGGGCTGAGTCGGGCTGAGTAGGGCTGAGTAGGGCTGAGTAGGGCCGAGTAGGGCTGGGTGTCATCAGACATACCAGGGCATCAGCGCAAGTTCTAAAAAACCAAAACTTGTTGGACTAGATACAGAAAGGTACATGCCTTGCGTCGCCATGCCACCCCACTGGTGTCGTGGTCTGATCTCTGCAGTGTTAGCCGCACTACCCTTTGTTTTTCCAAAGTATTTCATTTGGGTGCCTCCAGTCTCCCCTCCATCCCCTCCATCTCCTCCATTGTGTGCATATCGTTGTTGTTGCTGTGTTTCTCCCCCCTGCTTTTAACTGGGGGCCAGCGGTGTTGCGTTGAAGATGTGTGCGTCACAAAATGACGTCACAGCGCACACGCGTTGCTACGACGACCGGGCGGTACTCATGTTTACTTATGGTGTCATAATTGTCTAAGCATTTGCTATCATGCATCCACTTATGGGAGCATATTCTGAGAGTTTGTTGTGAGTTTTTACAGCAGTTCATTTCCTGGACTGTTTATTTCCCACTCTTTAAGCACCAGTTCGGGCACCGTTTCAGCACTTTTCAGAAGTTTGGCATGGGTATCAGACACAACCTAAGCGATAACCAAGCCTAGTCTCATTAGGTAAAAATTGCTCTGTATATAATTGCTCTGTATTAAGATCGATCCACATACCACCTGTGCTATCACTTGGGTGGTGAAAAGTCTTTCAGTCAGTACAAGAAAACCGACTCCAGGTCTTGTCACAGCTGGCTGCATCTACTGTATGTTAGTCTTGTGTGTCCCCAGCTAAACTCAACTATCTTCTCTCACACTGTAACGCCGATACAGATCGCCGCTCTACATCAGCTCTAAATCAGACTTGACTCGGCGCGCGACCCAACTCCTGGTCCAGGCAATGGACTCATTCTTGCTGCCTTGTCTTCAACCAGCCAGAAAGGGCGCGTGCTGAGTGGAGGTCGTCCCATACGTAGACCTTTACTGGCTACCAGTTTCTGTCCAAATCAAGTTCAAGCCCCTAGTGTCGTCTATTCAACGCCATTCGTGGGAACATCCCTCTCCATCTCCATCTTCTCCATCTTCTCTCCTTCTGGCCTGATCCCCGTTCCCTGAAACACGCATCTGCACTCCTTTTACTCCCTGCCTTTTAACTTTGTGTCAACCATAGCTAACCCACTGATGCTAGCTACGCTGCTTCTTGATCAATGACAGTATGTGTGTGGAGGGACCGACCTTGTGCCTGCATTCGGGTCCGCACCAGGGCCAGGGGGTAGCTGGCCAGCTGGCCACAGGTGCTGGAGGTGGTGCCACAAGCCAGGAGCACGAACACTCCCGGGTTGGCGCTGTCTGTGGCGTAGCGCTGCAGCCAGGAATTCTTCAGCGTCTGACGGGGGGGAGACGGAGGCCGAGAGTCACGCGGGGAGGAACAAACAAAGGAGACGAAGAACCTCCTGGAGGCGGGCGCGCACCTCGTAGACGGCCAGGTCGATGCCGGCGTAGGGGATGATGCCCAACATGTTGGGGACGTAGCCCTTGTAAAAGGCGGTCAGGCCCTCCTTCTTGAGGATGCGTCTGGCACAGTCCCCGATGCCCGAGTACTGTCCAGTCTTCCTCAGGGCCAACCGCGTCTTCAGGACCTGCGAGCACAGGAGGCAGCGTCACACTGTGCCACTGTGTCATCACAGGCACAAGCATACAGTTGGGCTCTGCACACCACCTTAAACTAACGATCATATATCGCATCAGCCTGTTCAATCCCTGACTCTCCTCAGTTCCTGGAGCACCCCCCCCCCCCCCCCACGGCTGCGTCTTCAGCATGTGCGGCGCACACTCAATTGGTTTCAGGTCAGCTGCGATGGACTCGGCCGTTCCACAATGTTCCACTTCCGTGGCTTAAAAAAAAAAAAGTCTTCGGTTGCTCGGAGTGCCATCCGGTGAGTTGCAAAAGCATTTGGCTGAGCACGAGCGGATACGTTCCGCTTTTGTCCGCAGCCACGAGCTCTGGACCGTGAGCAGCTCTGTTCCTCTTCTATGCTGCTCTGGCCTTCCAGTTTTTTTGGCCGTTGCCAATTGTTTACACCTTGTGGTGAACCCTCTTACTCACTCCGGCTATGCCTTCTCTGAACTGTTGACTGTTGACACAGACATGTCTCCTAGATCTGGCAAAAACCTGGTTTTCCGTGGTCTTCCTGGAGTTTTGGCACTGCTAAGCTCACCCGTGTGTGTTCTTTTTAAGAATGTACCGAACAGATTCGGCCACACCAAGTCTTTTTGCTGCCTCCGTCATGGGCTCGTTTTCACATTTCAGCCTCTTCGGAATTCAGACTGAGCGGTGACCACCAATGCAAATGCCACCCTTGAAACGATTTCTAAACATTTTGTTCAACCTCTCCAGATGAAATAAGTACACTCGGAGCGCACGTTTAAAATGTGTCGTAGTTCTTACACCTGATTTAGATGTGAAAGCGGAGAGTTAGAGCTGAAGAGTCAGTCTGCACTTTGCGTGCTTCACTGTACATGCTCGTGGCCATTGTGGTGGTGTGCAGAGCCACAAATGCCCCAGACAAAATGCAGCCTTGATGGGAAAAACGAGCGGTGTGTTGGGCACTCGCATCGCAACTAAAGGCCTGTGACTACGGAGGGAGGGGTTCGTTTTCCTCACAGATTTATCGGTGGACAAAGAGAGCAATTTCCCACTGCACTTACATCTGCTACTTGTCCGACTGGACGGCCAGATTCAGTATCTGGATCATAAATCAGTCACTTTGTGCTTAGACCTAGAACTTTAAATGACCGATAGGTCAGACTTGATCTCGCCTTGTAAAGCGCCTCGAGATAACGTCCGTTATGAACTGGCACTTAAAATGAACGATATATGATCACTTTGAGTCGCTGGAGCTACATTCCAGTTTACATCTGTTCAGGAAACACTACATTGCATTTACACTGGATATTGGGCCCGCATATAGACAATATCCTAGTATTAGGTAGAAAGGGGGGCGTCTAATGAGATATACAGATCGTAGTGTTGGCTAATCCCTGGATCTTTTGATTCATATCAAACGTCTTTGAACGAAAGTGAATTGAATGCGTCGGTTTAGAGGCAGTTGTGTCCTTTTGTCCTCGGGCCACTCACTTCCATGGGGTAGATGCTGCTCTGGGCTATGGCTCCAGCCAGGGAACCAGCCACCAGCCTCTCGGCGATGCCCAGCACCTCCCGGTCACCCCCGATGAGCCGCTTGATCTGACGGGCAGAGCGTTCGGGTTTCGTCAAGCAACAAACTCCAGCCGTGGCCGGGAGGGAGGCCGGGCGGGCGGGCGGGCGGGCGCCGCCGCTTGCGTACCTGCTCGTAGGCCATGAACTTGATGGCGGACTCGGGGGCGATCTTGACGACGTTGATGCCGTTGCCTCGCCACAGCGAGCGCACGCCGCCCTCCCGGATCATCTGGGCGAAGCCGCCGGCGATCCGCATGCTGTTGCTCTTGGAGGAGTGCACCTGGGGGGAGAGAGGCCGTTCACGTCCAAGCTGGGGGCGCCCTCTCCGGAGGTCAAATCGCCGGGCCGAGCCTCCCCCCTCACCTGCATGAGCACTTTGAGCCGGTCCAGCGGCGCCGTGCAGGTCCGGGACGCCGCGCCCGCCCCTCCCCCGGCCACCAGGTGGCGCCACCACATTCCCGTTTGCTTCTCCTCGGCCGTGAACTCGTCGGGCACCAACAGGCTCTCCCCGACGTCGAAGATCTGAGGAGGAGGGGGGAGGGGGGCAAAGGTCTCAGCTTGTTGTCACCTTGCACATACGACTTTGAAAGACACGTCTCGCCGGGTTCTACCTAAGTGGTTACTACACAAGATCTCAGAACGCAGTTAAAAAAAGTTTAGGAGGGGGGCGTTCTGCATGGTCACCTCGAGTAAAGGCGAAAGGTGAAAGGCGCGTACCGTGGAGTGTTTCCAGTACAGGACGATCTCGGGGATATTGTCCGCCGGGTGCAGGAGGTGGTAGTCCCGCCACTCGTTCCAGTCGATCGTCATCGTGCCGTTCTTGTCCATGCTGCGAACGTGAAGCGACAAGGGGGCGTGCCGACTGTGAGGGAGCGGCGTGTCGCACGTCGCTCCCTCCCAGACGAGTTGCTCAAACCGCTCCCCTTTGTGAGGGAGAGGGAAAGCAGGGTACATAACTACAATTACCACGGCCGAGGTACCTCGGTCGGCTTATCATCACGTTTCTCTATTTTATCTGACGGCTACAGCAGCGGGAAACGGAGCAGGAGAGTACAGAGTGGTGACGAGTGCAGCAACGACTGGGTGCGAGGAGCCGCTACTTACTACAGGATAGGGGCCCAGATATGACCCCTCCTTATTCTGTGACCAGCCATAGGGAGACACACACAGAAACAGACAGAGGAGGTTAGAGCAACCGGACAAGGGTCGCACACGACGGAAGCCACATGCAGCCTCTCGAGGAGAACGTCGAAGAGATGCAGCCAGCCAGTCAGTCAGCCGGGACAGCATGTGGCCATTGGAGACTATTGTCTCCAACAGATGCACATGGGAGAGCAAACTTCCAGAGTGTCGGGGCGTGCAGGACATTTGGCAGAGGGGTGCTACCGCTGAGCTGGGGAACGGTGATGTGACGGAACAGAGAGGAGCCGACTGTGCGCGCTGTCAATCGCCGCTCTCGTTTTTGGGACTTAAGCCTCACGGCCCACATGCCCTGATTGACAGAACACGAAAGTTAACAGACTTTCACGTTATGCTTTGGCCCTGTGGGTGTCGATCTGGCCGGGATGATGAAACTGGCATGCATGAAACCGCGAGGCACGTTGGGGAGCAAAACAAGGAGGGGACGGACATGGGAAGGGCGAGGAGGGCGCCTCTCGCAGCGTCACTCCCTTACCTTTTGAGAATCTTCTCGGCCTGGTCCTCGGAGATGCTCACTCCCAGGTCCCGGAGGGACTGCATGATTTCCTGCGAGTCTATCTGACCTGCACGGAGGAGGGAAAGCGAGGCGCGCTCCCGTCAGCTTTATCCAGTTGCGGACGTTTGGCTTACAAATCGGGACAAAGCGGCCGAGCAGACGACGTGGCCGTGCCCCCCCACCCACCCACCCCTACTCCCTGACGTGAACTCACCGTCGTTCTTCCTGTCCAGGCTCTTGAAGACCAGTCGGAGCTTCTTCTCATGGTCCCTGAGGTAGTGGACGAACTCCTCGAAGTCCAGCTGCCCGTCCAGGTCTTTGTCGCCCGCTTTCACTATTTTCTGCCAGGACAGAGAGAGAGAGATAGAGAGAGAGAGAGAGAGAGAGAGAGAGAGAGAGAGGCGGAGGGAGGAGCCTTGTTAGAGACGTCCCCGCGGCTGTGAGGTGGGGGGGGGCGGCGTCCACTCTGGTCACGGGACGCGGCCTAGAGTCTATGGCCCAAGGAGTCAGCTGCGTGCAACTGAGACGCATGCAAGTTACTCTTACACGTTTCACGCATCTACGTCTGTAAACCCCCGATTCAGGGGTTTACGAACGTAATGCGATCTAACGTTGGCGCCGGTTGACGAACCGGGGCCACGTCCGTCCTTTTAGGACCTCTCGCGTCTCGCCTACACTACATTTGGTGCCAGTTTGCCCGCCGCGTGTTTGGGAGCGGGGACGAGGCCAACTTTTGAAATCGGTGAAACTTGACCGCAGTGTGAACCGGCACGCGTTGGGTGCGCCTATCTGGGACTGGCAGACCCGACCGTAAAGCAGACGGGCAGATCACTCGGCTGTCCTGAGAGCGGGGAGGGAGGAGGGGGCCACGCGGCCGCCCCTCTTAGCCTACCGGCCGGAGATCTGTCGGCGGGGCCACCATGATCAACACCGTGGTCTTCTTCGGGCCGCCATCGTCCCCGCTGCTCTCCGTCCTGTCCTCTTCGGACTGGCACTGGGTCGCGCCGCACAGGCTGCGGCACAGGGAGCTCAGGCCGCCCCGCGGCATTGTCACGAGCAAAGAGCCGGATCCACAGGGGGGGGGGCGCAGAGGTCGGCCGAGGACTCAACGCGGGGCTCCTCGCTGCAGCGGCTCGCCGCCTCGTCCTCTCATCTTGTCCTCTTTCAAAGCCGGCGGGCGTCCTTCCAGCGAAAGGCTGCGGGCTAAGTCGAGTGGTGGAAGTCACCGTGCTCCGTGAGGTCTCCCTAGAACGCCCGTGGACGTCTCCGGCTGTGAAACGACGGCGAGAGCAGGAGGGGGACCCGCCGCCCGGCCGGCTCCGGCATCGCTGGCCGGAGAAATGCAGCAGAGGGTGCCTCCAGAAACCTGCATTCTCACTGCAGCCCGAGCCCGGCCAATCGCTGCAGCCCGTGCTGGCGGGTCTGAGTGTGGAGCCACGGAGCCAGCCCCTCAGCCGGCGGATTACAGACTGCACAGCGAGGAAATCAGCTGGCACCTTCGACTGTCGAGGCGAGGGGGGGGAGAGGGAGGAGGCAGGCTGGAGAGCAGGGCTTCCCCTGAGCCGCGTCAGCCTTGCCGCAATAGTGCTGAGTAATGCCTTCCCCTCCCGTCCTCACGATCTTCCCACACGGCCGCTGACTCACTGCGAACACGCCAGCAGCCTCTGCGTTCTCCTCCAGTTGCAGCCGATTCAGTGCGATGCAGAAAAGCAGGTGCAACACTTCCTCAAATGCCCTTCACCCGTCCACCGACTGCACTGCGTGCAGCGCAGAGCCGCGCCGATTCATTCCGTTCAGCTCCTGCCACCCGAACACTGTAGCAGTCTGTCCCTGCCAGTATGAGGAGTTAGAAAATCCTCCAGATGAAGAGGTCTCCGCTTATTCACAGAGGAGACTGGCGTTGTTCTTGATTTATTATCATCAACAAACACCGTGAAAAGACAAGAAGTGAAAGCCGAGTCTGGGGCTCTCCCATCCCATCCCAGCAAACCGATTCCCAGGGGTGACCCCACATAACTGCAGCTGGGCCTCAATACCACGGAAATGTGACAACGACCAGAAAAGAATCCCACCAATGATAAAAAACAAAAAGTGATCCAAAACAGAACAAACTGACAACAACAGCAGACAAAAGGCACGTTGCTTTTCCATATCTAGCGCTATGGACTAGGGCTGCGTAAGTGCGCCAGCAAAGCACCTCCACCTCGTCCCGTGTCCTCCGCCACGCTTCGGGATAGGAACCACGCAAAGCAGGAGTCATCTGTTCACCGTTTAGGCGTCTTAGGAATGGTGAGCCATTTCCGGAAATTCTCAGAAATCAGATTTCTCTTCACTTGTTGTCGAGTGGTTCCTGCCATACAGAAAGTAACGGGGACTGGAACAGTCCGATGGGGGCTGCTCACTGAACGGAGCCACGTACCAGCCCCAGCACTGTACATCACAGGTGACGCCACGACTACACCCCGAAGACGACTCCGAAAAGGCCTGAAGCGCCCAAAGCTGTCACGCGAAGCACGCGTCGTCTGCTTTGAAGAGGTGGAAACAATCTGGTTTGTTCAACACTTTTCTGTTCGACACACAAGTGCTCATCTCTTCAGTATTAATGTACGACCTAATGATAAAACGGTAAGAATGTAAAAGACAAAAACGGTATGTGAAAACTTACTGTATACTTTATAAACATGAGGTAGTGTATACTACTATTGTATACTTTATAAACATGAGGTAGTGTTTACTACTATTGTATACTTTATAAACATGAGGTAGTGTATACTACTACTGCATACTTTATAAACATGAGGTAGTGTATACTACTACTGCATACTTTATAAACATGAGGTAGTGTTTACTACTATTGTATACTTTATAAACATGAGGTAGTGTATACTACTACTGCATACTTTATAAACATGAGGTAGTGTTTACTACTATTGTATACTTTATAAACATGAGGTAGTGTTTACTACTATTGTATACTTTATAAACATGAGGTAGTGTATACTACTACTGTATACTTTATAAACATGAGGTAGCGTAAACTACTACTGTATACTTTATAAACATGAGGTAGTGTATACTACTACTGCATACTTTATAAACATGAGGTAGTGTATACTACTACTGTATACTTTATAAACATGAGGTAGTGTATACTACTACTGCATACTTTATAAACATGAGGTAGCGTATACTACTACTGCATACTTTATAAACATGAGGTAGTGTATACTACTACTGTATACTTTATAAACATGATGTAGTGTATACTACTATTGTATACTTTATAAACATGAGGTAGTGTATACTACTATTGTATACTTTACAAACATGAGGTAGTGTGTACTACTACTGTATACTTTATAAACATGATGTAGTGTATACTACTATTGTATACTTTATAAACATGAGGTAGTGTATACTACTACTGTATACTTTATAAACATGATGTAGTGTATACTACTATTGTATACTTTATAAACATGAGGTAGTGTATACTACTACTGTATACTTTACAAACATGAGGTAGTGTGTACTACTACTGTATACTTTACAAACATGAGGTAGTGTGTACTACTACTGTATACTTTATAAACATGAGGTAGTGTATACTACTACTGTATACTTTATAAACATGAGGTAGTGTATACTACTACTGCATACTTTATAAACATGAGGTAGTGTATACTACTACTGTATACTTTATAAACATGAGGTAGTGTATACTACTATTGTATACTTTATAAACATGAGGTAGTGTATACTACTACAGTATACTTTATAAACATGATGTAGTGTATACTACTATTGTATACTTTATAAACATGATGTAGTGTATACTACTACTGTATACTTTATAAACATGAGGTAGTGTATACTACTACTGTATACTTTACAAACATGAGGTAGTGTGTACTACTACTGTATACTTTATAAACATGAGGTAGTGTATACTACTACTGCATACTTTATAAACATGAGGTAGTGTATACTACTACTGTATACTTTATAAACATGAGGTAGTGTATACTACTACTGTATACTTTATAAACATGAGGTAGTGTATACTACTATTGTATACTTTATAAACATGAGGTAGTGTATACTACTACTGTATACTTTATAAACATGATGTAGTGTATACTACTATTGTATACTTTATAAACATGAGGTAGTGTGTACTACTACTGTATACTTTACAAACATGAGGTAGTGTGTACTACTACTGCATACTTTATAAACATGAGGTAGTGTATACTACTACTGTATACTTTATAAACATGAGGTAGTGTGCAAAACGGTTTATGCAGGTGTGCAAAACGCTCTGAGCTAAGAATGCTTTCAAGTGAATGAACGGGAGAAAAAAAATCCGAATCAACCCAATATTCGCTCGGACCGTGTGCCGGATGGCGGAGATGTACGTGCACGTTTGGATTTTGTCTCCAAGCGTCTCCAACACTCACCATCGACTTCATCGAGCGATAGAAGAGAGCAGCTATAGCGTTTTGCTCGCCATGCCCTGGTGGCGGCCAAGCAGCCATGTGGGTTAATGGCGCCTGGCAGGGTTTCAGCACTTAAGATTGTCATCTGAGAGAGGGAGGAGGACCTGTGGGCTCTTCCTTCTGGAGAACGGCTTCTTATCTTATTTTGACCTCTCCCTCATGACTCCCCATTCATAGGAAGAGGAAGTGGTTGTCAGGTCCAACCCGCAACGGTCAGCCACGCCAATGAATCGATAACCCAATCCTGGAGCATTTTGGTCAAGGATCGACACTCAGCCACACAGTAGAACAAATATTATACGTCCGTCTATGAACTCTCGCTACCACATGATTGTGATGAGAGAATGAGAGCGGGAGAGAGAGAAAGAAAAGGGAGAGAAACTCCTGAAAAGGGTTAACTTCTGTGCTCACACCTATGTACCACACCTTCAAACCTGACAGCACACCTGACACGTAGAGGGAGCCGTTGGCCTGGATTAGCATTATTACTATTAATCTTATCTTATTACTATCTTACTATTATCCACAATGAACACAGGCATACCCAGAGGAAGACGGATTCCGCCTATCGAGACCAGATTAGTATTTCTGCTGCCGTTGTAGTCAGAAATCGACTTATTTTCATAATCAAAGATTTGTATGTGTACGGTATGCGTGTGAATTCATAAAGTGGACCAGATCAAATCAACTCAAATTCTCCCTCGGTCTTACTAGTCTGCTTACTGATCCGACTCAAACTTTTACTCGCCTTTAATTTTGCTGCACATTTGTTTTTTGATTTGACTACATGTAGTGTCTACCCATGAAGTGTGCCCTGTTGTCATGTCACTGTTACTTGTCTACCCTGAGGATAACCGACATCCACATCCTTACACTTCCTTGAACTCCTCAATGTGATGAAGGGTAGGTAGGTAGGAAGACAGACAGACAGACAGATTGATAGATAGATAGATAGATAGACAGACATAGATAGATAGTACTCATTTTCATTTTTTTTTTAAAGTTGATTTTCAGCAATTGCACACACTCTTGTTTTCCAGCAACACAACATGGCACGGGAACACGTGCACCTCGCCGCTAAAACACACGAAAATCTCTCACCATGAGCTCGTGCTCAGTGCGATGCACCCCGAGTTTCTTCAGCCCGATGGACAGGTCGTTGATGCAGATGCTTCCATCCCCGTTCACATCCAGGATCTGGAAGAGCACCTTGAGCCTCTGGTCGTGCTCGGGACTCCCGCACAGGTCACAGGGCTGAGCTGTCCCCTGGCCCTGCTCCGGCCGGGGGTCGCCCTCGGGTTGGGAGGCTGGGGCGCTCCGCCCGGCGCGTCCGCCTCCCCCGCCTGGGTCCACCCCGGGATGCGTGTCGCTGGACTGGCACTGGCAGGACACATCGCCGAGCAGGGAGGACATCGCGGTGGTGCCGTGCTGGCGCATCCCCCCGGTCAGCTCCGGTCCCGGTTTCACAGCCTGGGCGTAACAGTCCCTGGTCCACGCAGCTCCTCGGTCCACTGTCTCTAGCCCTACCACGTCACGTGTCCCTCCATTATTCAGAGAGGGGGGGGGGGGGGGGGGGGGGACCGAAAGGAAAGTAACCGGCTGTCTGACAGAGAGAAAAAAACGCCGCTTTTCACCCCCAAAACCCGTACGTGTGGTCGAAGTTGAAAGTACACTATGTGGCCTAAGCGGCTCCAGCTGGTGAATTACCACAGCACAACGACCAATTTCAGGCCCGCTCAGCCGCTGTGTCAGAAGCCGGCGAAGCCAGATAAAAGCATCGATTTGTCAGCGCCTGTTGGAAACCCACCCCCCCACGGCGGGAGGTCAGAGTTCACAGCCAGCTACCACACGGCAGACCACAACAAGCACGGCTCGGTTCAACTCAAGGGGTTGGACGAGACCTTTGCTGCCGTGCTTTGGAACCGGCGAATTGCCGAATGGAAGTGGTTTGACACCCGGACCGGCTACCGCACAAGTCTCGCGAAACAACGCGATACCATGGCGTGATCACGCCGACAGACCTCCACTCCGGCAAATTGAGTGGAACTTCACGATATGCCACAGTCCATGGGCACGTCGAATCAACCCTGGTCGGGATTTTAGTTGACATTCCGTCCTGTGTTCGAGCACAGCCTTCCAACCAAATCATATGAAATATTTCGTTTCTAATCAGCTTTCGCTGATGTAAACGCTTGATAGAGGCATTCAATGTTTGTAGAAGACAATGTTAAGACAGGACAAGACTAGATTAGTTCCTCATGATTTAACTGCTGTAAAGGAAAAGCGTGCTTTTGAGAGTAAAGACACAAACCAGTCACTTGTGGGACTGATTTCACACAGTCAAGTCAATATAGTATGGAGCCAGGAATCATTGAACAGGATGTGGACATACTTCATATCATACAGATGATCTGGATACAGTGTTGGAACTTTTCAATGGCTACTGCACACACACATGGAAAAGACCCACTTTTCCAAGAATTTAGGGAAATTTATATTAACTGAGTCTAACTTGTCATGTATGCAGGCATACAAATTCAATTTCTGGTATAATCAAACAAACATGCAAACTTTTATGATGCAGCATTTATAAATGAATTTAAAACTTGCCAACAAAAGAAACAAAATACATTTGATTTTGAGTACTTGTTGGTTTCAATGTGTCCATAACTTAAAGTTAGGATATAATTAAACTGAAATACCATGAAAACTAACCTGACTGGACAACTAGACCAAAATCCAATGTGGTCCAAATGTGGTTTTAATGGCAGTGCTGTAGGCCTAGTGATTGATGATGTGCTAGGAATTAGAATCGGATTTGTTTGCCTCAAGTACATTAAATTTTATTTTGTATGTTCAAGTTTTATTTTATACTGACAGATGAGGATGAGGGTTTGTTACTGGATCAGTGTCCGCCATGAGTTGAGGCGCATGAGGTTTCGTTCGAAACGTACAAAATGGATGAGGTTGACATCCATTATATTGGTTGTTGTAAAATGTGTTCATTCAATCAAAACAGATCTGATAAGGCAGGGGGCTGGAAGAATGGCTTTGGGTTCCTCTTGCACCTCTTTGGTCCTCTGTTGCAGACTGGACAGGGCATCAGGCTTGACACTGCGTGACCCAGGACAGTAGGACAGGACGGAGTAGAAATATGTAAAAACTGAAGCCCGGTGGCCACCACTACTGCAAGTCCAGAGTAGCCCTGGTATACCCAGCATTCGGTGGGCTGATTGCCCTCAGCAGGTGAGTTGAGTTCTAATAATCCCAATCAACCCACCATAAAACCAGTGTGCTGGCTGTGCCTGAGGGAGAACCCACAGGAGCTCCTGGTAAGTTTCTGGACTTGAGGAAGTTGGAGAACTGGGTTTGTGTGCCAATAAAAGTGTTGGAAAAGAAGCTGCTGTGTCCGAGTGTTAGGTGTTGAAATGTTGGGGACCCACTGTGTAGAAATATAAATAGTGTGGTAGTCTACTGTATAAATATCTAGCCACTGTATATTTGGCCACTTACTAATTTCTTCAATCCAGTAATTTATGGCACAGGAATCTGGAAGTCAGACATAATTTGTCAGTTAACTTATTGAGGTAGGATAAATTAACTCTAGCATGAGCAGACCCAATAGGGCCATCCAATGCAGATGCTGATGGATGAGAGGAAGGAAAGAAGAAAGGACAGAACAATAAAGGATGGAGGGAAGGAAGGAAGCAAAATCAATGTCTGCTAACACCTCTGGTTACAGGCACGACTCCACTCCAGTTTGGCCCCTGTCACACACAGGGGCAGCTGAAACAAGGCAATATATGAAACTGCAATGCTTCAGCATGTTCCCCAGAGAAATGCATATGTACAGGAACAGTCTCTGTCTGTATCAGTGACCCACCCCAAAATGTGTCCATCGAAGGCCTGAGCATGAACTAGGATAGGTAAGTGTACCTCCCTTTAAGCCAAGTTGACGCGATGTGTAACTATCCATGATACAAGTGTCACCACCATAGTCAGTGAAAACAAGAGTCTGGGTGCTGTGTGGGAACAGAAGCTGACTGAGAGATCAGCGGTCCTGGATCCTGAGGAGAGCCTTGAAATGTAATGGAGAGTCCCTGAGATCAGTTTGGCATCTTATTTATAATGCCAGTAATTAGTGCCAGTTATCAAGGATGAGTTCCACAGAACTGCAGGTAAATGATGTGGAAATCAGTTAAAATGAACTTGAAAGGACTAGATATTACATTCCCTGCTAGGTCAGTACTTTCTGGTTGGCAATGACATTAACATAGGGTGACCATAATTTGCAATGCTCTCTACTCTCTCTCTGTCTCTCTGTATGTATGTCACAAGGGCAAACAGAACAGTCCATACAAAGTGTGAATTAACTGAAATCCCTGACATTATCAGGAATTTAGATGCCCCAGACCAAATGGAAAAAAAGAGGATGTGTCTGGTGAAAAGGGTGTGTTTGGTGATCTTAACAGCCTTTGGACAAGTAACTTTCAACAGACCAGGCACTGCCATGTTCAAATGATCCAGGGTCTGATCATGCAAGCTCCAGGTAGTGACCAGTGCTGCTTCTACCTCTTGTGCTGCCAGATTCAATTGACCACAACTCATATTTTGTTAATGACATGATAATGCAACCTCAGAATGGGACTGCTATTGGTAAAATGGAATTTCTTTTAAGATTTCCCTTTGTGACTGGCCGTATAGATGGAGCACAGTCCTCCCTGAGCTCCCTCACAAAATGAGGCAGATTATGTGAGTAGGAAGTCCATTCACAGCATCAATGTGCAGGTAAATTGACTATTGTCTCAAAATGTCAAAGACTGCATCATACTAAAAAAAACTTTTTTACCGTTTGCACTTGAAATAAGTAGATAAATCTGTACTACAACATCTAGTCATTTGTGCACATCATTGTTTCTCATAGTCGTTTCTCATTCCTCTGAACAAATTGCTTTTGGACATGTATCAAATGCTTTCATGCAATTCTCTGCTGTTTTTTGACTATAATTTTCTTATGCCGTGTCCAAATGAGCTATACTTATATACTTATACTATCAATGCTGATGAGTCATTACATATAAAATTGTTGACCTAGTTATCAAAATCTGTTGAACTAGTTATCAAAATTTTATATGCAACTTACTCCTTAATCTGATAGGAGGTGCCTGGAAAATGAAGGTATGACCGGCATCCACTTTAAAGGGCCTGCTATGACATGTTGACCTTGCAGCAGAGTCATACAGAGGATTTGTCACTCCAGGGACACTTAACTCGCTGCATTGCAAGGGATGATATTCATTATGTGCTCTGCCTATGGAGCTCATTATTTTAAGTTATTGTGGCTTAATCTAATTTATGTTGCTTTGCATGTTTTATTTTTGTTTATTGATTACAAGAGATATTCTCTGTCTTCTAGCTTCTATTTTTCTATTATTTTACATTAATAAACAGGTTGCACAGCTGTTACTCAGTACTTGAGTCATTTTTTCACTTTGACCTCATGCACAATTAATTCATCGGGCAACTATTTTTTACTTTGGCATCGGCAGACTGTGGCAGAACACCAAGCTGAGCTAGAGCTCCAGAAATAAAGTAAATTCTGATTTTGATGCCTCTAGTTTGCACTAAAGGGATGCAGTTCTCCTTATCCACAATACCCCACCTCGAACACAGAGGCATTTTTCAGTTTTATGAACAACTTAAAAAAACTGCCCACCAATTACTGAATTGGACAATGCTTGACTTAATTAGAAATGGGAGAGGTGGTATTTTACGTGAAAACCTCACGTGGGACTCATACAGAGTTGACATATTTTCAACACAACTCAACCTAACTTTATTTATTTTAAGTGCCAGTTCATAACAGACGTTATCTCAAGGCACTTTGCAAAGTAAGCAACAATATGCACTGAGAGGTGACAGAGTAAACACCCCCTGCCCTTAGACCCTTGCAAAGGCTGAGGAACAACTCCCAAGAAAAACGGGGAGAACAAAGGGAGAAACCTCAGGGTTAGAGACAGAGGAGGGATCCTCACACAGGAGGGACAGGTGGGCAGAAGCAAGACAGAGATTATACAGAGATACATGGATTCGTGGCTAACAATTTAGATTTTAGTTTAGAGGTCAAGTGAGTCCATAGTGGAAACAGTGCATGCAGCAGGAAGAGATGTGGTGAGCGATGGAGTCCTGGATCCAACTCAGTACCTATGTCATTCCTGCAATCACAGAATAAGAATAGAGAGGAGGAGGAGGTGGAGGACAGATGAGGAGAGACAGAGAGGAGGTGGGGTGAAAGAGCGAACATGTGTCCAATCCACAGCCACAGAGAGAATGGAGAAGATAGAGTGCAATGCACCAGGGGACCCCTGGCAGTCTCAGTTCATAGCATCTTACCTAAGATTTAAGGTCTACCTGTAGGCTTTGTCAAAAAGGAATTTTCCTAAACATTTATACTAATGGTCATTGATATTTTACAACAGGCTTTATTTGTCATATCAATCATGAATCAGAAGTTTTAATTGTTCGATTTTCCAGGACAGCACGATCCAACACACACCTCTTTGTACTAAAATTTACAAGAAGTCTCTCAGAAACTGGAGGATTTCATGAAATATTTCGTGGGACACGCGTGCTGTGCTGTCAATGTGCAAAGCATGTTGTAACACTGCCATCATGTGGGACTTTGTAGCTAGTGTGAGGTCTCGATGAGACCAGGTCCTAACTGGGATACTCTGTCATGTAATTTATTCTCAATTATTTGCAGAAAATGTCTCTTGCATAATTTTGACAAAGTGGGTGTGGTCACAGGGGCACGCTTTCAGAAGGAAGGAAAACAAAATGCCATGCAAAGCGAGTCAGTTCGTCATTTCATTCCCTCCGCAGTTCATCCAAATATACAACTTGACTTGTAAGAAGGCAATAATAACTAAGCAATATTGCAATACAAAAATTACGCTGAATTGTTGATAGTCCAATATGTATGGCTTGCTCCAAAATATATCTGCATCTGCTGTTAAATGCATTAGACTCCAGTATCTAATCACATGAGCAGTAGGATAGAACCGTGATGTTTATACTTCTGTTTTGTCCCTCCTGTAGTAGTTTGCAGTGTAACATGGAAACACTACAAATGTTTGCAGGTCTTTCGAATGAGAGCATGTTTGGCTCAGGGAGTGACGGGCATTTACTTGAGCCAATGAGAGTGGAGTATCTCGCATGACCGCAAGACGTCAGACCAATCGGATAGGAGGGGGCGGTGCCCTATGCTGAACTAACGTAAGCGTCGTTAGTAGGAAGACGAAGCCGATTCTGGAAGCCATTACGTTGCGCACATTTATTGAGTAAATCCTACTATTTTTTTGCGTACAATACGTACAATTACTTATTCCCAGGAGCGTCTCCTGCAGGTATGGCATCAGTCGCGAAAAAGAGAAAAATGAATTTCTCCGAGCGAGAGGTGGAAATAATCGTGGAAGAAATAGAGAAACAAAAGCACACACTGGTTAACCACTTCAACGCTGGAGTCACCCACATGGCCAAGAATAACGCCTGGGTGGACATACTGAGGAAGGTGAACGCTGTCACCACCTGTCCAAGAGAGCTGCCCGAGGTCAAGAAGAAGTGGTCCGACATGAAGACCGAGGTCCGGAGGAAAGTGGCCCAGGCCCGGGCTGCCATAGACGGGAGTTCTCCGGACACCCCGGTGCCCGTCATCCTGAGCGGCATGCAGCAGAGGATCTGCAACCTCCTGGGGGAGGCCACCATCATCAACGTCCCTGCCCCGGACTCCGAGACTGAGTTCACCCTGCCTGTCACAGTCAGCGCCACCAACACTGTCACACTCACTGAGTGTAAGTTGCAAAAAGTTAAGGCTGCCACTGGTAGCTCTCTCTCCCTCTCTCTCTCTCTCTCTCTCTCTCTCTCTCTCTCTCTCTCTCTCTCTCTCTCTCTCTCTCCAGTTGATACAAGGGCTATCTCTATACGTGTGTCGCACGAAATTTCGCATTGTAGGCTTTGCAGTCCAGTCTATTTACAATTATCGTACTTCTTTCACCAAAACCGGAACTTTTTTGTATCTCTCTCTCTCTCTCTCTCTCTCTCTCTCTCTCTCTCTCTCTCTCTCTCTCTCTCTCTCATTATCTTATCTGATCTTATCCTTCTGTGACTTTACTGTGGCTTTACTTTGAGTGCAGGTAATTGCATGAAAATGTAAGTGGTAGATGTAAAAAGTAGTCCAGTAAAGTATAGACAACAATAACAGAAGTATTTGTACTTTGTTACTTGACACATCTGGTTGAATTTCATTGTGTTTCTTTAAGAAACATACAATCAACATACATGCAATAGAAAATGAGTATTTAGCAGAGCGACATCTCAAAACGCCAACTTCATTTTGAAAATGCGAATGATCTTCTCTCTTCTGATGGTAACCATAGCTGTGGCGTGGTATTCACTGTTACAGCATACAGCCCTAGAACAAAGTAGTAGACAGAAACCGGACGCAATGTGTGGGAGTATATAACACATCTAAAAACCTCTCAATAAGAAAATAATGAGAATCAAGAAAATAATCTGATTTGATTGTGTATGGAACCATATGCAATTTCCGCATCACCCAGGCAGCCCTACTGTACCTTCTGTTTTGGATGGATTTGTGTTATTCAGACCCTAATCAGACATTTCTTATTTCATTTCTAATCCTTTTTTAGCTCTCCCGGCGGGGACACATACAGTCTGCGACGAAGCAAAGCCATTGAATGGTATGTTTATTCTTCAATGTTCTTACATGTTCTTACATCAATCCTGACAATCTCTAATCGTTTGTGTTTTTTGAAAATAGTTATTATAATGGAGTATTCGATTCATGCACAATATATGGCAAATACATGGTTACCACAAAATCAACATGCACAGTACACATATGACAAAGGCTTCCTGAAATGCATAGATGGTGTGTTATCATGCACCATGCATTCATGTTCTGCATGTCAATGTATTTTGCCAATCAGAGGAGCCCTCCTGTGTTGAACACCTGCAAGTCATATTGCAATTGCAATGCTTTGAAGCATTATTGCATATCACAGGTTTCTTTAAGATCACACAGCCCTGCAACATGCCTAACAAAAAAAATCTTGGTTTGTATCCTGGACATACTGAGGGGCTTTCTGTGAGTTTACATGCTCTTTTTGTGTCTATGAGGGTTACGTGGTTATGGTTACTCCCACAGTCTGCAGTGTCTGTTGGGTGAAGTCTCTAAATTGCCCTCGGGCGTGAGTGAGAGTGGGAGTGGTGTGTATGTCCTGGGATGGACTGGTGACCTGTCCATGCCGCACTCCCTGCCCTTGCCTGATGTGCTCATATGTATGGCTAGCAACAGACCCCTGTGATATCAATAAGTGCAAAACAGGTTGTTTTTCCTGCTTCCCACACTTTGAGTACTAGGATAGGCTCTGCCATGACACTGTTGTAGAACACCAGCGTGGGTGTAGAACAAGATATATAAACTATGTCTGCAGGGATGTGTAAATATTATGGATCAAAACAGATGTATGGTAATGTGACACGCTGAGACTGATCAAGAGCCTCTTAAAGAGGTATCTTGCATGTTAAATTCAGAATACAATCATCAACCCATCTTGACAAATTTATAACTGACCGAGGATAGTTCATTGTGTGACATGGAGTTAGCTGATCATGACTGTCAAGTCTTGGGCCACAGCAACACTTTTCTGTCCTATTTCCAGCTGAAACAACGTACCACACTCTTGAAGATGGAGGCGTAGTGGAGTACTGCACCACTGCTATAAGCGACTCCGCTCCAACTGTTGTGGCGGCTGTGGAGACTCCAGTGGAGATCATGGCCTCGTCCTCGTCCTCCCCACCTCCACCTCAGAGTCAGGCAAAACCCCAGGAGTTGAAGAGCCGCATCGCCCTCAACTCCGCCCGCCTGCTGCAGGAGCAGAGAGTCACCAACGCCCACATCCGACAGATAGCCCAGCACATAGAGGGCCAGAACGAGCTGCTACAGATGATGCGGCGCTCCCAGGAGGCGCAGGCATTTGCCCAGGAAAGGCAAGCTCAGGCCCTGGAAGGTACCCAGGCTACCCTTCTAGCTTTAGTGCAGCTGCTCAGGCCTGCTCTCAAGGACCTGCGCAAATTCCTCCAGAGTGGGACTGAGGCTGCTCCCAGCAGCTCAGCGGCAGCAGAAGCAGCAGCTGAGGGGAGAGGAGTAGAGGAACAGAGCGGACCCAAAACACCTCCACCGCTCTCACAGCAAGTGAAAGAGACTCCTTAGCCTGTGTGTTCTGTGTGGGGAGTCACCCCGAAGATAAGTTGTACATAGTTTTATGATTTGGACAGCTACGGAAGCATTGGCGGTTCGGATGAGGTTTTATCATGCTTAAACAGTAAGTTCATGTTATTTAATACAGGTTATCAGTCCGATGTGGGAAGAAAGTTCATGCTCACGTTCATTTCGTTTTCGAGACCGGATGAAACTGGATAAAATTTGAAGGAACATCATCAATCAAGTGCATTGCTATTAGTTAACCAGAAGAGGTCAGTATGTGTCAGCAAGTTTCGTTATTAGTGAACAGTTAGAGCAGTGGTATGTGATCTGTGAAGCAAGTTAAATCTGCGCCTCGGAGGTCATATATTTTGTTTTTTGACAAATAAACGATTTGAACCTTTGTAAAAATCTGGAAGGTTTAATCACCTATGTACAGTAAATACATGTAAATTACCTACGGTACAGAATTCTGTTAACAAATGCCTAATGCCCGAAGACATTCCACTTATCAAAGGTAGTTTTGTTTCACTATGGTTTCACAATTTTGTTGGTTTCCTTTTCCCCAAGATTACTTTCCATCCATTCATGATGAAAAAAAGTTTAAAGTAAAATAATTCAACACCACTCTAGACTCTTGGAATTATGAGGTCTACCATAAACATAACATTGATTTCTAAAGCATTATCTCGTTCCCTTGTGTACCCCTTACTGTTATACTACACAGTCTTCTTTGGCACTTCCCAAATGTGATTGGGAGTCACTTTTGGGTTAGTGGGAGGAGTGACGCGCTGTAAACATGGTTGCTGAAACTGACTGGACTAGCGCTCACTTCTTTGACAGATTTGTTTCTCAGGAGATGCTTACTAGCTTCCACTCATTCTTCTCTGAACTCTTTGGTTGGCACTAGTTATCAGTTAGAGACTCCAGTGAGTCATTGAAAGGAAGACACTGAACATTTTCTAGTAGATAGGACTGGATATTACAGATGGTGAATGAATGTTCCGTAACAATAAAAGCCTCATTTGGACTACCTCAATAATAAAGTTCTTGACAATGTGAAACAGGCTTTCTAGAGTGGCTTGATATACTTGATACTGACGGAACAAGCTTGTGATTCTTCCTCAGGCTGGATCGCTCCATTTGCCATGTAGCTCAGGAAATCCCGCTAGGGTCTGTTGTTAAGCAAGGAATATAAAATCACACAATAATTCATATGAGTTGAAGGCAAACCAAGCAAAATACATCTGACAGGTGGTTGCCAGATAAACATGAAAAAATGCTAGATCTGTGCAAAAATGGACCACAATATTTCCACACCTTAAAATAGGATTGCAAAAGTTATTGTAGTCATTAGGATTATATAGGGTTATACATTACTTAGTCATTATATAGTGCTTTATAGCTTTTGTACTAACACCAGAGAACAAGGCTTAATACTTGATTTGAAGGAATAAAACAGAACAGAATATGCCTTTATTGGAGCAGTCGAGGTATTAGTAAAAAAGACACAAAAAACCCAAAACAAACCAATAAAAACAAGAGTAATATAAATTAACTGCAGCATAAATTATACACGACAGTTGAACAGCAGCTGGAACGAAGGACCTGCAAAATTTTTCCTTCACAGAGGTCCCTGGAAGAAACTCTTCTATAAATAGCTCATTTGTTGAGTTGAATTTTCCTTTGGGGAACTATATTAGCCTTTTCTCTATCTTGGTCATATTCATGTTACTAACTTTTTGTTGCCACAATAAAAAAAACCCCAAATGTCAAATACAACAAGGATGGATAGATATCCTACCCAAAGATGGCACCCTAGTGACATCGCTGCAGTACACCAAACTAATCTACATGAATTTCTCTGAATGTCAGTTGGCTCAGTGTAACACTGAAATACACTGTCCTGTCAAATTCCAACTCCAGAGCTGAATGAACAGTCAAGAGTCGCTCTCGTTTGAGCAGAGATTCTCATCCAGCGCTGCTGTGCAGTGGACCCTGGACCCGGCCGCCGTGAGGCGTTCAAAGACCCTCTCAGACCTAGACTGGCGAGGCTTCCTAGGCAGCGGTGACCGGGCGGTGAGGATGAACCGTGTCTGTGGGAGCAGAGCCGGGGAGGCTCGGTCCACTGTCGTGCTCTTTGACCAAGCGCGGGTCAACGTCAGGCGTGCACAGGGACACACGGTTTGAGCGAGGAGGTAGGGCAGAGTCGTCTCAGAGCGTGTGTGTGTGTGTGTGTCTGCGTGGCAGCTGTCTGTTCCAAGAGGAGAGGAGAGGAGAGGAGAGCGAGCTGCTCCCAGCTGGGATCCTAAGCGAAGCCGGGACGAGCCACCCAGCACAAGTCATCGGTCCAAAATCACGTCGGGGGCAAACATGTGGAGCAACAGAAGACCTCTCCTGCCGGCGCCGCGCGAACCCTCAGACGCAGCTGTGAACGTTTATGGCTCGCGAAAGCACTTTCCTTTCCTCTGAACTCCAGCCCAAGACGATTCTCCGGGAAGGATGAGCCCCGCACCGAAGACAGATTCCCAGCCCCCGCTTTGAAGCCAAACGCAGCCTGTTGCTATCACCCACCCATTCGTTTTTTTTTTTTTTGGTTTTTTTTTGGAGACACGCTCGGGCGGCTTGGGACAATGTCTTTTCTGATGAAGAGGAAGAAGTTCAAATTTCAAGTGCACTTCACGTTGGAGGAGCTCACGGCCGTGCCTTTCGTCAACGGGGTGCTTTTCTGCAAGATTCGGCTGATTGACGGCGGGGACTTTTCCACGCTGTCGTCCAGGTATGTGGAACAACGCAGCACTTCCTTATTGCCCCCCCCCCCCCCCCCCCCATTGAAACCTCTGCTGTAACTCCACTGTGTAACTATGTAACACTCTGTTACATTGTCCAAGTCAAGTCAATCGGGGGGCACGCCCATCATGTTCGCTTCTACAAGTGGAGTGGATAGGGACATCTGTCCGTTGGTACAATTACATCTCCGATACTGGGTACACCCTGATAATGCTTCTCCTGGGAATGCTGCCCTTGAGAGACTTAAGCGCTCTCTTCTGAGTGGGATCGCCCGTGTGAATCACAGACCAGTACTGACATGTAATTGCAATATTACTGTCACAGTATCACAAAATGGGGCCGTGGAAGTACTATGTAGGTCTCTATGTTTTATATTGTAAATGATTTCTCATAGAAGGGGTTATTCAAAACAAACAAACAAAAATCACCGTAGAAAAATACCCACCAAGTCAGACTGGTCATCAATTGTTGTTACAATAGCTGGGATTCTCAGTCAGATTTCAGGGCATACCTCTGAATACCTCCTCTGGTCACCTGTATTCAACTGGCAACTCCCTGACAAATAAACGCATAGCATCTCTCTCTCTCTTTTTAAAATTCTTGTACATCAGAAATGAATAAAGGACATCTTGGTGGCTTTAGGTGGCGTATGGCTATGATGTGGATCCCTGCACCCATTCCAAAGTGAAACCATCTACAGTCTTGGTTGTGACAATAAATATGAATGTTTTTTATTGCGAAACATTCTGTGTGTTCCCATGCAGCTACTGTCAACCCATAATGCAAAATCTAAAAAATACATTTTGGCTGAGATACTGACATAAAAGTGGACCATTATTTAAGAAGAATAACCCAAAACAGTATTTTGTGAAATCAATACGATAATATTGTGTAGATCATTGAGTTACTGGAAATATAATATACATTTTGTTGTCATTGACTAACAGACACTATCATTATATATTTTTTATGTTTCCTTGTCCTGCTCTGTGGTCTGGGCCAACTTTTTTTTTCTTATACATCTACTTATTCATCCCGTTAACCCTTCATCCTTTTGAGAGATTTGAAACCATGTAGTAATTGGGTGAGGTGCTTTGACCTTTGGGTTACAAATTCAGGTCCTTAATTGCATTGCATTAGTAAGGTTTAAGGCGAGAATCTGCCTGGAGAAAGCCTCTGGCCCATGTCCGGAACCAGGCATGGACTGATGGCCTGTCAGTGAGTGCCTGGTGTCTGGGTCTGACATGGGTCCTAGTGGGGTTAGGTGGACTCACCAACAGCAGGAGGAATTGCTGGGGTAGGGTGCACTGCCACAGTGAAAGTAGAGGGCCTCAACAACCCAAAACTTGGCAATAGAGGCTGACTCACCACTACACATGCACACAGCAAGGAAGACAAAATCAGAAAATTGTGCAGATAGTGTGGTAGTGCAGTCGCTGCACCACATGGTTGTGATGAAAATGGAACTGAATTAGAACGCTAAACTCTCAATCTACTGGTCAGTCTTCATTCCTACCCTCACCTATGGTCATGAGTGATGTATCATGTCCAAAAGAATGAGATTGCCGATACAAGATGCTGAGATGAGGCCCATTTATGCTCTATGCGTGCAGCACTTTCATGTGTACGTTTCTGGCTTTTTGTGGTTTTGTGTGTACATTTCATGCATACATTTTATGTGTTTCATATAGACTTATATTTCATATACATTTCATATAGACTGACAGACGCGTCAAAATGCGTGAACCAGGAGAATTGCGGTGGCACTGTAATTCATGGCTGCCAGAAAGGAATGAAGAAGAACAGTAAGGCTATGAACAGGAAGAACCCTGGGTTTCGACACTTATGGCATGCAGAGGGTTTACATCTGCATGCCTTGATTAGGGATGGGTACTGATACCCAGAACCATGGCGGAACTGGTGCTGATGTAAACGGTAGTTTACAGATTTTGGTGCCACGGCATTTTTCACTACTGCCCCATTATGTCTATTGGCGTGCTGGTGTTATACAGTTGGCAGGTGTTATACACATGACATCACGCCAGTGCATTGCCCCGTTTCCACTACATGGTACCGGCTCGGCTCGACTCGACTCAGCCTTTCCATTTATCTGTAACCCAGTAACTTTTTTCTAGTAGCTGCTTGCCAGCCGGGCCAAGCTGGGCCAAGCCGGGCCGAGTAGGGCTGAGTAGGGCTGGGTGTCATCAGACACACCAGCGCATCATCGCTTCGATCTCCTACATTCTGTGCGTATCGCTGCTGCTGCTGTTTCTACCCCCTTCTTTTAACTGGTGGTCAGCGGCGTCGCGTTGAAGATGGCGCCACAAAAATGACATCACGACGCACATGCCCTGCTATACGACCTGACAATATTTATATTTACTTATGGTATAATAATTATTATTATTGCTACTATGCATCTACTTTGCCGCCTTTCCTTGGATCCCTTCAGAAGAGTGTTCATAATCACAACATAAACTTTGTTTGTGAGCAAATTTGTCCTTGGACCTGGCAGTGAACTCAGTGCTGTCTCCGAATGGATAAGCTGTTCAACTACTAGGCCAATGCAAAGTATTAATGCTCAACATAAGTCCGGCTTTCTGCATACAAGCTATGCACATAGGGCCTGATCTACTAAAGCTTTGAGTCACAGAAATGTCATATTGACAGCGGTTGTTAATATTTTGTTTGGATTTCAGATTTTCTTCTGTTTATTCTTGAAAACCATGTTTAATCACTTTTGCCATGCGTAACATCTAATTTCCCCGTATCCTTTCTCTTTTTTGAATGAAAACAAAACGCACCATAAACAGCTCACAAAAATGACTCTGAATCAAAATTGTTTTTCTGCATCTGCGGTCATTGTTACACTTTCTCCTCTTGGCCACAATGATAGCAGCCATTGTGCGCAAAACTGGGAGGATTTGCACCTTCCTCTCAGACGCAATCACAGTCACCGCAATCGTTTCTAGGTTTGATAAATCGTTTTGCGTGTGCTAATATTTCCAACCTGCATTTTCTCCTCCCAGTATTCTGCTCACACGAGCAGGAACGCCCCACATTGCATATACATTAAGGCCAAAGTGCTAAATGGCAAGCGCAGGCCGTTTTCCTCACTTCGAAGAAGCAGTACACCGTGCCCACCGTTAGTAGATCATCTTGCAAATTTTTTTGTGGGTGACATCGAGTTTGCACACGTTTCTATACACGCAAAGCTTTAGAAGATCAGGCCCTTACTGTACAGTGAACTTTACCACTTTACCACTTCTCCTTTGTCCTCCATATTTCCTCCTCCCCCCAAGTGAGGAGTTGTAGAGCATGATGGTATGATGGACAAAGGAGTTCTTAAGTCTAGTGGTTCTGCATTTGGGAAGAAGCAATCTTTCACTGAACAGGCTCTTCCCCACTAGTCTCTGATACTCCACCCAACAATTATGTCATCTGCATACTTCTGTATGTGACACAGCTCCGAGTTGTAACAGAAGTCCGAGGTGTACGGGATGAAAAGGAGAGGGGCTAGCACTGTTTCCTGGGGAGCCCCAGTGCTGCTGACAACCATGTCAGACGTGGTGTCCTTCATTCTGACGTACTGTGGTCTGTCATTGAGGTAGATCCAATCCACTAGGTGTGCCAATTCCCTTGTCCAGATGTGAGTGGGCTCAGTGTCGCAGGTGTATGGCATCTTCTACTGCAGGCTGTCCTGGACATGTTGAACCTGGGGTCTAAGAAGGCTGTGGAAGAGCTGCTCCAGTGTCTTCTTAAGATTTGATATGAGTGCCACTAGTTGGAAGTCGTTCAGCTCACTGGGCCAGTTCTTCTTTGGAACTGGAGTGATGCATGATGTCTTCCAGAGGGTGATGGTTGATGGTTGGGCTCGTTTGTTGGTTGCTAAGACAGGCCAGAGAAGTCATCAGGGCACAATGTTTCTTTCAGTATTTCTATTGGTCAGAAGTAGTACGCACTGAGGTAGACAGCAGTCATCAGAGTTAATCAGGGTCAACAGAGTTAACACTCTCCCGAGCTGCAGGCTAAAGTTGAAGATCCACTGTAGTGGTTCCCCCAGTTCTGCATTGCCAGTCTTCAGAAGTCTTGGACACACTTTGTCCAGGCCTGCTGCTTTGTCAGCTGTCCTCTGACCTGGTCTGTTGTGAAGTGCGGTGGAGGTTGTGTTGAGATGGGGGAGGAGGGCGTGCTGTGGTATCCAGGGGGTGGTGTGAGGAGGGAAGCAGGATATGTGGCTGTGCTGAGGGTGGCACTCGGAGTTGGGTTGAACTGATTGAAGAAGTTATTCAGTGCGTTTGCCCTTTCCATCGTCCCCTCTACAGCCCTGGTCATTGTATTGTGACCAGTGATGGTCCTCATATCTTCCCAGACCTCACTCATGTTGTTGTCCCTTAGCCTCTGCTCCACTTTTCTCCTGTAGCTGTCCTTGACTTCCCTCACACAGTGTTTCACCTCCTGCTGTGCTGCCTTCATGGCCTCCCTGTCTCTACCCCTGAAAGCAGCCTTCTTCCTGTTGAGGACAGCTTTGACTTCCCTCGTTACCCATGGCTTGTTATTAGGGTTACAGCAAACAGTCTTGACAGGGGAGACCACGTCTATGCAGAAGTTCAGTCAGTCCGCCATGACCGTGTGTCATCCCGTCTTTGTCCTCACCAAGTGGGCTTATCAACACATCCCAGATCGTGGTGTTATAACAATCTCTGAGGGCAAGTTCTATCTCAGGGGACCACTTCCTGATGGGTCAGGTTGTCAACATCTTCTTTCAGACCATGGGGGTTTACAGAGACTGGAGGTGCTCTAAAAACAGCCAAACGGGAGTCGTTAGTTAAGTTACTTGGTTAAAGTGCCCAGAGATGATCATAAGTGCCTCAGGGTGCTGTGTCTGCAGCCTTGTTGTGTCAAAGGCAGTGGCTAAACACAGATGGTGATCACGTGACTGAACTTCCTCTGCAGATAATATGATCACAGGCTAACAGCTAGCAGCTCGAGGTCCCAGCAACATAAGACTGTCTTTATGGAGATATACACTAGCGGTTGTTCACATACACAATGAGTCCCCCACCTTTATTTTTTCTGCTCGCTTTCGTGTCTCTGTCGGCTCTCACAGCAGTGAATCCCAGCAATTCCATGTTAGCATCCGGTACGAGGTGGTTCGGCCATGTCTCCGTAAAGATGAACAAGCTGCTCTCACAGTAAATCCATTGGTTGTTCAGTGCGGACAGCTCGTTAATCAGTTCACGTTCACGTTTCCCATGGTGAGAATCGATGGTTGGCATTGACTCAGTTTTTCTGTTAGCTCGGCCTTTAGCTTGGCCCCGGCCTTGCAGCCCATGGGTCTCCCCCTCATCTCCACCGGAATGGGATCTTGTGTCCTGGTTCGTCCTTTTGTGCGCAGAGCCATCAGTTCCTCTCGAGAATAAGTGAGGAAACTGGCTATAGGGTGCATATTAGAGTTAAACATATCCATAAGATATGTTTATCTTTAAATAATTAAACAAGTAGATTGTTTATATAGATAAACAACGATCTCCTCTCAAGAAGAGTGCTTTCATAGTCACCATGTCATCATATCATCATCAGCACTCAAAGTGCTTTTAGTGCACAAATCATGGGGCTGCTGGATCTGTCGTATGACTGTGTTTTTGCTTCCTTGACTGCTGAGGTTGCACATTGCTTTGCCTGCGGGTACTTGTCAGCTACCCTTCACCGGCCAATCAAAAGAAGGCCAGCATGACTCCCAAGGACTCCAAAAAATGTGGGTATTCTCAACTACTGTTTGGTGCATATGTGCACACAACAGTCAAAGTATGTTCCCTGACCTGAAGATAATGGAAAAACTACCCTTTCATCCACTTTGGTGAATACTTCAGCAGAGAGCTGAGGATCTATGAGCATGCCGTCCGCCTCGTCTGATACAACTGAGGGGAGCGAAACTGACATCCCATATCCCTGTAGTGTGTTTGTGTAACTAGGGATCAGACTGCCAAAGCCCAAGTGTCGACTGCTCCCAGTCGACACTGCACTGGACACTTGTGGCCTCTGCTATCAATGATGTGCCAGCCGGGCAGGCTGAAGAAACCTTCTGAGCATCAGCACTTCTGTCAGGGGCTTCAGATCTTTTTCTGACCCTCCACCATGGACCTCTCTGCCATAGGAGACCCTACCAGCAGCATTTTAAACATTGCAAATTTCCCAGACAACATGGCTCCTAGAATTAATAGGGTACTCAAACTCCTCCACCACAAGCTGTCTGTAAGAAGTGTCCACGCTTTACATGTTTCCCAACATGTGCAAATTAATACAAGGAAAATCTCTCATCAAATAGAGACAAGGAAGGGGCTTACTGTAGGCTTTAAGGAAAGGTCATGTGATGAACAGGCCCTTATTTCTTTAATTGTAATAGTGCCAACTCGGGCACTCGAGCGTTGAAAGCGGTTCATTTTTCTTACCTGACTGAGGGACCTGGAGAACATGTATGTGGAGGCGGTTTGGTGATCAAACTGGTGGGAATGGGATAAAGGGAGTGGAAGAAGGCATGCCTGGGTCTGCAGTGACAGGAGAGTCAGTAACGAACAAACCAGACACAAAGGATGAATGACTGATAGATCAGGAGGGATTTGTGACACCAGTTGTAGTCTATGTTCTTCTCTATGACTGCTCACACTTCAAAGGTGGTGGTCAATGAAGCAAACTGATGCTATATCGACTGTTTTCCTTACCAGTTTTACCAACCAATATGACTGAGAGATTATTTGATATTTAGAAATGTAGATATTTAGAAATTTGTTGCTTAGCACAATTTATTGTTCCTCTGCTATGCTTTGTTTATACACAGTGAGTTAATGATTTTGCAGCGTACAACAATCTGTACTGCCATCTTTGCGATATCCAGGAAACATTCTTCTTTTCTGTTTCTTTTTCATGTCGGCACGAAAATCTGTGCACACAGGGCTTCTATAGCCGTGATTGACAGTTCTTGTCTCCCCCCCCCCAAAAAATGTTAAAATTAAAAGTTAATTAAAGTTAAAATAAAAAACATTAAAAGTGCCGAAGAGGAAAAGGCTATTGGATGGATAGATGGATGTTTTCCTACAGAGGAGGAAATTACTGCACCTGCACTTATGGGGACACTGTGCTACTTGAAGTCATTGTATAATTGCATAAAGTATGACCCATGTTTATGTTATTTAACATTTTGTATCCCCACAGCTTACGATTATTTTCAAAAAATGATGAGGATATTCTTCCGCCTCTATTGAAAAACAAACAAAAATCATATGTAAATGTTTTCTGTTATCCCTGTATAATTCACCATATGCTCAATCAGCGAACAGTGTCACCAGAAATCAGGAAGCGTCTACTGCTCAAACCGTTGCTGGAAAGAGGCTGCTGAAGCATAGTATCACTGTGGGGGGAAAGCCCTGCTTCTATTTACTCCTCCACAATGATGTTTTTGTGAGCAGGCAGGCTGGGCTGTAAGAAAAGAAGTGGTCGAACCTGTTGGGCCATTTTTGCCTCTCCCAGGCATTCAGTAGCTTCGAGGCTCATTGTTTTATGAGCTGTAAACTTCAGGTCTCCCTTCACATAGTGGAGTGGGAAAAGGTCTTGTGATAAAGTTAATGTTAAAACCGGCATAGAAGAATGCCTCCGGATGCGGATGTAACCCTTTGGCACTGACGGCATGTAAAAAAGGAATAAGAGAGAAAAGTCAGTTTTGCAAACAGTTGTTTATATAATTTATTTGAGTTTTACAGCAATCATAAATGGTAGTCCAAATATTTGATAAACATGGAAGAAAAGAAGAAAAGATGAAAAGAACAACAAATTGTATTTGCGCGTTTGAGTCTTCTCACTCACGCTGCATGCAAGAAATGCTTACTGGAAGCACTTTGTATTTCCATGATTCCAGACTTCGCAGAAGTAACTGCACCAACAGTGCATTTGTTCCGATGCTCAGTACCAAACGAACAGACAGAATTAGGGAGTTGCCTGAGTAGAAGTATCTAAAAGGGTGAATAATGGAGTTACACGCGCAGCACCACCCTAAACAAACACTGAGATTGCTCCACTTCCTCGAGATGTATAACATGACAACAGCTCCCAGCAAGTCTCCATAAACAAAAAATAACCCACTAATCATGCCTGACCAGTTGGATAAGCACCGCACAGATTCTAAGTATGTTAATTGTGCAGACGTATTTTTAATCTGGGACAAAAATGTTGAAACTCTAGATATGGGGAGAGTTTAAGGTAGCTCAGTTTGTAACATAGTTAAGAGCTGTGCTTTCACTTATGCTGCAGTCATAGATACAGGGCGTTATGAACATACATTAGAAAACTATAATCAGTTTTCTGCTCTTCCAGACATTCCACAGAGTAAGATGGGGCTGTCTCTCAGCCAGGCTGAAGGCAGTGCTGTCTGTGCGTGTGTGTTGTGCAACACCAGTGCTGACCGTGTAGAAGCGGAATGGTTTATCACAACATTTCCTTTGACATGAGGTGGATAGATAACAGATAACTCGAGGCATCCAAACCAAGTTGGGACAAGCCCTGTGTGTGCTTGAACAGTGAAGTGTGAAAAAGAGGAGGTGGTCTCTGAAGGTGAGGCCTACCTGTGCTGTTCCCCCATTAGTCCCATGCCAAAAGATTGTGTTAGAACTGAGGGAGGGTTACATCATTTTACTCTACTATGAAAATTATTTTGGCCCATGCCAGAGCTGCAACTAACATCTCATTGAGTTCCACTCAATCTGACACTGTGCTTTTTTTTTGCCTTTTTGGTTCTGTGGAAAATGTCTTGATTTGTCTGTGGAGAGTCAAAAATACAAGACTGGAACAAGGCCTTATTTTGTTTACTCTCTGCAGGGAAGGAAATAACACAGTCTGACAGCAAAGCATGCAAATGAGGTGTGTCCCCCTGACCATGAGGTCTCAGCACCTTTTATCCCCAGAGAGTTGTTTCTTTGATCTCTGGGTTTAACAAATGGGAGAACATTTGGTTACAGTTAAGGCTCGAGCAAGCTTCCGCAACCCCACCTCTCACATGCGTGGCGTGCCCCGCGCCCTGCTTCCTGCATACTTCTGCGACCGTTCTTCCGAGCTCTGTAATGTTCTTGGCCACCACAAGGGGAGCAGTACAAATCTGTACACAGGCCTGTGCTTCCCCTGGAGTATACGAAGAAGAACGAGATGTTAACAACTCTGATCCTAGTATTTCGGCAACACAAACGCTCCTCCCGCCCTTGCATGTGCTGTCTCACGCCATGAGTTTGCACAGCGGAAGCCGTCTTTGTACTCTGTCAGGGCTGTATTAAAGAGGCGGGTGTAGTGGAGGACTTCCCCAACAAGTCTTTAAAGTGTCCATCACAACAACAACAACAACAACACCTCTTCGTGGTAGAAAAGTTCTTCCTGGTTGGATCCTTGGAAGGATCTTACAGTGGAATTCCCAACACTTGAATACCTGCAGCTGACAGTTTTAGATGTTACATATGTCACACACATTCAGGGAAAACAGTTTGTGCACTCTTACTTACACTCTTACCAGATATAGTGCAGCAATTGGCCCGCAGTGTCCCAAGCGTCCTGCAGACCACTGCGTGACCCTGCCGAGCTCTGTAATATTCCGCCTCACCACAGGTGGGCCGTACAAGTCTGTAACCCTGGAAGAGACGAAAAAGAACGACCGTGTACACATACACAATAAACGATACACATATCTATGGTGACCATATTTGGATTTTGGCTACCAGGTCAACATCGATTTCTACTCTCTCTCTCTCTGTCTGTCTCTGTCTCTCTCTCCCGTGTGTGCGACTGGCAGGACCACACAGGACAGCCTATGCAACGCGCTAGTCAATTGAAAACCAGATTTAAGCTCTGTTAAAAAGAGGATATGTCAGGACAAAGTGGACATTTTGTCACTGTATTTATAAACTTGGACTTCGACATGGCAACAAGGAATACGCATGAAGCATGTCCATGTTGGTCAATGTAAACAAACTACAGTTTCTTCTTTGTGGCCAAGAGAGCTCTTCAACGTTGTCAACATGGTGTTGAGAGATGGACTCCATCTGCTGGTGCGGCGAGTTCAGTAGTGCATGACCAAGGTGACGTTGCAAACTTTGGCCTTTTCGCGAACTTTGGCCTTTTTCGCTGCACTATATCTGGGCCCCGAGAGTCAAAGTTGCCAAGTCAACAGTGAAGACAGCTTTCATTCCTCATTGGACACTTTTATATGGAGACTTTATGGGGACTTTATGGGGACTTTAAAACACACACCGCCTAGCATCAGGGGGGAGGACAGGAGCAAGCGTCCAGCTGCAGCTGAGGAAAAACTGACACTGGCTGATCAAAGATCCTACGCCCGGGAGCTGGGAAAAAAAACTGCCCAACCAATCCGGACCGGGTATCTCAGGCATCCTGAGTGACGGGGCCTGCATCCTCCGAAAAGAAAAACGGAGTACTCACCAGAGACCAGGCCCTGAAGGGCCACCCAGTGCGGCCACCTAACCCGTTTTGCTTCTATTTTCTTTTGATACTGTGTTTATTATTTAAGATGATCGACGATCGCTGGGTTTTGAGTTGGGGGGATTGGGGAATATTTTTGTGGCTTATTGTTTCGCGTTTGGACTGTGTTTTTTCCAGGACTATTTCATTTTTGATTAAGGGGGGCACGTGGGATTACTTTTGGACACTTATAGACACTGGACATTTATTGTATATAATCAACACAACAAACAATGTTGAATCCTTGGTTTGATTGTGTACTGCCTTTATTTTTATTTCCTCCTCCAACCTCCTCCTTTGCCTCTTCTTGTCTTTTGTGGTGACAGTCTCTCCGGTGAGGCTCCGGGGGGAGATTGTTACACTGTGACTGGTTCACCTTGATTGTGTGAGATTGTAATTACGTAACTACTTTCATGCTCACCCATTTATTGCCTTGTTCCTGTCTATAAGTTAAGCCATCCAGGGCTGAACCAGCTTTTACACTAAGTCGGTTCAGAACACCCCATGTTGCATCCACACATGCCCCTTATATGTTGAAGCCCCTTGTAAATGGCGGTTTAGGGTGCATGAGTGAAAGGGGCTTCACTCATACTCAAAAGGAAATTCACGGCGTCCCCAGACATGGTTTAATGGAATCATCTTTCAAAACTGCTTCATACCGCCATTTCACAGAAATGCATCAAGTTTCTTTAAAACTTGTTTTGCTGTCTGAACAGATATAAACTGCTGTTACCTAAATAAATCCAACATCCATTATCTTACCTGCAAGTTTAGCAAGCAGTTTTTGCAAACAGACCATATACCCACCCCTATGGAGCACCCAAGGCGGCATCCTCCATTTGGTTGGCCCACAACAGTTGTCGAAACACTTCATTTTCAGTGCAAGCAGGGAGAGCTTTGAATCTGAGCAGTGACCTCAGTGTGTGCATTTTAGATCGAGTGTGCAAGCACTAATTCTGAGCCGCATACATTAGATTTGAGTGAGCAAGCAAAATGTTTTTGAAAGAAAGCAGCTGAAATAATACTCTCAACCTGAAAATCTACACACTAGATTAAAGATAGGATGAATTTTCCATTCTATGCGTACCCAGGGAAAACATTCAAACACAGGGAGAACATGCAAAAAGTCCCTATTTTTGTCTGGTCATGTTTTCTCTAGGCTCTCTGGTTTCCACCCAGTCCAAAAAACATGCATTTAGGCAGATTGGAGACTAAATTGTCCCTATTTGTGATCATGAGTGAATGCTGAGTGTGTGCTCTGTGATGGACTGGCGACCTGCTCAAGTTGTATTCCGTGCCTTTGCTCTAGCAGACCCTCGCAACAACATGGGGTACAAAGCGAGAAAGACGATGAATGAACACCAAAATGAATAGTAGCTTGTCAAATTATATCTTCAATCGACATTCTAATCTGACAATTGTGTTTGGATCTGTTTGTGTCTGTCCACACGTGTATTTGCAGGGAGGAGGTGCAGCAGAACTGTGTGCGATGGAGGAAGAAATTCTCTTTCATTTGTAGAATGAGTGTGAATCCAGTCACTGGAGTTTTGGATCCCAGCATCTGCAGAGTTTCTGTACGCAAGGTAAAACACCTATCCCAAATTTTCCGCTTGCTTTTCTGAGTTATAAAATCCCAAGCAAAACCTTTTCCTCCCACATGCACAGTCATGCTGAGATTATCACTTTGCTTGGTAAAAATAATTGTAATTGCACTTGGCCTGTCTCTGAACTGAGCTTCAGGTTCCATATTGCTTCAGTGTGATGGAATGTAGCATAGTTACTGACTGTAGAGATGCTGTTCGGAGCAGTCACAGAGTAATATATAGAGTAATATTTGGTCTTAGACTGTTTTGCTCTCTCTTTGCAGGAGCTCAAAGGAGGAAAAGCCTTCTCAAAGGTAAATGTATTGTCTGATTATAGGGATCAAAACATTTTGATTTTTGTGAAGCCACTTGTTTTACTTGTGAACTCAATGTTTAAGGTACCCTGTTTCCCTTGTAAGACAGCTTCACAGTCTCTGTAACGGTAAAAAATACTAGGGCAGAGTCAGAGGGTAAGGACTTAATAACGAAACAACAGTCAGATAAGTATTTTTTTGTAAAATGATAACAGTTTGGATGAGAAGTGTCTTTCTTGCATACCAAGTTCTCATACAGACTAGGATTTGTTTGTGCTGGGGCACTCTTATAACAAGAATACTGTAGGATCCAATCAAAACACTGTCCAACAGTTCAACTTCAACTTTTATTCATTTAAAGTACCAATTCACAACACACATTATCTCAAGGCTAGAAAACAACATATACAAAATAGTAACATCGAAAACAGCCCCTGCCCTTAGACCCTTGCATCAGCTGAGGGGCTATTGCAGCATATCTAGGACTCAAGTTGGAACCTTGAGATACGTATTACGAGTGTAAAAAGGACCGGGAGGACCGCTGTCAGGCAGCACTTTTGATTTCGTTTTCGTGTTTCGAATAGTTTTTTGTTAAATGGGATGGAAATTTCTTCGAAGCCCAATCCGTATTCTGAATATTTTGTATAATAGGGCGTTCGTAAGTCCAGGTTCCACTGTATAGGCTTCTTCAAAAAAGGAGGAATCTAAGCCTAGTCTAAAATGTAGAGGGGGTGTCTGCGTCTCAGACTGAAACCGGCAGATGAGGGCCTCAGTAACTCAAGGCTCTGGCTCCAACGCTGGGGAGATATGATCTAGTTTTTGTCGGGACATGTGCTGATGTGCTCTGAATGAGCTGGAGAGCGACCTGTTTGAGCATCCAGCCAGTAGAGTCCAGCCTGGAAGTAACAATGGCATGGAATAGCTTCTCTGCTGCATCTGGGGGGAGTGTATGCCTAATTTTGATAGGACTATAAGATAGGAACCATCTAAGACAATGACGTTGATTCCAAGTAGATTTTCCAGTATCCTCAGTAAGACCTGGTGGCTGACTGTATCAATAGTGGCAGTAAAAGGGCGTTCACACTAAAGGTGACAGAGCAAATTGAGGGGCAACTCCATGTAAATGGTGCAATGACATGCAAATTTAAATCGGCTTAATTACAGCAACTTTGAAGTTTAGCACAACATAGCTCACTGATAAGGACATAGGAAAATAATAAGGATAATCATTTTTACTAAGGAGATGACGATTAAAGGTAACACTTCCTTAAACAACCTAGTTTGAATAAGATCTAGAGGCAGAGATAAGAGAGACCAGTTAATGATTTACCAGCTGCCAAAGCAACTGAGATTGCTCAATGGAGTTATGGGGTTGTTCACAGTGTCTGGCTCTGGCATTACACGGAGCCTCCCTATATGTTTTCAGAGAAAGATTGTTTTTCAGAGAAAAAGATTGTTGTTTTTAGGATCGCCATTTCCTCTCTATTTTACAAGATAGCTGCTTTAAGTTGCGGGTATCTGGTGTTCAGCAAGGTCGCAACCTCCGTACAATCTTAAGGGTGCAATGAAATCAAGTGTATTGTGAAGAGAGCCGGGATGCTACTAGCAACATGATCAATGTAAGAGGGACTACTGTCATCATAAGTGTACCTTAATAAACAGACAGATCCGGGGAGAGGCTTCAGTTTCAACACCATATGATAGAACAAGGTTCAAGGTGTGGTTGCAGCAGTGTGTGTGTTCCTGTATGCACTCAGAGAAGCCAAAGGATTCGAGCATTGAGATGAATACAGTACTGCAGCTCTCATTGTCTACATCTGCATGAAGATTAAAGTCCGCAACAATACCTCAAGGCTCTGGCTCCAAAGCTGGAGAGATATGATCTCTCTTCATAGTTTTTGTCAGGACACGAGCTGCTGCTACATGAATATTGAAGTCCCCAACAATGATTATTTCATCAGTTTTGAGGACTAAGCTTGACACCCTGGAAATTAAGACAGGAAATCTGAATAAGGGCTAGGACCCCACGACATTACAACAAGTAGACCTGGTAGTCAAGTCTTCCAGCTTTGGGAGCTAAACTCAGTTCATTCTATACCTGATACACAAAGTTGCAATGTCTTCATGGGGGACTACAAACATGCCTCAGTATAGTAGGGAAATACTATGGTCATATCAGAAATGTAGGGCTTCCCTCATATATGTATGCACACACACACACACACACACACACATACACACACCAAATTTGCTGTTTCGACACAAGAAAGTCTCACGTTAAAAGACAGTCTCATGTTAAGAGCCATATCTGCTGAATCAGATCTGTGAAATGAACAAGATAAGAAGGAGGGAACCAACCCTATCTGTATCTAACTTCCCATCTTCTATGTCTTCACGTGTTTGTCATGTTCGTCCTTGCAGCTGGGTTTTGCTGATCTCAACATCGCAGAGTTTGCTGGTTCAGGCTCTGCGGTCCGCTGCTGCATCCTGGAGGGCTATGACACCAAAAACACTCGACAGGATAACTCTATCCTCAAGGTGGGGCAAATACAAAACCAGACACGCACATTCAAACGCACAAACACATCGTCATGTAGAGCTGATCTACAATTTTTTCACAGGTGACGATCGGGACGACTCTTCTTTCCGGGGGTCCCTGCTTTAAAACGTGAGTTCATTTGAAAGTATTTAAAGTAAGCAGGGCTGTGCATGTTTCAGAGCTGAATTGAAAAGGACTTTGAATTTCAGTTAAATACCTAAATTCATGTTGAACTTGAAATTGAGCTGCTGTAGCAAAGAGGATGCTGAAAGCAGGATACGGAATTTCAACTTTGAACTTTGGACCAAATGAAAGTCAAAGTGGCCACACAGTGTCACAGCTGTTAAGGCCCCAGTATGTTTTGGCGCCACAGGCTACGCACCCCGAGGCTCCACCATGGTTCTGCACCACCTCTGTAATGTTCTGCTGACCACAGGGGGGCTCTGCCCCTGGAGCAGACAAAGAAGAGCATCATCTTAAAATAGTCTGACAATCGTAAACATATCTAATAAATGATACATATACTCCTATGGTGACCATATTTTGAATTGATTAATTTGGGTGGGTGCTACTGGGTCAAAAGCGATGACATTAAAAGGGTTAGAGATTCTTGGAACCTCAAGTAGGCCTGCATTCAGAGGGAGTGTCTTAGTGGGGTAGTAGGGTTTTATCAGGTCTGAAATATAAGAGGATGCTGGACCATGAAGAGCTTTATTGTTGAGAAGGATTTTGAGATGCTGTGCTCTGAATGAGCTGCAAAGTTCTCAGCAACCTGTTGGAGCATCTAGCCAGTAGAGAGTTGCAGTAGTCCAGCCTGGAAGTAACAAAGGTACGGGCTAGCATTTCTGCTGCGTAAAGTGGGAGTATACGCCTAATTTAAGCAATGTTGTGGAGGTGGAAGTAGGCAGTCCTTGAGATATATTGTAAGTGGGAACTAAATGACAGGTCTTGATCAAAACTAACACCTAGTTTCTTTACAGTGGTGCCAGAAGCAGTAGCAGAACTATTTTGAAGTGCAATGTCATCAGATATTGAATCCCTTTGGTGTTTTGGACCTATGAGCAATAACCTTTTCAGAGTTCAGGGGAAAGAAATTATGGGTTATTTAGGCCTTTATGTCATCGAGCCAGAATTGAAGCTGCTGTAGACGATTTTGTTCACTCGGATTGATTCATTGATCCATTCAGCAAGTTATGTCACTTTGTTCCACTTCCCAAACTTCCCTCCACCAAGGAGACAGTGAAGCTCATGCTCCTCCACGTTTTCCACCTCTATGGGATTCCAGAAGACGTTGTTTTAGATGGGGTCCCCAGTCCCACCATCTTTTGGCATGAGTTCTGTGGTCTTCATGGGGCTTTCACCAGCCTCACATCTGGCTTTCACCCCCAATACAATGGACAAACTAAAAAAGAATGAACCAGAGACTTGAGACAACTCTCTGTTGCCTGTCATCTCAGAACCACTCTTCCTGGTCTTCTCAGTTGGTCTGGATAGAATATGCCTAGCATACCCTTGTCTGCTCCTCCACTGGCCTATCACCTTTCCAATGTGCATACCCCCATTCCCTACCCCGGAGAGAGAGGAATCTTGTCCCTTTGTAAAGGCCTTCATCAGACATTGCCAGACAACCTGGTCTAATGTTGGTCCTTCCTTCTAGGGCTAGGAATGGCTATGCTGTTGACATGAGCTGCAAACATATTCCAGATTCTACACTCCGTGCGGGTTAGCATGTGTGGCTCTCCCCCCAGGATCTTTCTCTGAGGGTGGAGTCTCTAAAACTACCAAATTCATTGGATCTTTTCCGTTCCAGAGCCTGAAGTTTACATATTCCATGAAGGTGCATCTGACTTTGCATGTTTCCTGGATCAAGCCTGTCTTCAGATGTCCAGTCCATTCTGTTCTTGCACCTCCATAGTTTACGGTTCACCTTCTGATTATTTTGCGCCTCTGGGGCAGAGGAATACAATATTTTATCGACTGGGATGGATATGGTCCAGAAGAGAGAAGTTGGTTTCCAACCTGCCATATCCTTGATCCTGACTTCATCGCGCAGTTTCACCAGCAGTACCCTGATTAACTGGTGCGGGACAGTGGCCATAGGAATCCTCCAAACCAGAGGATCTGGATGAGGACAAGACAGAGTCACCAAGCGAAGCTCCAGTGACACAATTCAACTTGCCGATTCCAAGCACACTGAGTTCAAGAATGATTGTGCATACTTGGTATTGAGAAAGGGCTATCTATGCCATTTGAGCAGCTGTCACTTCTTTGTCATGATTTTTTCTTCCTGTTGATGCTTGTTTTGGTCTAGCACGCCAACAGCCGTTTAAACTGTGGGATATTGTCCAGGTGGACCTCAGTTTGTGGACCATAGTCAAAAGTGACGTGTGAGTGCAAACATAATTAAGCCAAAGTGTGAAATTTTCAGTGCCCATGGACCCAAGTCAGGACTATTCTGGTGTGAAAGCAATCCAAGTTAACCACCACTCATATGTCGACCAAATAATTACATTTGATTTGTTTCCTGTGTTGAGTTTTTCTTTTTGTCTGTGTGCCGCCAATAGTGATGATAATGTAACAGATTCTGTTTGTCCCGTTCATGAATGTGATTGCTCCAAAATGTAATGAGGGAACTCGTGTCAACCACTCACTCGGATTAACTGATTTTTGGTCTTGGTTTTGGCTGTTAAAGATCAAACATTGCAGCAAGCACAGAAAACATAACATTATCAGATTTCATGCAAATAGGAGGATGTATTGCATTTTAATTTTTTTAATTGTCCTCATTGTTTTTTGTCCTTGCATCCTCATCATTAGACCTTCCAGTCTGGATAAATTTGTCTTGGTTGGAGACCAGGATCCTACTTTGCAGCTGGACTGTAAAGGCGAAAGTACGGACCCTGCAGTCCAGCCACGGGTGGGCATTGTTGAGGCTCCCAGGGGCTTCAAACCCAGACAGTCTTCAGGACGTTGCTCAGGTTACTGCTTCATGTTTTTCTCTCCATCTTCTTGTAAAGGGAAATCAAGCTCTGAGGTCTGTTATCCAGAAATGGAAGTAGCAACAATATTGAAATTGCAAGCCCAATTAAAACTGAGCCAACATTTGTACAAATCATGTCTCAAAGAACTTTGTTAAGAGTAGACACTGTTAAGCCATAACATTAAACAGACTGCATGAAGCTGCATGTTTCCCTCAATTGCTACAGAACCACCTGTAAAATATAAGAGCAGAGAATTTGTAATAAATTATTCACACTGAATAATTTCATGGAATAGCCTGCAGTTTTAGGCAGGGGCATTTCTAGACACCCTCAGGGCCGGAGGCATAATACAGAGATAATTCAGTAGTCTATATTGAATAACACCTCTTGAAAATAGCCCTATAAAATCGTCAGTGACCAACATACAGTGTCAGTGACATGTCCCCTTTCTCCCTCTCTTTTCATATAACATATCAAGCTTCAGATACAGTAAGACAGAAAAAGTCTCACTTGCATGGAACATTTGCATCAAAAAAGTTGATGGACAGGCCTCTACCACTAACCTAAAGGGAGTCGCCCTGCTTGCTCATGAAGCTCAGTATTTTGACAGACTTGACGGCACACTTACACTACCATGCCCAAGAATGTTGGCTTTCTAAAGTTTTGGGGCATTTATACTTCAACAAGGTACGGAAGAAATGGCCCCATACAGACTCTCTCCTCCACTCTTGTTTCACTTTCCATGCTGTGCGAAATGACTGAGATATTAAGAGGAACATAGTGCGAACACAGCAGCAAAAACTGGACCCAAGGAGCACCCCAGACAAAAACCAACTTCATGTGCAATGTCACTTAAATACTAAAACTAAAAACAAGCAAGCAGGTAGTAGCCGTCCCTCTTACTGGTCACTAGCCAGGAATAGCTCATAAGAGGCCCTATTCAGGGGATTCCTCATGTGTTATCTTTGCAGTATCTAAAATGGTACCATCATGTTGTCATTGATATGAACCAATGTCAGCTCTCTCTTCTGTTTACGTCCAGTTTAAGCTGTGTGACGTGTTTTGGAGTTGTAAGTGGAGTTCTCACCGGGTAAAGCCTTCAAGAGAACAGGGAGGAACTTTAATGGTACACCTCTTGTAGTGTCCTCAATCAATGAAAGGCTGGCAGAGGAAGTCTGGTGTTAACTCGTCTCTTTGGGTATTTTTAGGTGTGCCAAGGGACATAGCACTTGAGGACCATACTTGTCTTTAGTGCTGGAAGAATAATAAAGTCAATGTCTATGTTCCAATCAAAGCCTGTGTCTAGAAGTAGGCAGCGGGGTGAGCCATACGCAGCATGACGTGCATGGCATGTTCGCGGAAATGTACCCCAAGCCTATAGTGATAGAACAGGTATTTATGCTGGAATCATTGTGTTTGCTGTGTCCACTCAGCAGGGCTTTCTGAGGAGGGAGACACTGTGTCCAGCCCAGATGAGGTTTTCTCCACTGGCCACATCCGCAACTCCAGCATTGCAAGTCAACACAGTAAGATCTCAGGTCAGGTCTCTCCCAGTGGTACACACTGAAACATTATTGACAGCTGATGGATATGGTTGCGGTGCATGCCTTTCTGTCTATCTGTCTCTGTCTCCCTTTCTCTCTGTCTCTCTCTAAATCTCTATAATTGTTTGTAATGAAATGAAAAGCCTTTCATGCAGAAAGTTGTGTCACTGGGATCAGAATGTGTTGGGCATCTAATACAACTATGAATACCTTGGTCATGTGTTTTTCAACCCTGCTCCTTGGGGAACGCTGAAATCATTGGCCAATCATCAAGCTCTGCACAAGCAAGATGAGGAGGCATCACTTGAATCAGGTGTGTTGGAGCAGGAAGCATTTAAAACATGCAGGACAATGTCCCCTGACGATCAAGGTTGAAAAACACTGCCTTAGTCGGTTGCTTTAGTTTATCAATAAAAATGGAATTTAAACACTGTATCTTCTGTATCCACTGTATTTTTTTCGATTTCTTTCACCTTTTCTTGATTAAAATTAAGTAAAAAAGTCTGTCATACTTCTTGCTTCCTTTGTTTATTCAATTTCTTTTAACTTTTCTGGACTGAAATGAAACTGAAGATGCTGATTGTATTCTCCTTCAAACAGCATACTTTTTTATTAAACACACTGAGTGAAAACTCAGTGTCTTCATAACTCTTGCTGGAACCTGCTCACACTCGGCGAATAACTGGAGTCCCGCCCCGGAGGGGCCTTAAACACCAGACCCACTGCTCCAGTGGGTCTGGTGTTTAAGGCCCCTCCAGGGGTATCAGTGATGCAGGGGAGCCCTTGGCAGAGGCTACAATGCCATCCCAATCTCACAGGAAATTTCAGGTCAGTTAGTGCAGGATGCTAGCAATGGTGGCCCAGTCCTGAATGAACCTCTGGTAATACGATGCTTGGCCACTCTTAGATGACAGTCACTTTGTCATCCAGGCAGCTACTCATGGAGAGGGTCTTGGTCGGTTATGTCGACCAAGACCCTCTCATGAATGCCTCAAGGCTGACCTGACATTTGAAGTGAATTGGGTCAAACTTAATAACAGCACATAACAGTACAAAACTGAAAAATGTGCAGTGATGGACCATTAACAGTACTGTAAAGCAGTTTGGATTAAGTATGGCGGAATTACAGCAAGTTTTCATGGTGAGTCAAATTTATAGGCGCAATTGGCTTTGGCAGTTGGTCCACAGATGGGATTACTAAGGCATTTTGTCATACCCATGCTCTAATTATGACATTTTTTGAACAACTTTGTTGCTTGGGCCCCTTGAACCTAGCAGACAAAATAAACAATACAATGTTTTGGTAAGAAAGATTGTATTGTTCAAGGTGTTCATTGCTGGTAGGTGTCAGGCCTTGATGGAAAGGACTCGAACGCAGAGTGAGAGTTTTGGTAAAAAGGTCATTTTCCGAGGGAAATACTCTCTGAACTAAAACCTAAATAACCTGTCTATGGTTCTGAAACTTGAGGCTTCTGTGGCACACAAATGCAGACACTTCAGCACAAGACAGGGGAAGACAAAGACTATTTATACAAGACGGAGTCATCGGGGGCAGGTGGGACACAATCAGGGCAAAGAGGATGCAGGTGATAGAGGACACAGGAGGAAGGGCAAGTGACCTGAAACGAGAGGGAGGTTAGGATTTCAAAATAAAGCAGAAAATGACACTAGACAGAAAACACAGACGAGACAACCTCACCACGCCGTGGCAGCAAGAAGCAGGAACAAGCAGTGTTGCCCACCTGCCTTCAGGTCACGCTACTGTAGCTACTTCTTCTGGCATAAACACTTACTCTAGTGTTATTGTTGACTTCAGTGTTATTATATCCAATAGGATGGTCTCTGCATTGTTGGACTCAATGTAGAATCCTCCACTTGCCCAGGAGGTCAAGCCCAATTATGCAGGGGCCGGGATATTATACATACACTGCCTAGTTGTATTCTACCCTATGGCGATCATTCAGCAGAGCCAGGCAGGACTCCTGGATGAACTTGGGAGATCCACGAGGGTCCGGCAGGAGGTCCCCTCAAGAGCACAGTCCAGACAAAGTCCAGACAAAGTCAATAGGAAGTCAGCTCCTCCTCTCTTCGGCCTTTACCGACTCCTCTCTTCCTCTTTGCAAGGATGTCTCTGGTGTTACTGGCACTTCTGTATCGTGCAAAGTGGTGTTGGATCTTTGTGACCTCTGTGCTGTTCCCTCCGTATCTCCATTTTCTGTGAAGCTGGGCTGTTGGCAGCTACCCCTGTTTGCAAAGCATGATGGGGGTGGTGCTGTAGCAGCTGCCTCGTCCGCTGCCCTGCAAACCTGGGCTTGCCTCTCCTATGGGTTTCTGGCCAGGTGTTTTCCTGAAGCTACTTGCAGCTCTCAACCATTACTATATCCCAACCACCCAGGATGCCACAGAATATTTGATACTTCTTTGATTCTTTCATTTTGTTTGTCTTCTCTCCATCCCCTTCATTCTTTTCCCCAGGCTACAGCACAGCCCACTCGTGTTGCTCCAGCCTGACGGACCTCAGTCACCATAGGAATGCCTCCTCTAGCAGCAGCGCCTCCTGTGGCTTGGCTCACCCCTCCCAGCCAACACCATCCACCCCCACAAGGCCGGAGCGGCCTCCTCCACCCTCTGCTGCAGCCCTCCTGTCCAACAGGTCCTCCAGGTAAGTGCTCTTCCCTGCGCCTGTAACACTCTGATGTCCCATTTCCACTACATGGTCCTGGCTCGACTCTGCATGGCGATGTAAGGTATGTACTTTTATGTATCCAGTCCAACTTGCTGATGCGCTGCTGCTTCTGCTGACACTCAGCCCTACTCAGCCTGACTAGGCCTTACTTGGCCCGGCAGGCGAGCAGGTACTAGAAAAACAGTACTGGGTCACGCATTTCAGGTAACAGAAATGCATGCAAGGCCAATTCGAATCGAGGAGAGCTGAGCCAGTGCCATGTAGTGGGAATGGGGAAAAACACTCCTGTTGTGAATGGAGGGCAGGTTGGGACTGCTCTTAGCCAATAAACTTCATTGCATCCATAAACACAGCGTGTCAGGAATTCTCAATATGAGAGAGTGACTCATGCATAAAAATGATGTAAAACACTGAATAAGAACATGTATTTTCATGTCAAAGTAGAGAAAAAATCTGATACTGAGAAATACCAGGAACATGTACACCAATGTGAAATTTTGTATCACACTGTTCAGATTTGCATCCCTTATTTTCTTTGATTTTGATGTCCAAAATTAATCTGATGAACCTGTGTATAAGAGGCTGAAGTATCAATGGGTTATCCTGGGTTCCACCACATTAAGATCTTGTTTGTAAGAGGAAGAGATGGTTCTGCTGATATTTTATTACATTGAAGGCTCTTGTGCTTTCCTCTCTGGCAGGAATTATTGGCCTCTCAGGTCCTAATTATGTCTCTTTCGGGTGCTTGTGTGACCCTACAACAGAAGGAAGAAGGTGACAGTGGAGAGGCAGCCCAGCTGTGTGGACGACACGCGCATTGATGCAGGTGACATTGTGGAGAAGATTGTCCAGAGTCAGAACTTCTCTGATAGCAGCAGCAACGAAGGTAGGACAGCCTTTCAGATGTCAAGCTCTCATTTTATCACAGGCGTGTATCACAGTCCTGACTTCTTCCTTCAGACAGCAACTTGAGGCTTTTCGTCAGTAAAGACGGGAGCACAGCACTCAGCGGGACCCAGCATGCCCACAGGTAGCCTGCAAGGCTCCACAGCAAATTCTGCCTCTGTGACAGCCTCTGTCAGCTCTGACTTGTGTTTTTGTGTTTCCCCAGGGGAACTCCTGGTACATTTGAGCCTGTGGTCATTGAGACGCACTGAACCACTCATCAGGCTGCATACAAATCACCTGGCTGTCTGTGACTGTATATATGCTTAGGCTTACAAAAAAAGACTACTATTTAATATACTATACACTATTTAATCAGGTATTGGGAGGTGTGACACAAGCCTGTTTTAGCGTGCAGGCCTTCATATGTGATGGAGCTCGAAAGACTTCTGAAATTATAAGTCAGCACTTGTTTGCTGTGTTTATTCACAGCTTCTGTTGTTTGCTATTATTGGTAGAATGTATAAAGAGCAGCCTAACATTTAGATAGAAATAATTATCCGAATCAACCATAGAACAAGGACATAAATGTTCTAAAGGAGTGTCTAAGACGTGCTGGGTTGCTTGCTGCAACCTGTTTTCCAGTGTAATACCAGTTTTTACCTCAGCAAAGCAAAACCTCCCAATTATTTTATGTTTAGTGAATTCTAGAGCATACATTTTACTGTGTAGGCTATAGATTTCGAGTTCTCACATTTTTGTGTAAAGAGAGAAAGTAACTCCATCACTCTGTTGAGGTGGCGATATAGTTAAAGGGGACATGTTTTGCTGTCCCATATTTCAGAACATCTTCACAGTGTTATGTCACATGTCCATAGTGAACCTCTGCAAAGTTGCCCAGTGTGAGCTGTAGGGGTCCAGGTGTAACCCACTTGCACGATTTCACGTTTTTCAGTCTCCCTGAATGCGAGCTAACAAGATCTTCATGAGATCTGTGCAAAATCTGACATCAGGCTTTACTGTCCAATCAGGACAGATCGAAACAAGTCCAAGAGGCCCACCCCCAACCAGCATCCCGTCCCTGCTCTCACACCAAAGAAACAAGACAAAGGATCACGAACACTCTGTCTGTGGCCCTCTCTTCCCTCTGTCTCTCTCTGAGCTGTATTGTAGTGGAAATTTTACATGCATCTAGGAACATTTGATTAATTTTAGTATTCTTTACTTATAGCTTGAATTCTGTGAGCTGCAGTCATCAAAGAGTCAGGAACTTCACTGTAAGATCGTTCCCTGCTCCTTAACATCTCCTTCGTTATGCCCATGAAAGAGTCCTGCCCACAGGACACCAGTTGTAAAGTATTCCTCAGCTCCTATTTGTTTATTGTGGCCAAATGGTTTTCCTACTTGGGGTTGGGTCAGGATAAAATGCATAGTGACCCTTCCTCAGGGAAGCAATCCTCTGATCCGCTGGCTGTGGTCAGAGTGTGTTGTCTTCCTTCTCCATAGAGAATAAACACTTGGTACCTGTTCCAGTCTTGCTTTTTGATTTTCCCAGACAGATCATGAATTTTTGCACAACAGTATGTCTTGCTTTGTTTCTCTAGCTCTCCGTCTAAGCAACGTGTCTCTCTCCAAGCTCTGTGTCTTTCTTTTGCCCCATGTCCACTGAATGCTACTGGCTCGGCTCTACTCGACTCGGCCTTGTGTGCGTTTCCATTACCTGGAATGTGTGACCCAGTACTGTTTGCCTAGTACCTGCTCGCCTGCCAGGCCAAGTCGGGCCTAGTCGGGCCAAGTCAGGCTGAGTAAGGCTGGGTGTCATCAGAAACAGCAGTGCATCAACATGGGTTACAAAAAACAAACAAGAAAACTTTCCTCCCACGGTGAAGTTGGACTGGATACAGAAAAGTACATACCTTGTATCGCCATGCAACCCGATTTCATCGTCTGGTCTCTGCAGAATTTTCCAAACTACCCTTTGTTTCTGTTTTTCTTCTTGCTGTGGCAAACAGTCACATGCCCAGGATCAAAATTATCATCGCCTCGATTTCCTCTATTGTATGTATCGTTGTTTTCCTTTCCCCTACTCTTAAATGGCGATCAGCGGTGTAGCATTGAAGATGTGACAAGCACATGTTGTTATGACGACCAGGTACTGTCAAGGCGGCACTGTTTTGTAATGGAAACGCGCTCGAGCTGAGTCGTGTTAACTTTGTCACCCATTTTTCAAGTAGTTGAAAAATCTGTCTTAGTCATTCACATGTCACTTTTTGTTAGTCATTTAGTCTAGTTTTAGTCAAACGAGAACTCAAGGTATTTTAGTCAAGAGTTTTAATGTTTTAAACATTTTGTCTTTTTTGTATATATTTCAGAGATAATTTTTGTCATTCTATTTATTTGTTTATTCTCTGGCCAACTCTGTGAAACCTTGTTAGGTCCATGAGTTGTTCGTAGTGGCTCACTGTCATGTGTTAAAATATATTGTCAATGCCACCTTTGCTTCCCCTACGTTCAAATATAATACTCTCTCTGCAGGCAACATAAAAAATAACTGTTGCCGTCATATTGTAACCGCTACTGGAACAGTCAAATCATTAATGAAATGTTTCCAATGATCCAAGGAAATGAGCTTAGTTTGAAGATTTATGGTGGAGAAAGCATGCATAAAAATCTGAAAATAAACACATAGATATAAAGATATTCTATATATAGAGAGAAATTTATATAGAATTATAGATATAGTTATTCATCTATTGGAAAGATATTTAGACAGAAATAAAGTTGAATGAATTTAATTAATTCTGATTTCTTTAAATAAAATATGTAATAATAATAATAATAATATGTAATGTAATAACAGTTTCTTATATCCATCCATATCCATTATCCATACAAAATAATCTCTATTTTCCTGTGATGAATAGAAGAGCCTGACTCATTATTGACTGATGCTGTGAATCACTTTCTTGGCCAAGTATTTACTTTAATGTACTTCTCTGAATATATAAACAGGTTGAAAGGCACCCAGTCAAACCCTTGCTGAATGCACAGGTGAACTGAACGTTACCCAGATGACCATTGCTTTGCAAGCAGTGAGAGAACTGTAGTGGGTTGTAGTTGAGCTGAAGTCTTCGATCTCTATATAGATATAGATATCCATAATGTTCGCATCTCTCTTCTTCAGTACAGTCGTTTTGACTGTTGTTAGGACTTAATGTCAATTGGTGACTGTCGGAGAATATGGCTGGCCATATGTAACACTGATCCACTCTGCACTTAACAAAAACAGCACTCCATTAGATTCTGAACTGAATGGTCAAATTGTCTTTTGAACCCATTGGGTTTGTAAGTTTGCATTATTTAAACAAAATACACGATACAATACATTTGTAGAATAAACGAATGTATGTCACAGGACAGGCAGCATATTTTGATGAACTTTCATGTTGATTCATGGAGAATCTGAGTAAGAGACAGGTTACTGATGAATCAGCTGACCGCTACTGAACTAGTTGTTGCTGAGATCTACTGAAGTCAGTCAGCTTCATGGACCAAGCTGGGCTCTTACTCGCTGCAGCTCTGCCCACCTTCTGGCATCACATTAACTGCACAGCATTTACTCAAAACATAAAGCTAATTTCTGCCTCAACTCCTTTCTGTTTGTAGATTAGGCAGTTTTTAATTTCTTTCAGGATGCTACAATATGTATATATATATGTATATATATATATATTTGTATAGGACTGTAAGTCATATTACTTACAAGAGAAATCCCTGGATTATTATAGTTGTATGGTATGACTGCGTTTCTTAACAGTGTCCTTGTGGAGCTAATATAATGGTGATGGTGTAGGCCTGGTGCTGTCTGTTCTAGGGCTGCAACAACAGAGCCACTGTTGTATCAGGACTGGTGATGCACAGTAGGTCTCACATCACAGGCCCTTTGTGTGTGTGTGTCCACAGTTGGTGTATGTTAAACTCAAGCGGCACACTGTGTGTGAGTGTTTGGCTACTGTTCATGCATGCAGGTCATGCACGTTTCACTGATGTGATGGGGCAGATAGGACATGAAAGACTATCAGACTTAGATGTCCACTGACATCTGCAAAGATAGGATGTTGATAGAATGTATTTACTGAAGTGATGTCTCTTGCAATATATCCCTCTATGGAGGGAATTGACTCAGAGAGGCTTGGTGACACAGGGAAATCTTCAGTGTATTTTCCGTTTATTTCAAGACCACCACCTTTGTCAACAGAGCTGTACAGATTTTATTGTAAAAGCTATCAGTATGGTGAGACAGGACTGCATGTATATGCAGCTTTTATTTCCATTGAAGATGTTCTCATTAGTGAATGCATTAAGTAATGAAAGCGGTTGTGGAGGTGATGTGTCTCAGTCTTTCCTTTATGCTTGACCTTATGTAAACCTGTGGCCTCCTAAACATTTACAGAATTAAATCTTTTACATGCAAAGAAAATGTTTTTGTTGCTGTCCTAATATTTGAAATTAAACAGAATCATTGTATAATTATATTGTATTTTAAAGTTCAAAATTGATTTTATTTACATAGAAATGAGGTTTTGGTGATGACAATAAAGATTTATACTTTTGTAATTTATTAATGACAAATTGAGAAAATGTATACTTTTCAAATACTGTAACTGAATTAATTGCATGATTGCATTGTGCATAGGTGCAACGTCTCTCACTGTTAACATAATTCTCTACATTTGTGGCACACACGTCTAAGCTTAGATCTGTGAATAGGAAATCTTATAATTTAGTATTTAACTTTATATGAATATTTTTTCCACCTTGTACAACATCAATAATTGATATTATGTTATATTACTGTATAAAAACAATGCCAGTGTTGATGAACAGTGAATATTAATTTGCAGAAACATGTAAACCAAATAAACCAAATAAAATCATAATGGCTGGAATGATGTGTGGTTTATTTGTCATGTTCGCTTGACTCATGCAGATGCATTGCAAGTTAATGGGCTTTCTGAAATATTAATTACTATTGTTGGTCATTTAAATAATTATACACCACATGGTATTTAATGAAGAAGATTTGTCATCATGTGAATATGAATTGTGTAATAAACAAGTACAATTGCTAGATGGTACATTCAATAGATAAATAATACATAAAATGAATACATAGATGAATGATAAAGAATACACAATATACTGTTTTTATTTTTTATTGATATGTGTTCATATCACAAATATACATCCAATTCAATTCAGGTTTGAGCCAAATAGTTGAAAAAAAAAATCACTTCTCGTACAAAAATGGGATAAAAAGATTCACTATGCCAGGAAGGGTGAAGGCAATCTGGCCGGCCGGACCTGCTGATGAGGTGTCCCTCATCTATTTTGAGGTCAGGTGGCGAGGTGGTGAGGTGCCTGTAGAGTCAACATGCATCCCAAGGACTCCAGACACCCATCACTACCCCCAAACCCTGGCATGGGACAGACTTTTTCCTCTCTCCATACTCCCTCGGACTCTCTTTTCCCCCATGCAAGACATGCAAAACTGTAAAAACGGTCAACTGAAAAATCATTAAAAAAAAAAAAACTGTTACAATTCTTTAAACCAAGCGGATCTCGCTGGTATTGCAAGTAAAGCTACTGCCGCGCAGGCTTCATTTTCCGTACCGGAAGACCACGTCTTAACTTTTTAATGCCATCCATGGCACGGACGCTCTATGGTCGGGACCGGCACGTCGGTGGCGCCCCCTGGTGGCAGTGGCGCCGTTGCAGCTTCATCTGCACTTGTGTTCTGTGGTTGAGGCGGCGGGGGCAGCAGAGGCCTCGCACGCTGCTGCTCGGGTGGATTTGATGAGACGAAGAAGGACGCCGGCGAGCCCAGCTTCCAGACGTCATGGTGAGTGTGATGAAGCTATCCACTGAAATGAATTAAAGAGAGCCTCTTAAAGCCTCCGCTCCACCGCGGCCCCACGCTCCCCCTTCAGACAGCACTGATGGGCCACATTCAGCGAGCAGCGAGGCACAGCTGTGTCCCGTAGTCCGAGTAGTGGACGGACAGATGGACACCGAGTTGCACATATCTGATCCCCCGTAATGCCTTCTCAGCTCCTTCAACCGTCTTCTCAGTAATGTCTCGTCATCTCCATCACCTGTCTGCCGAGTGAGTGACGACGAGTCCTCTCATCTCCGTGCTGTCTACTTAACTTTAGTAGAAACCAACTCTGTCTCAGTGGATGTTGCTGGCCTGTGCGTTTCATCTCCACCACATTAACGTCGTCATTATTAGTGGCCAGACTGAACAGGTTGGGAGTCTTTTCCAAAAGCTACATGAGAAGCTTCAGTGAAGCCTCAGATGCTGGCTTGAGTTTGTGGTGGTGACCCTTCAGGTGAGCAGTCCTGGCCTCAGAGGGTTGACAGAGCTTTGAGGACAGGCTGAGACTTCATACCAGTCCCCGTTGTCCCCTGTGTGGCCCTCAGCAGGGGCCCTGGCTGACTCTTCGTATTGTGATTTGTGATAGTTGGTGAATTGTGAGAGGAGCTGCAGTCGATTACTCCACCGAAAACGCAACCCAAAACGAATATTTCCAAGCATGGTGCCAATATAAAACTCTGGGATATCAGCTCTTGAAATCTGTTTGAATGTTTCCTGTTTTTTCGAGTCATATAAACTCAACACCTTTGAAAGTGAGGCGAAATCAAGCTGTTTGAGGACTTCACCCTTGCCTCTGACAACACACCTTTCCTCCAGTTTTAGACTACACTTATAATTGGCGAATGAAGGGGGAATAATGAACAAACTACGTCTATAAAAATCTTATTTGTTGTAGCATTGGCCGATGCTCTGGGTGAGTCCCTGTCCAGTCAGTGTTATGACCTGGCCCCTGCACTCTGAAGCCTGAGAGGGGCAGGTTAAAGTAAAACTAGATGGAGCAACTACAGCTGCAATGGCCTCAGTAATTAACTGATGAACTGATGAAATGGGCAACTATTTATTCATGGGTCTGATTAAAAATATATATTTCAGTTTGTTTTTAAGAAATGAAGTTCATGTTTTCTGGTCTCGCCTTCTTGGATGCCAACATTTCCTGAGGTGGAGAGATAGTAGTAGTCTCCTCCCTCTTATCCCTCCCTACCCACCACTAAAGACTGGCCACTAGATGTCATCTACTGACTCAACAGAGGAAGACTAAGGTGACAGCCTAAAACAATGTGCTGTTATTCACACGGAAAAAATGAATATCTCTGAGCTGTGGACAGAACAAGGCGCTCGTGGACTTCATCTCTGCCTTTGTGAGACACGGATGAACTTTTTAAAAAACTTTCCCCTCTTATTTTGCTGATGAAACAAAAAGCCATTGTTAAAAATAATGGACGGACGCATCATTGTCAATGTGTCTCTGCTTCTGCTGCTTCCAGCAGATCATCCTCATTGATCTTGTTGGTGTTGAACATTTGTTGAGGCTTACCCACTAGAGAGTGTCGAGTTAAAGAATCGTGTAATTGTTTTTTTTTTCAGGCTACAGGAGTGGACCAAGCGGTTGGCATGAGCCTCGTTGTCTTCAGTCTCCTGCTGTTCACATACTACTCTGTATGGGTCATAGTCCTGGTAGGTTGCTTTTTTGTCTCCTTCGAATGAAAAGAGTGAGATATAATTTGAACACAAGGTTTGACTCGGCTGGAGAAGTTTGATCCTGTGGAGAACAACACAGAGAGAGAGAGAGAATGATCAAAATAAAGAATCCATGTTGGCAGTATGAAGGGAGGACTTGAAAAGCTAGAAAAGAAACTGAAAATGACAGTTTTTGTTATTTTGTTCTTCTTCTATGTTGTAAGCCTATTAAATCTCACAGAGGAGCTATGTCACACAGTTTCACTGTCTCGATTTGAGGCATTCTTTATCGTTCTCTGTTCAGGATTTCTGTGTATGTCACGATCTTATAAATGCTGAGGGAGAGGTTAAGTTAAACTGAAGTCACTGTAAAGTTGTAAGGATACAACTTGTGATGTCTATTCCTTTGTTTGCCAGCCCTTCATGGACAGTGACCATGCTCTGCACAGGTATTTCCTCCCCCGGGAATACTCCGTCATCCTGCCCGGCATCGCTGCAGTCGTACTGCTCCTCTGTGTAGGTCAGTAAACCATAATGAACACTCAGATATTCCCATTGATGTATGGGCTCTGCCGTCACTGCCTGTAAATCCACCGTTTATAAAATGAAACAAGGTGAGAAAATGTTGTGCTATTCTCTCCTCTTCCTCCCAGGAGCCTTCATTGCAGTTGTCATGTGGAAGAATCGAAAGCCGAAGAAGTCGGACTGATCTCTGGGCCTCAGTGGCCATTGCAAACAAATCATTCCCCCATTCTACAACATCTCCTGAGCCTCCCGATCGCCATACTAGCAAGTATTGGTGAAAAAGAAAGTTCCCCGAGGTGAATCCCATATTTTAGCCCCATTCACAGCTCAGAGGAAGTCAGCTGCAGTGTTTTCCATTGTGTGTTGGCTTTGAAAAGGTTCCACCTGCTTCCAGGGGCCGTACAAAGACATACCAAGAAGACTGAGACTGAGCTCTTCTCCCCCTTTTTTAAAGTACTTTCTGAAAACGTGAACAATTTTAATATCGGCTGGGCTGAGGGAATTTTTTTTAGCTATACTGCCACAGCCTTCATCCTTGAGGCCTCTCGAAGTCTCTTGGAGGACTTCCATCCCTGCAGGAAGTGAGGACCTGATTCGAGGAGCTCGTTCTCAGGTGTAGCTGAGCCCATCGGTCACATCACCAAACAGTCCCGATGGTCTCTCATGGTGACTGTTATTAATTACAGTAGCTTTTCTTCATTTTGACACCTCCTGTCATTGTGTGGGCCTTTGAATCTGTAAATACTATGATTAATTCTTAAAATAATCGCTGTGGCTTGTGATTGTTTGGTCCTCTGTTGAATAAAAAATGAATGCTTGGAAACCTTGGAAAACATTTTTTTGGCTAAAGAACTTCCTTCAAGTTGAACAAAAACACATTATTTTTACAATCATTCACTTATATTAGAAGCAACATGTGAGCATTGATGTCTGCGGTGTTTGTGGTGGCTCAATACGGTACAACAGCGAAGTCATTGATTGTTCTATATTTATAAATATTGATTATTGATCATCGTTCCCAATAAAAAAAATCACCGCGCAAAACTATCGCATGGTGAAGCTGTCTGCGTTCCCTGAACAGCTGTTGTAATATGAGAAGGAGGAGACTGCGGACATGTCACTGGCTTTTGTCTGCATGCATCGTTGTTGCAGACGGTCCCTGCGCACTCGTCCGACTGCCTGCTTCGTATAGAGAGCAGAGTTGAGCCTCCAGCTCGGAGACCGGCTTGTTTCCGTAAAAAAAAATAGATGTTTGGTCCCTGTAGCTCATTGTCTACGCTACAGCTGTGGGAGCAGGAGCAGGATTTGCGTTTCAACAACGTTTTGCCTCAGTCATTGACCCCGGATGTGAGGGTCTGTGGACCTGTGTGATCTTCACTACTTGACCACACTCCGTAAGTGCAGTTCGGAAACGGCGGAGCGTGCGGTCTATGACTGGCAGACGATGCTCGGTCAGTGGGTGGGACCCGCAGCTGCAGGCTCCGCTCCATGACGTCAACAGGCCGGCATGTGACTCTCATCCACGTCCATACACACCCCTACGGCGACGGGACGGGTTGACGGGACCGCACCGAGGTGAGTCCCTGGCGACAGGGTGCACCAGCATGCATTGCTTTCGACACTTCTTGCTTTTTGAGGAGTGCACGGTCTCGAGTTTGGATATTCACCCCCCCCCCCCCACCCCACCCCCTTGTAAACTGCCGTCGCTCGTTGTAGCCTCGCCCAGGTTTGATTGTAGACCGAGTCATCGGTTTATCCATTCTTTGGTTAGAAAATGTTAGAGCAAGGTGAAAAATCTCGACCGGTGTTACCCCAAAGCTCAAGACGAATGCCTTGGTTTGTACCCCAAGACATTCAGGGAAAAAAAAAGAGAAAAGAATGGATCAAGTATGACAAAGTTTGTCTTGGTCCACACCCCAAGAAATTCAGGGGAAAAAAGAATGATTCAACTATGAAAAAGTTGGTCATTATTAATTTTGATATTGAATATTACTGGAAACGAATGGCATGCAGGGACAAAGTAATGGAGTAAATGTAGAAGTGCTCTTTGCTGTTCAGTGCTTTTCTTTAAAAAGCCATTTGAGTCAGTTCCCATAGTCTCCATAGACCCATTGTTACAATGTCCAATGTTACAGTAGACTTAACAACAGCCTGAACCTGAAGCCAGTGCCTGCTGTATGAGGGAATAATAAATATCTTAGGATATGCAGGTCAAAGATGCAAAGTCGCTGTCTGGTTTCTCCACATGGGCTTCATTTAGCTCACCTCAGCTCCGGCCAGGTCAGCTGTTAAGCTGAGTCAGGTTCCGTCAAGATGGCGGCACCCTGTGTCACTATGACTGAGCTGTACATTGGCCCCTCAGAAATGTGTGGGACAGCTCTGTGTTGCTTACTTCCTACGGTATGAGCTTCAGCTCTACTTCCTCGTCAGCAAGAGAGCAGCTCATCTTGCTCTCATTTAAAGCAGCCACTGCGTTAGTGATGCAGTCATGTAGCCATGTGTCTGACTAATAGGAGTGAATCATGGTACATTTTGAGTAGCTCCTGTGACGCACAAATCGGAACAATCAGTAGTCAAACGTCATATGCACCCCATAACCTAGTTGAATTTCTTTAATAAGAATGCATCATTTCCTTCAGTAAAGTGGTGAGGGCTGTGAGAAATGATTTCAGTTCATCTTCATGACCTGACAGCCAAAGTCAAGGTTTTGCTGATCATTGCTGATGTTTCTGTTGAGGAAGCAGAAGTTGGGTAAATGGATGTCAGGTTCAGAGTCAGTCGTTAATGTCCTCTGTGGACAGCTTTTGACATAATTCTGTTTCTGTGTTGATTTTGTTTTGTTAAGGATTAGGCAACAGAAATACAAAACAGACCCTTGCCTGGAAATAGAAAGACTCACTTTCTCCATATTGTTTATATGTCTGTTGCTAAGATGTGACATTATTTTTTTTCTGTTGTTGGACCAACACTTAAGTGGCATATCAGAATGTGTAAAGACATTTCATATTGTAGAGACAGAGCACTCATCATTTTCAGTGGACTGATCCGTAATGGCGAAGATGGTGCATATCCCTCACCCTTTCACCAATAGCCAATCACCTGTGTTGTCCTAGCGGAACTGGGAAAATTAGTGCCACATCATATTGCTTCACTAGCAACTGCAGGGAGAGGAGAGCAGACCGGCCTCAGGCTGGCACAGATTCATAGTGCACATGTGTGTAGACTTCCTGTGGAAAAGGAGCGTTTTAAACATCATTCTGTGATAAACTCAGTGTGCGAAATACGGGTTGGTTCGGGGGGGACAAACCCATCAGACCCCCTGAAAGCCGCAATAGCAAAATTTTGAGGGGGTACTGTCAACAATGGTCATTAAAACAATTTCTAATCTCACCATGTCCAATGTTCAGAATTCAATATTCACAAAATATAGACCCTTTTCATGTAACTTAAGACATCCCACGTTTTGAGACCAAGCAGGACCAACATACGATTTGCGCACACACATGGACTTGCTCCATCCTCAACGTTGGCCAAAGGTGACAAGTTTTTAATGGAACAGTACCTGTTTCATTACAAGGTAAGTGTTTTTTCCTCTCAACAGTGACGCTAGCGGGCATGCTAGGACAGTGATAACTAAACGTAGAACTGTTATTGCTTGGACCTGACGCAACATACCACACAGCCGACCCACAACAGAGGACACACTCTGGACTTAGTTCTTAGCTACAGCCTATCAGCTAGCATGTTCTCTGTCGTTGAGTTGGCTGGGTCCGACCATTACTGTGCGTTTTATAATGTTTTATTTTTTATTTTATTGGCACATTTTACACATAAAACATGAAAATATTACAAAGAAGAAATCAATGTGCTGGAGAGGTTGGAAGACAAAAAAAGAGTTATGAATATACCTCCCCGGTATAAACAACAATGGTCAAGTATTGATTCAAAGTCTGACGGTGAATGTCTGAGGAAAAAATGAAAAAGGTCTGGAAAGCAAATGGCAAGTTACGATTCAGATGAACATATTTATACACGAACACGCATTTGATATCTGTTCACATTGAAAATAGGCAACAGTTTGAATGATCTGAATAATGGAGCAAAAGAAATGGTTTGTTTTGCTAAACTAATCATTCTCACGATCATAATAATCTCATAATCCTCATTTGCTAACACGCAAGACTGTTAATCGATGAACAAACTCTACTTAAGATACCAATTGACTTCATAGTCTTTTTACAGACAAATTCAATATGGTATTCCCATGTTAATCTTACATCTACTATGACACCTAGAAATTTAATGAAAGGAACCTGAGTTATTTCAGGACTTTTTTTTTTGCTACAAAGTATCATAAAATTAGATTTAGTTGTATTGAGAGAGAGTTTGTGCATCTGAAACCATTAAGAAACTGATGATAGCCCTTCATTTGCTCCTTAAAGTTTTCATGTGAAGCAACAAGACGCGTTGTCTGCAAATAAAAGGGGCAGTGCATTATGACAGATCCTGGGAAGATCATTCATGGGACAGGAGAGTAAGAGTCCACCTCACAGACCTCAAAAACTTTGACAGGACTGAGCAGCTCGGGTTCTTACAAGGACCAGAAGGTGGGCTCACATCACACTGGTTTTAAAATCGTTGCATTGGCTCCCTGTGGGTGTAGGATTGATTTTAAGGTCCTTCTAATGGTTTTTAAATGTCTTAGGGGTCTGGGACCTTCTTAATTCTCCTAACTGCTTTTACCATACTCTATGTACCCTCGCAGACCCTGAGATCGTCCAGCACTGGCCTTTTAATAATTCCTGCGACCTGAGGGCCTCAGAGAATATCAACATTTTTAAAAGCAGGCTGAAGACTCACCTATTTAACATTCATTTGTTTATTTATTTTTATTGTTATTTGTTATTTATTTATTCCAATCACTTAGTTTATGTCCTGTTATGTAGTCTTGTGCTTTTCTTACCTCCGGCCCTTTTAGTTTTTTATCGTCTCCAGTGCTTCCTTGGCTGTGGCGTGGATGCCTGTGACTCGTGGTGGACGGTAGCAGGGCTGGGTGGGTGGTCTACAGCAGTTCTTTGTTCTTTCCTGGAGCTGGCTGGGCGCCCGAGTGGAGGCGCCCTGGCCTGGGCCCCCTGTCATAGTGCTTCCTGACCTGTTGCCTCTGTGTTCAGCCACATGCTTTTAAGATGCACCGCATTCATGTGTGTGCGTGTGCGTGTGTGTGTGTGTGTGTATGTAAGGGGAGCTTTGCATGTATGTGCGTGTGTGTGTATATGCTGGAGTTGGGTCTTTGTGTGGGTGGGATAGGGTTTGTTTTTAACACATGTAAAGCACTTTGTGCTGCAATTTATGTGTGACAAGTGCTCTATAAATAAAATGTATTATTATTATTGTCATGACAGTGTGTCAGCCCATAACAAAAAAAGGACTGGTGCGAAGTGCACACTGTACAGAGAATATGCAGGTAAATTTGAAAGAATTAGTCTCCTCTTTCTAATTCTCAATTCTCATCTCCTGTCCTGTCTTCATCTACTGCCATCCTCTTACCTCCCATTTAGTCTTACTCTCTGCTCTCCATTCTTGCTCTCTTCTTAGGGCCTCCTCCATATCATCACTTGATGGCCAGTGAGAAGAAACTGAAAGAGCAACCAGGCATATGCAAACTGCTGTACAGGCTTGAGAATGGACATCCAGTTTGAGTCCACTTGATGCGCCAAAAGCTTGATGACTTCTATTTTAATATCTTAATGGGTGTCTTAAGTTGTAGAGTTCAACATAATTTGAGAGTGCAGTGTGAATGTGAACATGTGTGAATGAGAAAGTGTGTGCTTGTGAATAGTTTAAGTTAAATGTGAATCACCTATGAAGCTGATACAAATGAGTCCTTCACCAAGATGTGCAAATGGCTTAGAGTTTGCATTGTTGCGTAATATTGCAGCTGTCCGGTCTCCGATTTCATTTCTGTTCTGGCTTCTTTCTGCATTGGAATTCAATGAAAATGCACTGCCTGTCTGTTATCTGCAGAAGCGTCTCTATGATTATTTGCTTTTACGTTTGTCACAGAAACATCACTAGAGAGTTTGTGATTGAGATTGACGACTTGAGATTTCAGATAAAAAGAAATAGTTTTGATATACATAAAGTAGGTGGGCCATTTTTAAACTATGACACTCTTGCCTGTGAAAGCAAATCTGACACCAGCTGCAATCTACCACATCATTACTTTTCACTGTTACTTCAAACCTGACATAAAACGTTGTTTATCAATGTCTTTATTTACCGTCATTCGCTCTCTGGCACCTCCCATCCTTGCTTCTTCTCTTCTTATTTTTGGTTTGATTATGTAACATGCAACATGCACTCCCTAACCCTAACCCCTAACACATTATACACACCCAACATCTGTCTGCACCTCACCACTGAATACTGATTCCTCCCCATTTAGACCATAGTCTAGTTTTGTTACGGTATTTAATTCCGGATTGCTTCTAAATAAATTCAAATATTCATTGCACTGTACACACGTCTCTGTCCCTAGTTATTGTCTTGGAAACCTTGGTCCTTGACAACTGCACTGATTGTGTGTCAACACCTGACACGCAGTTGTTTCCTTGCATTGCAATCCACAACTTGGCATTGGCTACTGCATGTTGAGAAAATGTGCAACGATTTGGAGGTTAGGACCTCCCTGTATATTGATGGGTATTTCGCACACTGGGTAAAGTCAATGTGTTTTAGTTTTGATTTGTGTCTAATTTCACTGGCAACCACGTGTATATGTTTTTTCTGCCCAGTTTTCAGGTTAAATGGTGTGTTTAACCATGTCTCCATTCGTTTAGATAGGTTGCCTAGTCTTCTTGGGCTTTTGGGCATGACTAGGGATGGGCACTGATATCCAGTACCATGATGGGACCGGTGGCGACGTTAACGGTAGCAGAGGTATGGACTCGAGTCCGACTTGAGTCATGAATTCAGTGACTTTAGACTTGACTTGACTGACAAAAAGTATGATTGCAACTCAAAAAGACTTGATACTTTCCCCAAAACCCAAAGATTAAAAAGCAGGCAACAAAACTACAGAACTCGTAACATTCACTACGTACTGCTCATAACTGCTTTAACCGCTCTGGCTCTCTCTCCCTTTCTCTCTCTCTCACACACACACACACACACACACACACACACACACACACACACACACACACACACACACCCGCCCACCTTCATCTGAACCATTGTCATGGTAACAACATGACTGACAGGCTTCTGTGCCACTGAATGTCACCACCTTCATTGGCATTTGGGAAACATAATACTAGCAACTGTCCTAGTAAACAGAGATACAAGACACAACTCACCACACATCCCCAATGACGGAGACTGTACAACCATCTTCGTTTGATGTTTGAGCAGCACAAAGACCAGTAAGTTATGAATGAACATTTGAAATTAACATTTATTGGCTAAATAACATTTCTTAGCTGTTGTAGTTAAATCAGTGAGTCCGTGAAGTCATATTGCGACTGTGAACATGGTATTGTGTTACGTCCACTGCGAGTTCACTCCCTTACTCATACTTTTGTCAAGTATTTTTTTTAAAGATTTTTGTCTTTAATGTACGTTAGTCTGTTTCGCGCACTGTAGACGGCGGTCAGCAGCAATGCTATCTTAGGCATCTGCAAAGGTATTTAGGCAAACCTAAATAAAATAAAGATTGGTTTAAATTAGAGGTGGGACTTGATTTAAAAAAATAAATGAATAATGATTAGTTACTCGCATACGTCCGATGCTAGGCGATCGTCAACTGGAAGTGGGGAGGTGGGTCCAAGGTTCGTTGGGGTGTTGCTACTGCCTCGGACCCGATCTCTGCCGGGGACATTTCTGCTCTCTCTGTGCTCAGGGAAAAGTTTTTCTTTCCCATTCAAGTTGGGGACAGTTTTAACTGGGCACAGGCTGGCTGAATTACTTTCATTGGTTAGTGGTTTGAATAGAAATTTACCATCCAGCCGACCCGGAGAGCTTTCATGCTCTTTCATCCATTGTTGATCTGTGTGTCTTCCTTTAATTGCGCACCATGACATGGTGCGCTTACAAATGTTGCGCATTGTTTGGCATGTAAACTGTGATAAAATGTGTTAAGATTTTTATTATTGTCTTTGTAATTAATTAATCATAAGTAACTTGTTAATGTCCCCCCCTTACTTAAAGTATACGCTAAATTAAGAATATGTGCACCGTCTTAGCTTGCTGTCAGACGCAGTTTCCGACAGGAAAATAAAGTTGTACAGCTCGTTGTATTCACTCACCAGAAAACTAGAGTCTTTTGACAGAAACAGCAAGTTTACCTCGCAGCAAATATGAGTTGCTGGTCTAAAGTATCGCTTAGGTGAGTGAATAATAATAAAAACTTATGATAACTTAATAATATAACTTCAGCAGTGTGTCAGCTTCTCTGTAGTCCCTCATTCAACCCTTCTTCACAAATCCTGAACTATCCCTTCAGCTTCAACTTTTACTACACATGACCGGTGCTACAACTGTAACATGTTAACACTTTCGTACAGATAATTACAGTTGCATTTAAAAAAAAAGTGTTTAAATGTGTCTATTCTTGCAAAATACTTGTATGTATATGAATGTTAAAAATAACTTGTGGAAGTGCAATGTCAGCACTAATTTTCTGCAGTTTTAGTTTGGTTGTTTGAATAAATAATTACCAATTTTAAAATCACACATGATTTGATGATGGCTGCATGAGCTGGAGCTGCCAATAGCAAAGGAAACGTGACACTCAAGAAGGGAAGAATACACCGGAGATTGACGACGCATAGAGTGCTTCCTGTTTTAACTGGACCCTTAATGAGGGTGGGGCTCCCCTATCGTGGAAGGAAGTGATTATTATAATTCTAACTTAAGAGGGCAAAGATAAAGATAAAGAATATAGACTGCAAATTGTTTACATCAATCATTTGCAAAAGACTTGAGGCCTTCAAACCAGATTTGACTGATGAAGAGCAAACAGGTTTTATTAAAGGTCACCAAACACACGATAATATTAGAATAACACTTCACATTCTAGACAACCTTCAAAAAAGTGGTAAGGGTACAATTCTGGTTAGTTTAGATGCCGAAAAAGCATGTAGTATTAGTTGGCTATTTTTGTATGAGGTGCTCAATTTACGTATTTCTCAATACTGTCTCGCTTCGGCCCACCTGTCCGTCCTGGGTGAGGATCCCCCTCTCTGTCTCTCACCCTGAGGTTTCTTCCTTTTTTTTTCCCTGACACGGTTTTTCTTGGGAGTCGTTCCTCAGCCTTTGCAAGGGTCTAAAGACATAGGGTGTTTACTATGTACATTTTGTTGCTCACTTTGTAAAATGTCTTAATGTTATGAACTGTCACTTAAAATAAAATTGAGTTGAGTCGAGATGAGGTGAGGTGAGCTTGTTGCTGAGCAATGTTCTTCTACAAAAGGCATTGGTGAAGGGTATCGATTTATATGATTGATTTAGAAGAACAAAAACACATGTAAACACTAAATATATTAGCCTGTAAACGCACGTTGATTTGTAGCGTAATGCATAGTTGAAATGTAGTGGGGTATAACATATGAGTACCAAATGTACCTAAGTGAAAGCCAAACAAGGCAAAAATCTAACTCAAAAGTACAAATTAATGTATTTCCATACCCTTACCAAGCATTTGTCCATATGTACAGATGTACATACATGTAATGGGCTTCCCAGAGCCAGTGGGCTGGAAAGCTGATGTAGCTTGTAGATCTACCCAGACACCAACTATGTCACTTTGCTATTCAAATGGTGATGCTTGTACCAGATGGCCAACATATTTAGCAGCAGGAAAGCTCTCTGAGTACAGTGTGTTCCCAAGATTCAGTTAACAACCCCAGACAGAACCAAAGGGATGTCACAGAACACATGGCCAAATGTCCCTTTAAACAACAGATGTGGTGGTCGAGAGAGACAGCATTATACTATCGACCACAGCACAGCCCATGAAGCAGGGCTGCCTTTGTGCTGGTCTCCATAGTGACCGTGTAAAAGACTCCACTGACTGTCAGCTGTCTTTTGTGTCTGTCACTGGCCTCTCTGGCCTCTACTTACTCTTTGATTTCTTTTCCCTGGTGCTGTGAAAGCCTGCTCTGTGCACTGTTAGCTGGCCACACGGCAGTCATAGGTTTTAGATTTTCTGTATTTTTCTGTGCCTCAGATGGAGATGTCAGCAATGACGGATTGCCTTGAGACCTCTGGTCACCGTCAGGGCTCCAGCATGGTGAAAAGGAAGAGATGGGGAGGTCTGAGGCAGCAGTGGAAGCTTCTGGGCCTGTTTGAGATTGATCAGCAGCACGAATTCTACAGCCTTACCTGCATGATGAAGGAGGGCTTGGCAGCAGCCACCCAGAGCACCATTGACAACGCACCAACAGTGAGTACGGGTCAGCAAAGACAATATTTTAATCCTCTATACATATGTACACAAAGACTGATTCCGTAAAGATTGGGAAATTATTGGAATTTCCCTGTTGGTGGATGAATAAAGTCTAAAATTCAATTCTACTCTATTCTGTTTTATTCTATGTAAATAAATCAATAAAACGATGTAATAATTTACTTATTCACATAAAATGAAAAACATCGTTTGGGACAGATTGTCCTTCAATAAAGCCAAGGTGATTACAAAGACCTATTGCAGGTCTTAAAACATTATCACATCCTTATTAACAACAAAATTTCCAATATTGAATTGCCAGTTAAAAATGAACTTATAATAAATGATTCCTCTTCCGTTTCTAGCTAAAACATTCAAGGCTGTGTGGGTATAGGCTACATAGCCGTATTGCTCCAGTTACTACTTGTTAGTTACTAGTTAGTTTGGGAAAAACCAGCCTATCAGCAAAGAAAAGTCCTACATGTGGTTTCCAGATAAGCATGAAAGGGAGCCAGATCTGTGCGAAAGCAGGTCATAGTATTGCTTCACTAAAACCAGATTCTGAAAGGATTATGAAATGGTATCTGTGGAGTTTCTAATGAAACTGATGTTCCATAGCATCTATCGTTAACTCTGGAGAACAAGGATAAATAAGGATAAATAAAACTCCATCCGAGTTCGAGCTGACTTTGAATGGAAAACAGTCTCAGAAGTACAGTGTTTTGCACCCTCTACTTCACTGATTTGTGTAGACCTGTTTTTTCTTATTTGATTCCAGTGGAAACAAGTTGGGTACTGTGGCAACAAAAGTAATGGGAAGTTATGATTTATCACACCTGTTTGCATCATTTCAAAGGGCAGATTTAGGTAACAGGTGATTTAGCCTTAACTTAGTTGTATACTTAGTATACCGTGAACTCTACCACTCCTTCTCTTTTGCCCTCCCTATTTCCTCCTCCCCCCAAGTGAGGAGTTTTAGTGCATGATGTCATATGATGACAAAGGAGTTCTTAAGCCATATGGTTCTGCATTTTGGAAGAAGCAGTCTCTCACTGAACGGACTCCTCTGGTTGTTGATGACGGTGTGCACAGGATGGCTGGTATTTTCCGTTATGTCCTTGTTGTTGTCACTCTTGCTCTCACTGTCCTTTTCTCTTCTCTGTATGTCTATTCACCCTCTGTCCCCTGGTCCACTGCAGTTCAACTGACAAATCCAGTAATATTACAGCTAGATAGATGGATAGATAGATAGATAGATAGATAGATAGACACAGGTTTACAAGTGTTGTAGAAGAAGCAGTAATCATATTAGTTGGTTTAGGCCCAAAGTAATGACAACAATAAGTTATAATAACAACAAAGCAACATTAATAACTGGTTAAGAAATTTTAAAAAGTAGGAATAGTAAAATATTATAACAATTAAGATGAACTACACCAAAATCAGTGAATAGTCACTAAGTTTGATGGCTCCTGGTAGGACAGACTTCTTGCTCTGTAAAATCATGGTTTGTCATTCTTTGAACTACACACCCAGGTACCTGTGAGTGGGGACGGGTTCCACCGTACCCTATCTATACATATGTGTTGAAGGTGCTCAAGAAATCAGAGCAAGTCTCTTCTGACAGTCACATCAGAGGAGTCCAGATAACAATAGGTCTTCTGAAACAGGTAGATGAGGACATCATCCACTTTGATGCTTGGCTGACACATCAATTGTAGAGGATCCATATATTGGCCTTGTGTCTTCAAGAGGAGAGAACCAGCCTCTCTAGTATCTTCATAATGTGGGGAGGGCTACGGGCCTGTGTCTCTTCTTGAGGACTGGGGCTATGGATGATGTTTTCCATAATGCAGATATCTTCTGTAGTTTCAAGTTCAGGTTCTCAGGGTCTTATTCCTTCCACCGCCCGCATCCTCTCTCAATTGAGGTCTGCAGGCTCCCAACTGTCCTGTAAATGGTAGACGAAGGGTGACATTTCCCCTCCTGAGATTTCAAACTGTTTGCTAGAATCTCTTTTGGGCAGACTGAAAGTGTTATTTCATTGCCTTACCACAGGAGACATGTATGTGTGCGTATGTCTGTTCGCACACATGTATCATACATGTGTGAGTGACACTAACATGGGTGGAGGTCTTGACTGGTCTGGAAGATAGGGAATCCATTACCAGCAGATCCCCCCGCCCCCTGTGCTCTGGTGTGTGTAATAAGAGGTGTGTGTTGTGACTGTGTATGGTGCAATGGGCGGTATGAACTTTGTTGCAAAAAAACAGAGTACAGATTACACCTCGAGCAACCGCCCCCCCACTGCACTGACCACTGCATCAAGAGACACGCTAGCCCTGTATGCATCCCTCATGGTTGCATACAATAGACATCATCACACATTTGACCTGCTCTCATGAACGGAGCTTGCCCATTAGGGTCCACAAGCACCAAGCACAAGCAAGTTTTATGTTTTACCATTGGCTCATTCATTCTTTAGTCAAGTAGCTTTGTATTTCTAAGCAGTACAACTGAAACTGAAACTAAATGAAAAACTGTATAAAAAGTATGAATCAAAGGAAAGGCGCGCAGTTCTTCCCCCTGTGTGACGGAAGTGGAAATATGGACAAGTCAAAAAAGATAGTCACCACAATCACCACATTGACAGACAAAAATATAATGCCCCGTGTTTACTCAATGAGAAAAGTAATTTGTTACACTACTTGGTATATTACATTCCCAGTTTGTAATATACATTTGTCACAAAAATTACAATTATATGCTATGAACAAATATTACCATTCAACATTGTTTAGTTTACCTATGATATTCCCTTTCAATGCTTGTAAATGAGATATCATTTATTTAAATGACACAATAATACTTAAAATACAGCCACTTAGGTCACAGTTCCTTATAATTTAACAGAAATAATATGTTCAATGGTAATTTTGTGACTATTAGTGATTATGATTTATAATATCAAATAAAATGAAACAAACATTTCCATTACACATTCCATTTACGCATTATTACATTTTTCTGTGTAATTTACTCATTGCTTATTAATTACTATTAATCATTTTGCTGATATGAATAATTTGAGATGACTTGTATTTTATATTTATCACTATACCGCTAAATAACTTTTTACAGTGTATTCAGTGTCCTGGCTGCTGCCACTGAATCAAAAGGTGCTGGCAGACACACACACACACACACACACACACACACACACACACACACACACACACACACACACACACACACACAGAGCAGAGCACACTGCTCCATCCTAATCCCAGGCAAACAAACTCTGCTGTCTCAGCATGACTGTCTGTTGTCTGTGCTGTCCACACCTACCTCTATGTTACAACCACCTTACATGGCTCTTCTCTCTATTTTATTATCAAAATTGTTGTTTATATTTTTTCAAGCAAGATTTATCTCTCCTGAGTTGGAGATGAAATAAAGTAGAACAATAGAACATTCTTTGATTCATCCCACAACAGGGAAATTTCCAAATTGCCCATTTGAACAAAATATGGAGCATCACTGGGCTGAGCACCATAGGCAGATCTTGGTACAGATAGCATTTATAAAATACATAATATCAAGAGGTTAATATTTGATATGACATGATGAAAATTCGCTGACAGATGTGACACAAAATTTGTTCTTAGTTCACACCATAAATATTCACTTTACACGTGCAAGTTTGGTCGTGGGAGCAAGTGTGTTCAAAGCTGGATGGCCTTTTTCAAACTGAAACACATGTTTTGCCTGAGTCCAATACATTGAACTCGCATGATGTCCAAGCTTCTGTTTGGCGCATTTGCGATGCATCTTTCAATCTTTTCATGTGAATGTGATGCATGAAAATTTTGCCTCTATTGACGTCTTTGCATTGACTTTGAATGTATTCACAAAATACCGCCGAACGATCATCAGTGGTGTTTCTATATGTAAAAATTTAGTGGGGCAAGAATGAATCACAGGTCTGGTTGTAGGCACACACACACACACACACACACTCGAGGGGTCCACTATTTTACTTTGCAAGTTTAGCAGCAGCAACATTATCTTACACATACACAGGGAAAGAGAGAGAGCACCAGTGTATGTATGCAAGAGAGAAAGACATTACGCAAGTTAGATTACGAACCGAGGCAACCAGCCCTTGCCAACATAGGGATTGATGTTGGTTTGCAAAGCCGTATGCCAAACCGTTGCTCCACAATGCTCGGAGCCTTCAAGGCCATACAAACAGTAAAACGCTTCCACAGTGCCACAGCAAACCACACGCACAGGCAACTTATAAGGATTGATCGAGGACAGTAACATTGCATAACATAGCCTTGTTCTCCAGCATATATGACACACTGCCATCACCATCTAGCCTAAATCAATCGATTCAGGATAACATGGCCAGAAATCCATGATGGTCCTTCCCAGTGGTTTGAGCGAGAATATCCAAAGGCTGGTGTGCACCGAGACATTTCACCTCCAGCTTCTCTTAGACTTTCAGTAAAAGTGCTCCAGTAAAAGGTCCAGTTCATTCATATCCATAAAGCTTTAATACAAATGTGTCATCCTCTGTGACACAGCTGTGTAGTGCAGACCATTAGCCACGGTCAGTCATTCAACTGGCGCCAGCCGATCAAATGTCAGTTATGAAATGACGCTGTTGTGCTGCTCGGGGCTGTGAGCGCCATACATCAACAAATTTGTGCCATCTCCATAATATAGTTATACACTTTCAGCATGTGCCCCATTCATGCGGAAATAGATCTGGAGAACAGTCAAAACCAGCGTCATAGAAACCAATAAATATAAGCTTAAATCCAAATACAATTATATGCAATTTAAGGAGGTGCTAACATTTTAGTGGATAATAAGCTAATGTTTGATAATTAATAATGTCATATGTCTGCAGTCCTTTCTGGTGACACCAGGTGGGGCACAACCCCCTAATGACCAGTCGCCACTAACGATCATAAAGCTTGAGCAGAGCCTGGCTCAGAGAGGGCAGTCATCTGCTGACCACCAGTTGGGTTGCAACATAAATGTGTCTGAGCAGCAGAAATATGAGGTGGTCAGGCACCCACATCAGCCAAGGGGCTCCAGAAATGAGCTTCAAGCAATGAGGACAGGAGCAGGGGGTGAGGGGCAGGACCATCCGGGAGGTCCAGGATGATCTTCGGTCCAGCACAGCATCCAAGCAACAAACACTTTTGTAGATACACCATTTCAAAAGATGAATACCACAGTTTCCTTGCTTTATTGCATTATTTGTTGTTAAAAACTGTTCATAGTACAATACAAAGGATTTTACTCAATCAGGATTGTGTGTATTGCCAACAATTCATATAACTTAGTCGTATAGCTATGAGGAACTAGCTATGAGGAAGCAGCACAGGACAACAATTTAGAACTGCCCGAGGGCAGTGAAAGGGTTGTGACCCGACTGATCTTCTGACGGAAAACCTCTGCCCTGACATCTTCTCTAAGCCTCTAGAGCCTGAGAGAGCACATCACTCCTAACCCTAAACCTGGGCCGGGAGCAAAGCCCAGGCCTTTTGTTATATGCTTTCCTTGTTTTCAAGAGAGGGAGATGGTGCTTTGCTGCTAAGAAACAAGATCAAGCAAACCCTTTACCAGAGCGGAATAGACCCACATCTGCTTATATAGGATCAGGGAAGGCTGGGGGTAAATATTCCTTTTGCTTTATTTAAATGTTTAAAAGACATTTAACAGAGTGTGAGGAGATGTTAGTGGTTGAGGTTTATTTGGTTTTACTTGGTGACATGGTGTGTACATCAGTGATGGCAGGAATGAGGAAATTTGGGCTCAGAGGACCATAGTGTGGCTGAAATCACTGAAAATGCTCCAGCAATAAAAATAATAATAAAATTACCTTTCGCATATCATTTATAAATGGCATATTTGCCGATGAAGCATATATTGATATAGATTCATAGATGCGTTTCAGTTTAACTGTAACCCTAAACCTAGTGTTTTTGGAATTGATCGTGGATCTACCAGCCCCGTCCATCCATCCATCTTCTTCCGCTTATCCGGGGCCGGGTCGCGGAGACAAAGGGGGCCCCGACTTCATCGTGTGCACCGCCATTGCCAATCATTGCCATGACGGTTCATGCAATATCACAATACAACATAAAAAGGTCTCTTCTCTCTCCCCTCCTGCCTCGCACTGACAAGCTTGTCTAGTAGTGTGCCTCATGTATGACATGTGTCTTGGTGCTTATTATGGACAAACTGTCTCGCAAAGAAGTCGGAGTTGGAGTGTTTGCATTCCACTAGCAGAGCAATGGAATCCAGTAGGTGTGTTTTCCAGCACCAACTCCACTGGATCCACAAAGGGTGGGTATGCTGAACTGGTTCGGAAGCATTTGGTACATAAGTGCAAGCACAGTTTCCCAGCCTAAATACCCAAGGAAACAACCCATCTGCTCATTGGGGTTAACTCAAATATACAGGCAGAAAACTTATGAGTAAATTCACACAACTCAAGAGCACTTTGAGAGCCAAAGCTATGCACTGGGGTCTCAAAGGACTAACGCAGACAAAGATGACTCGGTCTCTTGGTTGCCTTTTACCTCATCCACCTCCACAGCTACCTCAGGTCCATGTTGTTCTGAGCTCTACTCCATGCCTCAGAAGAAGTGATCTGAGTAGTCTGATATGTCACAACATTGTGTGGCGAGGGGCTAGTTGATCGGCAATGGGGGGGGGGGGGTTGCTACTGTTTTGGACCCAATCTCTGCCGGGGATGTTTCTGCTCTGCATGTTTTCTCTCTTCCTCTGTGCTCCACGCAACTTTTTTCTCTCCCATTCACATCGGGGACAGTTTTGACCAGGGACAAGGCGGCCAAATTACTCATCAGGTTACTTATCAGGTAGTGTTTTGAATAGTGTTTTGAACATGATTTATAGATTTGCTGCATTACTGTTGGTGTTTGTTGTCTGTAGTTTTTGTCTACAGACCACATAAAAAGGCAAAATGCAACATTATCCCTTACTTACTTCCACGCTCTTGGAAAATCCTGGCTATGCCAGGATTTATGGTACCCTAACCCTAACCCATTTTATAGTTATTTAAAATTTGTAAGTAGTCTAAGTCTGCCTTTCTTCTTTCTTCTATTCTAGAATGATCTGTCAGATGATGATTTCAGATTGGAGGTGTCTGAGGTTCACAAGGTAGGTGGATATGAGTGTTTCATTGTCTCAGCAGCCTCAACATGACTCAGGTTAAGGACTCCATATGCATAATTGTGTGTGTGTGTGCATGTGTGTGTGTGTGTGCGCATGTGTGTGTGCAGGATTTCACAATGGAAACATTTGCAGGCCCAGTGTTTGCTAGTCTGCGTGGCTCTTTAGGAATGACAGAGCAAGAGTATCAGCAATCACTCTGTTCGGAAAACTGCTACCTCCAGTTCATCAGTAACTCCAAAAGCAAAGCTGACTTCTTCCTGACGTGAGTTACTCATATCCACACATGCTTGTCACACTGTTTACATATGAAAGATCTATCTGTAGCAAAGCTGCCCCTAGCTATGTGTCATGACTTTAATCTGCATCTTATTGAGTGAACACTAACAGTTGTGGTTACAGTTTTTGCGTCATATTTTGTAGCTGTGAGTATAATCTGTGCATTTAATGACTACAACCAGCGTCTTGTGTTTGAAATTTGTATGTCTTTAAATATGAAATTGAAATTGGTAGTGTGGGCTTTCTCACTGATCAGCAAGAATCTACTTTATCTTTGCTTTTGGACTTCTAGAAATGATAAACGCTTCTTTTTGAAGACCCAGAACAAAAGGGAAATCAAATTCCTTCTCGACAACCTGAAGATCTACATAGAGCATCTGAGGAAATACCCCCATTCTCTGCTGGTCAAGTTCCTAGGTACACACTGGACACATACTGTGACAAATTGTAGCATACTTAAGAAAATGAAGACTTTAAGACATTTTTTAAGGCATTTTCACATTTTCTGTTAAGAAAATGGAGTGGGTGCTTGTGGGCCAGAGCACAGGGGATCCTGCAGTACCTTGGTAGTACGCCGTCATGGGGGTATTTGGTTGATCAAAGGGGGGTGTTACAACTCTGCCCGCTTGCTCTCGATTGTTCTCACTCTCTCGCTCTCTGTGAGGAGAGAGTGATGAGTCAATTGAATACCCTCACAGACGCCCCCGACAAGATGGCAAGTTGAGGATGTCACCCTAATATATCCTCTGGAGCAAAAATGCCCCGTTTTCACTATGTGGTACCGACTCTACTTGATTTGCCTTTTGTGTGTTTCCATTACCTGGAATGTGTAAGACGGTACTATTTTTCTAATGCCTGCTTGCCTGCCAGACCAAGCCGAGCCAAGTTGGGTGTGTATGATTTGGGGGAAGGGGACCATGCCCAATGATGCTGCCCAATGCATCATCATAGGGCAGCCTGCCACCCTTTTTAAAAAACAACTGCCTCATCTTCATTTTTCATTTGTTTTTTTAACTTTTTAAATAATGACAACCCGCAAGGCAACACCTTATTCGGTAGAGGAGGTGCAGACATTTCTGTCTTTCGTCGCCAACCAGAATAATCAACAAGAGCAACATGCAAAGAGCGTGTTAAGCTGCAGCTCTCGGAGTTTTACTATGATGTGTTGCCATGGTGACTGGGTACTCTCAAACCAGCAAGGAATAAGAATAAGAATAATAAGAATAACAGAAACAAGATGCGATGCATTGAATGGTTGCGCAGACCAACGCTGTGCTGCCTGTGGTGCCTGTGCCTGTGCCCGCTCAAAGGGGCAAAAAGTTAAGTTGTTTCACTGAGAGGTGTGCTGTTGTGCACTCCCTGTAGACCAAAACAAAGTGTGTCTTGAGCGACACCCCACTCTACTTCTGCTCTATACCCCCAGCTGAGCCGTTAACAGCTCCACACAGTAACCCAGCTCAATTGAATCGACACATTACACCTCTAGCTCTTCACATTGTGATTTTTGAATTCCTCAAATCTAGAAATTATGAGTTTTCAATTTTCAAATATGATTCTCTATGCATGTACTCGGTACATCCCTAGTCCTTAGCAGTATGGGAAAAACAATATGGGCTGATTTATGTCTAGTTTTTTTCTATGCTAGGTGTTTCCAGAAGAAGGAATTCAAATGTTACAAAAGAAATCCCCTACATGATAGCTACAACATGTTTTTAAAAGCAGATGAAATGCTGTGTATCATACTGATTGTTTGCTGTTTTATCTAGGTGTTCACAGAATCAAAATTCCTCACAAACGGAAGGTACGATTACATTTGATCATGTTTTGTTTTTGTAGGCTATTACAAAACATTACAAAAAATTTCCTTTTTTTACCTGTTCTATGCAGAAATACTTCATAGTTATGCAAAGTGTGTTCTATCCAGATGATCGAATCAGTGCCAGGTAAGATATGTTTGAACCTCTCACTAATATATTATAGCATACTGTGTATTAAAATACACAGGATTTCTGAATTCATTTCTCTCAGAGTTTAGTTTCTTGTTAGAGGAGCCACTGCTGAGTACATTCACCAGGTAGCTGTCCATTTAGAGAGCTGTGTGTCACATCTGTGTGGTTTGATGTGGCTTCCATGTTGACAGGTACGATATCAAGGGCTGTGAGGTGAGTCGATGGACAGAGCCTGCACCAGAGGGGAGCCAGATTATTGTGGTCCTGAAAGACCTCAACTTTGAAGGCCAGTACATCACTCTTGGTAAGTAGAAAGATTGGATTGGAGTCCATTCGAATTTGTGAGCATGATCTAGAAATTGAAATGAAATCACAGGAAGTGGGAAAAAAAATCAAATGAAAGGAATCCTGTTTAGAAACACCACAGAAATGTGGATGTTGAGGCTATGTTCAAAGCTTCCATTGCTGAAGCGGCAGCTGTGTCCTGTAGTATGTGCCTGAAAGGGCAGTAACCTAAAACACTGGAGAGGAGAGGAGAGTCTGGCAGTTAAACTTCAGATTGAACAGGAACAATGTGGATTCTGTCCTGGTCAAGAAACAACGTACCAGGTGTTTACTCTCATGCAGATCCTGGAGGGAGCCTGGGAGTACGGGTTAGGGTTAAGGCCGGCACAAGCTTGCACGGCTTTGGCTGCAAAAACGGGTTGTGCGGCCAAGCGGTGCGGCCAAAGTGCTGCCGTGCGGCCCGTTTTGCGTCACTCAAAAGTTGAGACCTCGCGGCTTTGGTCGCGTCGGTCACGCATGTGCCCTGTCGAACTCACCACACCAGTAGGCGGAGTCCGGGGGTTAAAGCCCCGTCGACAACCAGGAAGAGCCTTGAGACGAAAGACTTGTTAAGGAAGTCTGCTGCTTCACCCGACTCTATAATACAGCCCCGACAGAGTACAAAGACGGTTTCCACTGTGCAAACTCACGGCGTGAGATAGCACAGACGCTAGGGCAGGAGCGTTTGTGTCACAGATAGAGTTGTTACCTGTGTCTCACACACACACACACACACACACACACACACACACTCATCCACGCGCACCCACCGAGCAGCGGTATCTGTGCGCTGTATTTAGCGGCATATCTGCGTACATACATACAGACAAATACACAGAAATACAAACGATTCTTCCGGGACATTCAGTGTCCCGAGAGAATTGAATGTCTTTTGTCCCGGGACAGTCCGTGAAAACCGGGACAGGTGACAACACAATACTAGGATCAGAGTTGTTTACATCTCGTTCTCCTTCATGTACTCTGGGGGCAGGACAGGCCTGTGTATAGATTGGTACGCCCCCTTGTGGTGGCCAAGAACATTACAGAGCTCGGAAGAATGGTCGCAGTAGTATGGTCAAAGCAGGGCGTGCGGCACGCCGCGCGGCGAGCCGCGTGGTCGCGGAAGCTTGTGCCGGCCTTTAGGCTTCCTATACATGTGTGCTTTGTGGTAAAAATTCAGTATTCATACTCATTTCAACTTTTTTGTAACAGCTGTTTGTATTCACTATGTATTTCTGTTTTTGGCCTGTGACCTAGACACTGACCTGTGTGTCTATCTACAGACCGGCAACGCCCCTGGCTTCTGCGGCAGGTGGAGATCGACACACACTTCCTGCGGAGACTCAACGTGTTGGACTATAGCTTCTTGCTGGCCCATCAGCCCTTGCATGATGACGAACGGCACCAGAGTCTCTCTTTTGCCACTCTCATCATGAGAACCAAAAAGTCAGTCAACCTAAATAAGTTTTTTGGACATTTCATGATAAGAATTTTGGCATATGATCCAGTGTTAAATTATGTGATATTTTATTCAGAGTACAGTTACAGTTGTAATCTCTTTTTTATGTGTATACAGAAGCCGAGTTCTGACAGTCTTGGAGATGGCTGTAGAGTGGTCAAAACTTTAAGGCTACTGCTGTCAGCTGATCAGTAGAGTTGGCAGCTACAGTACTTGGACAGGTTGTCAGAATACAGCTGTTGACTGCTTACTTCCATGATACAAGATCGTTCAAGACAAAGTCTGAAAAGGACTTTTAAATTTCATTGGTGATTAAATCATAACGTAACTCCATGGTCAAGGAAAGACAAGAGGTATCCATCTCAGACGTTCTGTAAGAGGGATGGATATTTATGAGCACAACTTCAGCCTCATATGTCAATTTAAGACAGCGTCACTCAGGATGCTGTAGTCAAGAGGGGCAAAATCTTGATTATTAGCTTATTATTTTTATGATCAAGTCTCTATCTGAAAGTATGGATGGAGGCATTGGCTAATACCTCACAGACTTACAGACTCAATGCAACTTGTGGCTATTCACCCACCAGCAATGCAGTGGCTGGCAGAGATAGTAAGGCCGCTGTGAATGCAGCCCCGTCAGCTTCGCCCACACAAGGACCTGCTGGCACAGGCAGCCACCCACCCGGAGCGCATGGCATTGTGGCCTTGACCCCTGAGTGGTACAGTCTGAGTGCTGTGGGACTCCCACATGGCATGATTGCTACCATTTAAAATGCTCTCCAATAGGTCATTATACAACAATAGGTGGAAGGTGTTCGAGGAGTTGTGCTAGAAGGAGGTTCAGTGCCAGGCTGGGGTGATTCCTGGGATGATTCATGATTGACAAGGGAAAATCTTTCTTCATGGTTAAGGTGAACCTGGCCACCATCATGCAGATGTTAGAGTGATGGTGGGTACAAACCCAACATTTGTACTGAAGATGGTGGGTTCATGTTCTTCTATTGACCTTGTGGCCTTCACTGCTTCCCCAGAGGAGCGGCAGGCACAGGTGTTATGTTGAATCCATGCAGATTGCACAAATGTGGATAGGACATAGAGAGGAGCAATCAGCTCTTTATCTCCTGGGCTAATCCACACATGGGTAAACCCATTACGAAGCAACGCCTTACCCACTGTGTAGAGGATGAGACTGCTTTTGCCTATTTGAGTCAGGGTCTCAAGGCCCCTGGGGTTATGCAAACCCATTCAGCTCAGGGCTTGGCAGCATCCTGGGCCTTATCAGGGGAGCTTCCACTCAGGACAGTGTGCAAGAGAGTATGAAAATTGTGGGCCACCCCTGCTGCTCAGAGGTGACTTTTGAACCTTGACCCTGAGACAGTTTCATTGGTTACAGGGGATCGACAAAATGTGCGATGAAGTGTCATTGGTTTTGGGAAGCTCTTGATCTCCAGTTGGCCGTAATAAATGGCCAACCAGTATGAGGTGCCACTAGGTAGGGTTGGTAAAACACATAATTTCACCTTATTACCAATAAGACCCAAATGGGTGTACCGTGTATTTATTTTATAAAACATAAAGTTTATTAGTTGTAGTTTGTTGTGTTTGGAGGTAAGAAAACAATTTCCCTGGCGGACATATGTCAGCAATGGCGATAGCAATTTCCATATTAACCATGGAAACTATAGAAACCTTAAGAGGATTAAATACATTCAACAAAGATTCTGAAAATAGATGTGACTGTCAGGCATTTCTCAATGTAGAGCTCATGGAGCGGGATATTCATAGGATTAACCACAAAAATAGAAAGTAATGTCACTATTATTCAAATGCACATAAAATAATATAAAATTAGTTATAATATATATTTTTCCCCCGAGAACCCGTCCAGATCCAGTTAATTTGCCAAAATGTCACTTTCATTTCTTATGAGGGGCCGGTCAGCCTAAACTTCTTGACAAAGCAATTCTTTGTTGTGAATTTTCAAAACTTTGACAGATTTTTAACTTTCACCAAAATGTAGACTGGTAGACTGGGAGAATTGTGGCCTTATTTTTCTCTACAGAATGCAAATTTTTATTGTTAGATTTTAACATTTTTTATTTAAAAAAAGGATGGAGCCCAATAAGAAACCTGTGCCTGCTGGGCTTGAACAGGGTGAATGGATGTTAACAGTCCCTACCTGCCCATATCTCTTTGATGAGGCTATTGTGACAATGCTTATTGAGTGGAATCATAACAGTCATATCGGCCAATAAGAACACAAGAATCTGTAATTCTCATTCTCTTTCTCAATCTTCATTTTGACTTTATTTTAGGTCTGTGAATCCAGGCTCCAGCCCTGTCCATACAGGTATTGCTGCTGTGCCCGGGACAGTCCCAGAAGATGACACAGGTGTACTGTTGTCTGATGTAGACAGTGGCCACTTGAAGCAGCCACAGGCCCAAGACACGTGGAGTGATGGGTCTCCTCAGAGCCACCCAGAGTCAGGCAGTAATGCAGCTGAGTTGCAAGATTTCAGGGCCCAGAACCGACGTCTGCTGCCCAACTTAAAGAATCCTCTGCACATCATCGACGGGCCTGAGCACCGCTACTTCATTGGAATCATTGACATTTTCACAGTCTACAGTTTTAAGAAGAGGCTGGAGCATTTGTGGAAGAGGATCAGACATCCAGGCCGCTCCTTCTCCACCGTCAGTCCTCAGGCTTACTGCCTCAGGCTGTGCCACTGGGTCCAGGACCACACTAAGTAGTGTCTGCAGGAGGGCTGGAGACTCCTCAGTGATTCTGAGTATAACAAAGTATAACAAAGTCCACACATGTGCACACAAAGCATGATTAACTGCATCTGATCAGAGTTAAAGTGCTTTCATCTTTGCTCCATATTCACAAAATGAAGCCATGGTGGCATTAGTTTTGTCTCATTTGTTGTGCAGATATTTTCTGCAGGCATGTAAATTACATTTTGTAGAGAAAAGCTATGTCATGCACTCTCTGAAAGAACAATATTTGAGAAAACCAACGCGTATACTGCACTGAATAAAGTGATTAGCTAAACAAACAGACAAATGCACTCTGTTGAGGGAATTCCTCTCATTCGTCACTGTTGTGACCAGTAGTCCTCCGAGGATTCAGATCTGTGATAAAAACAGCGCAGCAGCTCCCTTTGTCCCTTTTGTTGAATTTTTGGACTATCGTATCAGGAAATTTGAAAGACCATGTGGCAAGGATGCATGACTGTTTAGGAGTTATTACCAGCTCCTTATTATCATTGGGGATAAGAGACGATTATTTGTCGGATTATGTGAATCCGACCAAAAGTGCAATGTGAATTTCATTTTCTCAAATGAAATAATTATTGTCATGATTGCCATGCATGATTGTAAGACAGACTGTAAGCCTCTTTTCCCCAAATGCAACACGGTGGAGAGTAGGGCTTCCAAGCATGCCCAGTGCAATGAACTGCAGCTCTGCCATCCAACAAATAAATGATAACAAACATTGCCTCGTTTGGCTTCATAGGTCTGCATGAGCATCCAACTCCTATTTCACCAACATTTTTTTTAGAGTGCCTGGCTGCAAGTACTTTGATAAAATGTGCTATTTTTTTTTTTTTTTACTAAAAATAAACATTCTTGTGGCAGGACTGTTTGCTTGACTGGGGAGAAGTATGAACATAAATTAAATGCTTGTGACATTGTTCATGTTTGCATCATTACTGAAAGTTACTGAAAGCTGAAGTTTACTTGTTGTCTCTTTAGAAGATAAACATCTTTCAAGACTTGGACTGTTTAAACAAAGAGTATTTATAGAAAGATATAATTCTCTCTAGATTTTTGTTTTTATGCTTTAAGCATGGATAAAGCACACACATTGGGTGCTTGAGACATTTGGATGGGTGGATGGATGGATGGAAGGATGGATGGATGGATAGATAGATAGATAGATAGATAGATAGATAGATAGATAGATAGATAGATAGATAGATCCCTCTCTTTGGGAAACCTTTCCATTTTCGCTGTAACCAAGTGCGCTTATAAGTTTTATGGTCCAAAATAAATTATGGAAATCTATATATTTTTATTGCATGCTTAAGCAACTTCTATTAAATCAATGATAAACGTTTACTATGAACTGAGTGCTGACAACAAAAGCTACACAATGCAGTCAGTATTGCTACACCTGCCTCACTTTTTCTCTATTCACCCCCCCCCCATGTCTGGAGATGCTGGGAGCTGCCGTAACTCCTGTTTGCGTAGGGTACCCCATATCCCCCAGGAATATGCTTCTAAATAATGCTGTGATGGGAGGAGACAATGTAGACCTACGCTCCCATCCATTGTTAGGACAAAATGTAAGATCCCCCCTACCAACATGGTTAACAGCGTTGACCTTGTCGGCACTTGACACTTGATGGATTTCATTTATATAACAGGATTTAACTTTCAGACAGGAAAAAGGACAGTGTTAAGAGGCGGGACTGTTCCCTGCCTCTTACAGATGGCAGATGGTGTAACTTTGGACATACCACTGTTGAGGAACAACTCTGCTGACTCAACATCCACATTTTTTTTATGCCACCTCCCCTGCAGAGATCAGACTATAACCTGGTTTATCTCTGGTCCTTGAATGAACCCCATGTATGCAGACATTTAGCTGTGACCCACACAGTAAAAAATGGTCAGAGGAGACTGAGGATATGTTCTGCAACAACTGTGTGGGTGGAACATTGTGATCCCTATGGGGAGGACATAGACACTCTCACACTGTGCACACCAAGACTGCACAAGATTAATCCAGACATAAAGGCCCTGCTTAAGGCCTTGCTTAAGGAGAAGGTCATGAGGTGGAGTTGAGTCCATATCAGGTTTTTTAAAGAGCCAGACTCCTTGGCTGAGTGGGACCAGAATGGCTGAAGTGGATGAATGATATGAATGGATATGAATGTGTTCTTCAACAGGTTTGATCAGCCACCTCACCCTCCCCTGGCCTGATTGTTCTTGCTGCAGCCCTCCTCATCACACTCTGTGCTTCCCCTCCTCTACAATCTCTATCCCCCCACCCATTGCCTCCTATCTCCACACCAGTGTCTTCACCTCCTTTATAACAGCTGCAGACTTATTTAAAAAATAAATAAATATAAAACAAAATCAGGAAAATCAAGGCGAGAGAGGCGAGAATTGTGCCGCATGTCTTCAACTGGAGGTAGAAGCTGGAAGAAGTTCTACAACAGTGGAAAACATTATTTGTGGTGCTGGTGCCTAAGGTGCCATACCTGAAGGGTCTCATTAGCTACAGGCTGGTGGTGACATTACACCTAATTACACCTGGAATAACTGGTCCCGGTCGAGTTCTTCAGTCCATTCTGCCTCTGACTTTATTCCAGAAGGACATACCAAAGTACTAAGCAGCTCTGTTTTCGGTCCCTGAGCCTGATCTATTGGCCATATTTCTGACTAAGGCTAGACACTCGGCATGGAAAACAAATTTCTTTATTGGTCATCATTGACAGCTCATGAGCATGGATGAGGTTCAAAAGCGTCACTCAGCTGCATTAGTAACACCCAATATACTTATATTTCCACTTAAGGGAGGAACTACTCATCACCCTGGATTTCCAGGGGAAGGATCCTCTCCTGTGTCTCTCACCCTGAGGGGAGCGAGATCAGGTTTTTCTTGGGAGTCCTTTTTCAGCCTTTGTCAGGGTCTAAGGGCAGGGGGTGTGCAGGGCAGGGGGGATGTCACTGTGTTCATATTGTTGGTCACTTTGTAAAGTGCCTTGGGATAAGGTCTGTTATGAACTGGCACTTAAAATAAATTAAGTTGAGTTGAGTTGAGTTGAGTGGAGTGGAGACTTGAGACCTGACTGAGAGAATGGCCTTACAGCTGGTTTCTCCTCTCTAATACCCTCATGCAGAACTTCACAGGGAGGCCAAGGAGTGTGATTTTTGGGCCTCCCAGGTCTATCTGACATCCTCTCCCACCGCCTGATCAAATTCACCATGAGGTGGTGATCACAGGTTAGCTCCTCTCTTCAACCAAGTATCCAGAACATAAGGCCATAGATCATTTGGTACATGTGCCTACAATGTCAAGTATTGATCCATGACCACCAGGCAGGGATGGGCTCCGGTGGGCCCCTTCTCTGGGCTTGCCCCCAAGGCAGGGCCCTGGTATTCATTCAGGAAGGGTCATCAATGAGAGACTTCTGTTTTGTCCGAGAGCAGCTTGGACTCAAATCCAGCTTATTTATTTCAGACAGTTTGTCTGTTCTAAGCCTCCTTTTATCAAAATAATGTCCATGGAGGAGCAGTCCAATTTGTAGATCCTCTTAGTGCCCACTGGAGGGGGCTGATACACTTCAACAAACTGACAGCGCATGGTACATTCTTGTACATATGTTATTGTGCATGTGGCACGTATTCCTGCATCTGAGTTCTTATATGCTCACATTCATGTGTCCAATAAACAAACGCATATACATATACCAAAAGTTTCCCTTTTCTAGATTAGAATGTATCTTTGACCAGGAGAAATTCACCATTCTCCCAATGATGAGGGTTCTTTCGAGGGCCACCTTTTTGGTAGTTTTTTTGCTGGCTGCCAACACTATATTTATCAAGTCCTTAATGCTGTAATTGACATCGATTGAAATATAGTCCAGATATATTGCACCATAACCTTCTGGAACACCTTCTGGAATACCAAGCCCAACGCATATTGGTCAGGTACTGTAGTGGAAAATACAATAACAAGTTGGCAGTCCATCGCACCAGTCCTGCTTGCCTTTAAATAAAGAAACCTTTAATTTTCTTTTCTTTTGCAGTTTCATCTCCCACTGAATGTTCAGTATCAAAGCTCATTTACCAAGACCTGGCTCAGGTGAGAGGAGAAAAGTCAACAGTGCTTTCAGATTAATCATCTGCGCCCCAAATTTTGCAGTCTGTGCCTATGGATTTCCCTTGGTAAAATCCAAGTAAAATCCAATGACTTACTTTCTAGCTCTGTTCTCACTAATACCACTTTGGAAATAACAATATAATGGCTGAAAGTTTAAATTGAATTGTTTTAGCCATGAAACACCACAAGCTCATTGTGACTGTGTGTAAATGGAGCTAGTCTTAAATCACAGATGGAGGTGTTGTCATTGTTTGGATGAATATACTGGGAAACAGATTTTGATGTCTGAGGTTTAGAACTCTTCAGACATCTCATCTTCAGCTGCTTATCTGGATCTAGTACACAGGGACAGCAGTTTGAGCAGGCGAACCAAGACACTTCCCCCACATCACCAACTCCTTTGGGGGAATCCCGATGCATTCCTGGGCAAGCCGAGAGATATCATCTCTCAACCAATCCTGCGTGTGTGTGTGTGTGTGTGTGAAATCCGTGGGCAATTGGTATAGACAGCACAAAAACAAGTTTTGCATGCCACTGAAACAAACAGCTTGCTAAATATATTTTAAGTCAACCTGGTGATGAAAGTATGACTCAATCTGAGGACTCACTCTCACTCACAACTGATTACAGCCTTATGACACATCACACTGTCTGCCATGCTGCAACTGGTTAACAAATGGAGAGGCAGGAGCTAACAGCAGCTTTTCTATAATTTTTATTCAACATAAACGTATAAGAAACAAAATTGGACAAATTGGAAAAATAATGGTTCTCATCAACATAATTTTTTTTTTTTTTTTGTAAATGTAGGCTTAATTCTGTGTACCAGCAGCATTTCAAGATACAACATGATACAAACAAAACCTTTGCAAAATTGTCCAGTACAGGCCAGCCCCTGGGACAACAGGCAACAGGGGGGCAGACCAACACCAGCCCAGTTGAGCCAAGCTCAAACAAGCCACCAAGCACCAGCAAGCCCCTCGGCCAACCTGGGGCCAGCCTGGCCAGGATGACGCAGGCCAGCCTGGCCAGGCCAACCCCCTGAGAGGCTGAGGCTGCCAAGGCCACACCCACAGAGAGAAAGTGGAAAATGTACGCTTTGTATTAAAGGTCGGTCAGACTCTAGAAAACAAAATAGTTTTTTTTTAATAACATCTAACATTTAACAATGTTTGTTGAGGGCTGATGAAGCATCATCATCATCATTACCGTCATCATCAGTAGACAGGATTCCACTTAACGATTGAGTTCAACTATTACTATAACTACTACTATCATAACGCCCATTACAGAGAGTTCATCACTGTGCCAACCGCGTCCACATGTTGCAGCTTGCAACACGTCATGATTACTTCATCTCACTTATACTCTTACTACTTCCCTTTTCAAGTACCAACATGTTTTTGATTATGTGACTCCTCTTTTACAGGAGTTTCGGAGCTTGCAGGGGTGTCTTACATCAGATCCGACCTGGATTGGGAAAAAAAAACATTGAATGGGCTGTGGGGTTGGGGCTGATGTTGACAATGTTGTATCTTATAGTGTTGCATACAACTGTTGTATGCAACACTTGTATGTTGTATATTGTGAATATGAATAGTACATTGTGTATCATATTGTGTATTGTGAATGTGATTAAGTGCTATCTCATCGTATCTTATGTATATCTACATCTATATCTATGTTTGTATTTATGTAATAATAATATATATATATATATATATATATATATATATATATATATATATATATATATATATATATACATATATATACATATATATATATATATATATATAATATAATATATATATATATATTAGATATAATATATAATATAATACATGTGGACATTACATCAACAAAGAATGTGGTCTAAGCATTTAACCTATGTATGTTTTGGGAAAACCTGCAGCAGAAATAGTAGTAGTGAGAGCTATAAATAGTAACATGAATTGGGTTTCCTTGCATCTACAGGAATGACAGATGAGGTCATTTCGGAGGGATTTTGGCGTGGGTGTCAGAGCACTTCCCCATGATTCCACTGCTTATAAAACACAGCACAGCACCCATCAACAGCTTCACTCAGGCTCAGCTGGTTGAGAGTTAGAGAGACACAGATCAGAGGAAATCTGCAGCCATGGGCCACAGAATGATGGGACACACTGCGCCAGCTCAAACAGCTTGTAGGAATTCTGTTTTGGATATGAACCAGGACGAGTCTGTGCTCATTCTCCTCAGGCACTGCAGGGAAATGAAGAAACAGGAGACACGCCTCAGACTCATCACTCTGCTCCTGCTGCTCAGCTGTGTGGCACTCTTCATCTTTTCTGCTTTGATGCAACAGAAACCCAGTAGACAGAGAGTGAGTTTGCAAGATTTTCTTTGGGTGCTATCTAAAAGAGTAGCACCCAAAATAGATATCTAATTGAAAACCTACTCATAATGACAAATACAAAATGTGCTTTCCTTTCATCTTAGAGTGCAGCCGAGCAAGCAGCACTTCCAGCCTACTCCAAGCAACAAGGACTGTGCCCCGGAGGTTGGAGGGCTCAATTTAACAAGTTTAATTGAAATACACTTGAATTCTAACTTAAACTGAATTAATACATTCCTAGACAAAGTTCTGCTTTTTGCCTCTATTCATCATGTAACATGTCACAGAGATGTCATTTTGTGTCACCTTGCTATAAGATTTATGGCCTTGCTATAAATCTCACTCTCCTCTTCATTTACAGACAACTACCCACTGAACTCCCAGACACTGCGCATCCATCTCAGTAAGTGTTTTTCTCGATTGCTACTTGCATAACTGTTTTCATAAGGCTGGTGGAGATTGGCACAATTTCTGGGTTTCAGTAAATATAATTTTTGACTTTACTTGTCAGACATGGCTCATGAAAAGCCATTTCAATGTGTTTTAAGTTGCATTGCTTCTATTTAAAGATAAAGAATTATATCACACGGTGGAAGTGTTTGTTTCCATAAAACTTTATTTACTCTATATTATTTTCTGACAGCATCTGAGGATACAGGAAGCGACAGTGATAGACAGTTCCTTAATTGGAACAAAAGGACAGAGGGATTTGATGAAAACTACAACAAAGAGGAGCGTGCCATTGTGATTCCTCAGGCGGGCTTCTATTTCGTCTACCTCAGCATCTCATTGAACTGCAACGAAGAGAACGAGACCTTCAACAACTTCTACATGGAGCTTAAGAGGCGGACTAAAGGCTACAGTCAGACAATAAATCTTTCAGATACCCTGGATGGTTTGGACTGTAGTAAAGATGGGTCCAGGACTTTGTTTGTGGGGCAGCTTTTTGATCTGTTAGAAGGAGACCTTGTGAGTGTGTGGGTTGAGGAGGGCTATAAACTGATAAAAAAGTCGACATTTGGTGCCTATCTCACATAGAAAACATAACTTCAAAGTTTTTTCTATGGTCTTAGATGAATGCACTAGGTTTATGGGTTATGTATCAATAAGTTTTGTTTTTCTACTGACTGTCACATTGAGTACGATCTCTACTTTATGTACCAAACTGCAACAATTAAGTTCATAATTAGACAACGTGTCATAACAGACCAGATTCTTTGATGCAAATAATCCAATATTCAATCCAAACAACAAGAACAAGACAAAGAATTCTGGTATAAGTGAGTCAACACACCAATGATGATAAAGTAACTTGATAACATTGTAATGGGATTTGGGCTGTTCACACGCAATAATCATGATGATGCAAGCCAGAAAAAGATTTTTTTTTGCCTCTGCTGCATCGTGGGAGGGTGGCCTCTGCAACCAGAGCACACTGTTGGTAACTTTGGTAACAATCCAAAAAAAACATGCTGCTAGGAGATTCAAATGTTATTTATTGCACAGCTTCAAATCACTACATTAGGATCTAGCATTAGAGATTGTATAAAAATAAGTGGATTTACTGAATGTTTTTAGGGCTGTTCTTGTATTTATCTATATGAGTATTTGACCTATCATACTAATGTGATGTAATGTTCAAAGCGCAACTGGGATTGCTTTATTATGTAAAAAATGCTTTGACTTTTGTAATTGTCTTTGTCTGTTTCTTTCCATGTCTATTGTGTCGGTGGCTGGAATTAAAACCTCTGTCTGTGAAGTCAAAGTTTACTGTGATATTGATTTACATGACTATTGTGCAATTATAATATAGGTAGGATATAATCTCTTATTACCAGATAGTAAACATGGGTATAATCTGTCTGCTGGAGCCTCTATCATATCTCTATCACACAGTGCAAAAGCAGGAAAGAAACATCACATCATCATCATCATCATCATCATCAGCAGCAGCAGCAGCAGCAGCAGCAGCAGCAGCAGCAGCAGAACTGTCAGTACCAACGACTCACCCAATCCTTGTTTTTGTTTCATTGATACTCATGTCTCTTAAGGATTGCCATTTTGTTTGTTTTGCCTAATCTGTTCTGTCTAAACTGTTTTGTCAAATCCAACATTGGTGCTGTAACTGGAACCTGAATTTCCAGAGGGGAACCTCCCAGAAGGATCAAAGTTTCTCACCTTATTTATTTCTTTGATTCTTTTTTTTCTTTTGATTGGTCTGTTTGTACCCTGGGCAGATCTCCAGTCAATTGCAAGACATGCACACACACGTATTGTGGAAAAAATCTTGATCTGTCTGGGAAGATCAAAATGCAAGACCGGACCCAAGTGTTTATTCACTGCAGAGAAGGAAGACAACACACCTTGATGACTGCCTGACGGCTTCCCTGAGAAGATACAGGAAAGGTGAACCCGATCCACACCCACGGAGAGAACAGAGAAGACAGAGCTCAGTGTAGAGGTGACCCCCGGCATACTCAACTTATAGCAGCTCATCTAGGATATAAGGTCCATCTGTAGGCTCTGTCAAAAATGAAGGTTTTTAACCTACTCTTGAAGGTAGAGAGGGTGTCTGCCTCCCAGAATGAAACTGGTAGATGGTTCCACAGCAGAGGGCCTTGGTAGCTGAAGGCTCTGGCTCCCCATCTAGACTTAGAGATTCGTGGAACCACAAGTAGGCCTGCATTTAGAGAACAAAGTGTCCTAGTGAGGCAATAGGGTTTTATCAGGTCTGAGTTATAAGAGGGTGCCAGACCATGAAGACCTTTATAGACAAGGAAAAGGATTTTGCACTAAATCCTGAATGGTACAGGAAGCCAGTGCAAAGAGGCCAGAACAAGAGAGAACTCCGTTTTTTCAGAAACAGGAAATTATTAGTCATCCAGGCCTTAATGTCATCAAGGCAGGATTGAAGCTGCTGTAGACAATTGTGTTCACCCGGCTTGAAATAATTGTCATCAGCGTAACAGTGGAAATCTATTGAGTGATTCCTGATGATATCGCCCAGTGGAAGCATACAGGGAAGAGAATTGGGCGGAGCACAGATCCTTGTAGAACCCTGTGACTTACTTTAGTACGTGGAGATTGATTACCATTGACGGGCACAAACTGATATCGATCTGAAAGATAGGACCGGAACTAGTCTAAGGCAGTGCCTCTGATTCAAAGTTGATATTCCAGTCTCCTTAGTAAGATCTGGTGGTCAACTGTATCAAAGTTGCAGTAAGACCAGATGCCATTAAGAGGTCATTAGTGACTTTAACCAGTGCAGTCTCAGTGCTATGATTCATTCTAAAACCAGACTGGAAGGACTCAAATAAACTATTGTTATTAAGGTGTTGACAGAGCTGGTTGGCAATGATTTTCTCAAGGAATTTTGAGATAAAGATAAGATTGGAGATCGGCCTGTAGTTTGCTCGAGTTCCCAGATCGAGGGAAGGTTTCTTGATTGTGGCAATTTTAAGAGGAACATAACCTGTTGTTCGGGACAAGTTGATAAGATCAAGTAAAGAAATGTGATGAAAGGGAACACTTCCTTGAACAGCTTAGTGGGGATTGGGTCTAGGAGGCAGGTCGATGATTTTGAGGAGTAGTCAGCTGAAGCAGGTCAATGGGGTCAAATGAAGATAGTTCATTTGAACTATCTTGATAGTTAGATTATTTCCAGCTGTATCCTAAATAGCTGCGATAGAGGGTAGAGCAATTGCAGTAGATGCTCGGTGGATGTTAATTGCTTGTCTGATCTTTTAGTTTTGTTATCGAAAAAATGTATAAAGTCACAGTTGCAGAGATGTGTGGGAATACACTGCTCAGTGGAGTTATGAGTCAGCCTGGCTGCAGTGCTGAAAAGGAACCTGGGGTCATGCTTATTTTCCTCAATTAGAGAGGAGTAGCATCTGGCTCTGGCATTACACAAAGCCAGCCTGTATGTTTCCAGGATATCTTTCCAGGTCTGAAAAATATTGTCATTTTTAATCAAGTGCCATTTCTTCTCTAATTTACATGCTAGCTGCTTTAGGTGGCGAGTTTCTGGTGTATACCAGGGGGCCGATTTTGGTTTAGATATTAACTTTTTTGTTAGGGGTGCAGCTGAACCGAAAGCTTCATGAAGAAAGCCTACAAAGCTATCAGCAAGGTGATCAATGAAGGAGGGACTCAGGCTTTCATGGCAGAGATTTGATGTAGCACCGAGAGACGGGGGAATAGCTTTCTTAAAGTTTGCCAAGACAATGTCGGTCAAGTTTCTTTTGCTTTTCCTCGCATGACCAGCTAGAAGGAAGTCAAAAGTGATTAAAGAGTGGTCGGATATCACTTGTTTTTTTTTTTCTTAAAAAACTGTAAAACTTATTGAACCTATGTCATCAAACAGTTTTTACTCAATTGATACCAAAATTGGTATAGAGCAGCTTCAGACTGTCCTACACATGCGATCAACACAGAATTATGACGTATTGCAAACTGAGTCTACAGTGCATCAAACGTTTGACTGTTTGACTGCAGAATGTATTTTAAACACAAACTTGCATAATACATTTTCAGGGTTTATCAAAAAAGACAACATTTTAAAGTCATGGTAGATGATATTTGGAAAACATCAGAATTGTCAAAAATAAAAATAAAAAAACCCCTAAAAAATGTACTTTTTTAAACTATAGATAAAAAACAACAATTCAAACATGTAAAAAAGCAAATGATCAAAATATTCATAATCATGTCAGGATGCAATTTGTGTATTCTTAGACACACAAAACAGTAGTCTTAATGGAGGCACTACAGCAAGCCTCTTATTTTCAAAACTGAAAATTCATGAGAAAATAGCTTTGGAAATTTCATTTAGCCTAAAATTGCCTGGCCCTGACCATTGCTTGCACAGCCACTATGATTTTATTTTCAGCTTCAAGGACATGTTGTCGACTTGGTGGAATTACCATCATGAACAAACCCCATTCAAAGTAATAAGGAAATGATAAGAAACACTTAATTTATCCCCATATCCCTTGGAGAGGTTCCCTTAAGGAAATCTGGCTCCTGCATCTACCAGAGAACGATTAGGATGAACCGCCTTGCTTAAGGGCTCTTCAACCACTGTGGGATTTAAACCTGACATCTTGGTGTGAAGGCGGAGGAAACGCAGATGCAGGGGTGAGGATCAGCTCCAGACATGACTGCAGGTGCATGAGGTCTAATCCTGTATATTGAGTATATGTCTGTATATGTCACTGTATATGTCCATGTTGTTCCAGAGGAACAGCATGGTGAACCGCGGATCGCAGCACTGTGGACACCTTGATTATTACTTGGCCAATTCATTTTGTGTTGTGGATTAAAGGAGCAAATAAACCCATCTCTCTCTGTGTCTCATTCTGAGGGGAACCCACATGCATAATGTTACAGTTGGGTGGCAGGTTGAGATACTTCACCACCAGACCATGACCTTCCCCAGTTTAGTAACTTGAAACTGCAAGGATTATTAAATGGCATAACAATTTCATCCAGGCAACTTGCAGCGTGTCAGGTAGTGACTCATTTCCATTGCTCTGAGCAGAGTGACACATTCAGAGGAGACACAATTGCAGCTATCACAGAGCTCCTTCTTGGCTATCAACTTCAACTTCAACTTTGTGCCAGTTCATAACAGCTGTTATCTCAAGGCACTTTACAAAGAGAGCAACAATATGTACATAGTAAAAACCCCTGTCCTTACTCACTCAGGATACCAGTTAACAGTAGAAACAGATACAGTATACAAACTTATGATGCTACATAGAAACATCAGAGTTGTTCTTAACCCGATCAAGTCTTAGAAGAACTAAACCTAGTTGATTTGGATAGAAGGACAAATAGAGAGAGTGAGTGGTGTGTAGCACAGTGCTGCATCACCCAGGGAGCCCTGAAACTTCAGAAGCTAATGGGAACTCCACAGGCTTTGTAAACCCTTTTCTGCGGCAAGTGAGTCAGGCTAACACTCATGATGTCTGATTCAACGCTGTAAACTGATGTGGATTCTTCTATTCACCTCAGCAGCAGAACTCAAACTAGACACAGGAGTCAGACTGAATACGAGATATACACATATGACTCACATGCTTCACTGACAGCAAAGTAATCGACAGGCTGCCGACCGACTGGCTTTCTCTCATGTGAAAGTTTAGTCATGGTGTTTACTCCGAGCAATATGAGTAGTGATGATGTCATTGACATCTTGAATGGATTATCAAAAAACGTGACTCACGGCAGTAGTCTTTGGAATTTGAGGCAGACATGATTCTGATAGTATTGTGTTAGATTATTGATTGATCCATACTGTACCTGACAAAATGTAGGCTTTAAACAGTAAAACGTACAGCAAATGATTTTGATATAGATATTCTATATATTTTAATGATCTATATCTGCCTTTATACTATCTGCCTTTATATTATCCCTATTATATTATCCCTTACTAAATAATATAATTCTGTATTTTTAATGCTCTTTATTTATAAATAATTAATCATATGTATGCATATTGTCTGTATGCAGCTATATAAGAGATGTTTTTTCACTAACAGTTTGAATTCCCTTATGCAAATAGTTTGTTCAAAGTGTTTGGGGAGCAGTTTCCTCATGTGCATGGCTCTGTACTTCACTGTTCTTTTACTGTTGTTCATCTGTATTTTTGGCAGTGAAAACTTTCCTCTGGCCAGATGTCTCAATGTATAGCTATGATTGTCTGAACTATACTGTAGTTTTTTGTATAGAACTTGGATGCATTTTTACTTGGATACAAATATAAATAATAAATAAAGTAATCCTTCAACTGCCATTAACCAGCCAAGGTTTCTATGTATTTTAAATAAATTTGTCCTGAGGTCACAATCAGGGTCAACACAAACAGCTCTATTTTTCACTTTTTGAAGTTCATTAACTATATATTATTCTTTTTGTTAACTTTGTTGATAAATATGCCTTGCATCTTCTAATCACAGAGGCCCCTTCCCATACAATCACCATCAATTCATAAAGTTATTTATTCATTTATTTATTTTTATCTATTTAAACAACAGGCCCCCATCTTTTTCACAATTTGCTTACATAGGTGAAAAATACATACATTTAGTTTCAGCAAATTAGCAAAGTTAAGATTTTGCTGTGACAGTTAACCCACCTTCTGTGTGTCAGCAGCACTGTGTGTGTGTGTACGTGCGCGCGCGTGCACTGTATGCAACATGTCTGCACTGACTGAAGCTCTGACATGGCATGAAACAACGCTGAGTGAAGAGGCTGATGTATTGATGAGGATCCAAATGAATGATTTTAAAAAGTCATGCAATGGTAGTTACACCATTATTAGAATGAAACACTGAAGCAGAGGGAGCTCGGCTCCTGCTGACTTTACCGACGAGGTGAGGAGGCAGAGCTGAGCTCTGGAGGTCTCCCAGTTTGATTTCTGCATAACTGAGGACTTTTTGTTGATGTTGTGGTGAGAGTTAATCTCTATTTAGTTGGTGTTGGATATATTCAGAGCAAGTTTGTTTTTCTTCTCTCAAATTCTGAATTTAACTCCCGAGTTAGTTGCAGGTGGGTTAGGTGCAGATGTGTGTATGGTTGAGTCAACAGCATACATTCCTGTGTTTGCATGCCTCAACAAGTGGAATGTCATTAGTACAAACAGTGTACTATAACCAAACATCTCCAGAAAGACACCACTTAAAGGAAACTGTCTGATCTGTTTGATCAGTAAGATACAGTGAAGAAAATAAGTATTTGAACACCCCCCTATTTTGCTATTTCTCCCACTTAGAAATCATGGAGGGGTCTGAAATTTTCATCGTAGGTGCATGTCCACTGTGAGAGAGATAAACTAAAAAGAAAAACCCAGAAATCACAATGCATGATTTTTTAACGATTTATTTGTGTGATACAGCTGCAAATAAGTATTTGAACACCTGTGTATCATCTAGAATTCTGACCCTGAAAGACCTGTTAGTCCGTCCATTAGAAGTCCACCTGCACTCCATGTATCATCCTGAATCAGATGCCCCTGTTTGAGGTCATTAGCTGCATAAAGACACCTGTCCACCCCAGACAATCAGTAAGACTTTAACTTGTAACATGGCGAAGACCAAAGAGCTGTCCAACGACACCAGACAGAAAATTGTACACCTCCACAAGGCTGGAAAGGGCTACGGAGCAATTGCCAAGCAGCTTGGTGAAAAAAGGTCCACTGTTGGAGCAATCATTAGAAAATGGAGGAAGCTAAACATGACGGTCAATCTCAAACAGAGTGGAGCCCCATGCAAGATATCACCTCGTGGGGTCTCAATGATTGTAAGAAAGGTGAGGAATCAGCCCGGAACTACACGACAGGAGTTGGTCAATGACCTGAAAAGAGCTGGGACCACCGTTTCCAAGGTTACTGTAGGTAATACACTAAGACGTCATGATTTGAAATCATGCATGGCACGAAAGGTTCCCCTGCTTAAACCAGCACATGTCAAGGCCCGTCTTAAGTTTGCATATGACCATTTGGATGATACAGAGGAGTCATGGGAGAAAGTTATGTGGTCAGATGAGACCAAAATAGAACTTTTTGGTCATAATTCCACTAAGCGTGTTTGGAGAAAGAAGAATGCAGAGTACAATCCGAAGAACACCATCCCTACTGTGAAGCATGGGGGTGGTAGCATCATGCTTTGGGGGTGTTTTTCTGCACATGGGACAGGACGACTGCACTGCATTAAAGAGAGGATGACTGGGGCCGTGTATTGTGAGATTTTGGGTAACAACCTCCTTCCCTCAGTCAGAGCATTGAAGATGGGTCGTGGCTGGGTCTTCCAACACGACAACGACCCGAAGCACACAGCCAGGAAAACCAAGGAGTGGCTCCGTAAGAAGCATATCAAGGTTCTAGCATGGCCCAGCCAGTCTCCAGACTTGAACCCAATCGAAAATCTTTGGAGGGAACTCAAACTCCGTGTTTCTCAGCGACAGCCCAGAAACCTGACCGATCTAGAGAAGATCTGTGTGGAGGAGTGGGCCAAGATCCCTCCTGCAGTGTGTGCAAACCTGGTGAAATACTACAGGAAACGTTTGACTTCTGTAATAGCAAACAAAGGCTACTGTACCAAATATTAACATTCATTTTCTCAGGTGTTCAAATACTTATTTGCAGCTGTATCACACAAATAAATCGTTAAAAAATCATGCATTGTGATTTCTGGATTTTTCTTTTAAGTTTATCTCTCTCACAGTGGACATGCACCTACGATGAAAATTTCAGACCCCTCCATAATAGAAAAATAGGGGGGGTGTTCAAATACTTATTTTCTTCACTGTAACTCTTGAGAGAGGAAAATGTGGTCACCTCAAACCGATAAAATTAACTAGTTTCTTTTTGTCTGTTTCTCTCAGCCAGCCAGCTGTTTTGATATTTTGGAGTGATCCGCACAATACACTTGTTGAAAATTATTATTAAATTATTCAGAGATAAGTAATTTGTTCAAATATTACACTTTCGATAATTTCACTCAGAACAGTTAAAGGCTAATTGGCTGTTTCCTCTACAGTTTAAGTGGCTTGCCATCAAGACTGCCAACCCTGTGTTTTGTTTTGTTTTTTGAGGCTCTTTGAAGTGCAGTGTTCTCCCTCTATTTCACGATTCATGTTTCATGGCTTTGGTGCATCCTGGGCTTTTAATATAATTTTCCATTACACACCAATGTCACCTTGAAAATACCCAGTCGTCGTAGCAACGCGTGTGTGTGTGTGTGTGTGTGACGTCATCTTCAACGTGAAACCGCTGACTGCCGTTTAAAAGCAGGGGGAAGAAAAACAACAACGATATGCAAACAACGGAGAAAATCGAGGGGATGTTCATTTTGAACCTGTATATGTGGCTGTTGTTGTTCCAAAAGAGGCTGCAGCGAAACAAAATACTTTACAAGGGTAGTTTGGGAAATACTAAAGATCAGATGACGAAATGAGTCAGGTTGCATGGCGATGCAAGGTATGTACTTTTCTGTATCCAGTCTATCTTTCGCTGTGGGAGAAAAGTTTTCTTATTTGTTTGTTTTTTATAACTCGTGCTGATATGCTGGTGCTTTTAATAAAACACCCAGCACGACTCAGCCCAATTTGGCCCGACTTGGCCCAGCAAGCAAGCAGGTACTAGAAAAACAGTACCGGGTTACACATTCCAGGTAATGGAAACATACACAAGGCAAAGTCCAGTCGAGCAGAGCTAAGCCGGTACCGTGCAGTGGAAATGGGTCCACAATCCACAAGGGAAAATTATTTGGTCACAGCAGCAAGTTCAATTACAAAGAGCAGTTTCGGCCGCTGCAGCTACCGGGAGCAAATCTTCAACTTAAACATTAATTTATTCATTTATTTTAAGTGCCAGTGCGTGAAGAGCATATACAGAACAAAGCCCAACAAAACTAAGCCCTTTGAGCGTGATGGTGGGCATGCAGACAATCCTGGATCCCATACAACATCCATAGGATCTAGGAGCGGAGAGGGCACTAACACTGGGGACAAGGGGGTCTCCAGTCCAATATGTCATTCCTGTCACTGTCAAGGAAGGAAGAGAGAAGTAAAGAGAAGGGAGACAGAAGAGAAGAGAGAAGGGGAGGAAAGAAAGGGAAAAGGAAAGCGGGAAGGAGAGCGAAAGAAGACAGAAGAGAATAGGAGGGAGTGGGAAACAGGAAGAAAAAAAGAGAAGACGAAAGAGGGTGGGCTGGGGACGGATGTGTAACTTTTGATTTTAACTTACTCTTGAAGGTAGAGAGGGTGTCTGCCTCCCAGACTGAGAATGGTTGATGGTTCCACAGGAGAGGGCCTTGGTAGCTGAAGGCTCTGGCTCCAAATCTAGGTTTAGAGATTCTTGGAACCACAAGTAGGCCTGCATTCAGAGAACAGAGTGTCCTAGTGGGGTTTTATCAGGTCTAAAATATAAGAGGGTGCCAAACCATGAAGAGCTTTATAGACAAGGAGGAATATTTTGAACTGAATCCTGAATGGTACTGTTCGAGCATCTGGCTAGCAAGGAGATTCTGGAAAATTCAGGTCCTTAACCACTACTGAAGAACTACTCCTCAGTCTTCAGACATTCACCCGTGCTACATCTTGGCAGGACTGAGGAGGAGCCTTAGTCTTCTCTCTCCTGTCTTTTTACTTTTTTTTAAATTAACAGTCATCTGTCAATTATTTTTATTATATTTTATTACTACTACTATTTGTTATTTACTGTTAAGATCCAGTGTGGAATACTGTATATTGTGTATTATGTTTTTTGTGTGCTTTTGACTGCTGGACAGTCAAAATTTCCCCTGCTGAGGAATAAATCTTATATTAAAAGATAAAATTGTAAAAAAAAAAAAGATGTTAGTAGCTACTAAAGAAGCATACATCAACATTATGGTAAGATACATGCATGTTTATTGCACATCAAACCAATGGCCATGAGTCTGAAAACGACATGACAGAGGAGCATTTCCAGCTTGACCCCCAGGCTTTTCACACCACACTAAGTTAGCAATACAACATCATAAAAAGAAATAGAAAATAGAAAGTTATCCTGTACAGTAGTACAGTACAATAACACACACATATACACAAACAGCAAATGGGTTGTTTTACTCAAGCAAAGCATTCTAGTTTCAACAATTACCATGGTGCAAATCAAATGTTGACGTTTTTCCCTGTTCGAAGGAGATTTTCAATAAGAATGCTCACTAGTTTGACTCACCAATGTGAACTTGAGGTCCACACTTTCTTGCAGTTTTAGCTGTCATTTAGGACTGTGATTTTAATTAAGATCAACACACATGCACACACGCACCATCAGTGATGTCTTGAGAGAGGTTGAATGATATTAAGACAGTTTTAGCCTTCCAGGGACAGTCCTGGCGGAGCATGAACCCACCGTACCTTTCAGCATGACTGATGATGCGTCCTTGAGCAAACTACGCACCTCTACCTCCTTCCACCAGGGCTGCTGCAGCAGCAATAGCAACAGCAGCAACAGCAACAGCAGCAACAGCAACAGCCCACAACTCAAGGTGTGTGCACACAGTGTGCGCGTAAAGGGAATTCCTTTTTGCCATTATCACTAGACAATAAAACTGGACCTCATGAATTCCCAAAGGAAAGCAAAACAATGGCTGTAGCCCTGTGTGTATGTGTCAGAACTGTGCAACACCCAGCTATGAGTCACAACTATTGCACTGGTGGGGGAAACCATCACAATAACCAATACACCACTAAATCATCTGGCATCAGTTTGTCCGCATGTGTAAAGCAGAGCATCACAACAAATGGTATCCTGTCGTATCTCATCTTGTCTCGTCATCTTACCAGGTGACTCAGGGGCAGGCTGTCCACTTATCTGAAGGTCAGTGATTCAGCCTACTCAGGCAACACACTAAAACTCAGACAAGTCATGTTGCATGTTTTGGGAAAGGTTAAAGGGACTGGTTGAGCAGCTGGGCTGGGTTGGGTGGCTTTTGAGTTTGTGAATGGAATGAGCTAGAAGAGAAAAGTGCTGTATAAGTAGCAGTCTATTCTCCATATCTGGGTCTGAGTCACAGGAACAGCAGTCTCAGAGGAGAAGATAGGACACCCATCCCTTCCATCAACTCCACCAAACCAGTTGAAAGGTTTAATCTCTTGTACATGTCCTGACTCACTGTGGAATATCCCCCTAGACAGACATACCTGAAATATCTTTCCAGGGAGACATGTGAGGAATCCTGGCTCAGTGGCCTTACTTTGAGCACTTCACCACATTTCTGTAGAGAAAACTCATATCTGCTGCTTGTTGTTCCTTATTCTTCTTAAACTCTCCATAAACGTCTTTATTGAACACAAGAATAGGTCGTGTCAGGCTCTGTGGAAACAACATAAGCTTTTGCCTTTTTGGAGTAACTGATAATCCAGTTTGCTGGATTTAACCTCAGATTTATTATGGACTTCTTCCCTTATCATGAAGCTGGCTAACAGCCATGATATTCAAGTATATAGGGACTAAATATCACCTTCCTTTCATGGTCAAAGACTGTAAATAAGCAGACAAGAAAAAACAAGTCACAGTTTAAACATCGAGGTCTGATTTCCTCACATTTACCACAAACTGCTGCCAACAGTTTCAAAACATATAAAACATGACATTGACATGTCATGTCAACATGCTAACAACTTTTCTTCGCACAGTGTGTTTTCATATAAAATACATTTTGGGTGACATTATTTAGAGGTTTATTGTTTTTAGTCTTGCTGTAGCGGTTCTCTACATTAAAGCTCATTTGCAATATCTTGCAAATGCCCCTAAACAAGTTTAGAACATAAGAAACATACATTTTAACTGGAAACATCCAAACATCCAACTATAACTCCAGCCTCCCAGTCAGAACCCTATCAAGTTGTTTGCCATGGGCCAGACTCTTTAAGTTTCTCGCAAGTAAGGAATTAGCTCCGCAACACATGTGAGGACATGTATGTTGACATCAAATCCGATGGTTCCCATGGAAACACATAATGAGGAAAAAAAAAAATCACAATGTGATTTTGAAAATCTGAAGGTTTATAGGTGTGTAGCTCCTGAATTTTGTTGTTCACCTTATCAGAGTCCTAATTAATAGTACTTAGAAGTGCAAAACTAAGCTTAGTAAATTTCTTATGATAAAAACAACTGTTCTGAACTGAGGGATTGTATTTTAACGGTGGGCTCACTGAAGGGAAGTCTGTCATGAGTCATTTGACCCCATCAAATGAAACAACTGCTAGAACCTTTTCCTTTTAGTCCTCTGATGGCAGATTTGCATAAGTGTTGAACCTATCAGATCAAAACACACCAAGGGTACTAAATGCACGAGTGGATAAATATTTTAGTCTGTGTGTGTCTCTGTGTGTGTGGGTCAGGGCCAGTTGGGTCCATTAGCTCAGCAGTTCAAGGTAGGTGACAGGGACCTTGCCCTTTTCATTTCCACGGGCTCCCATCAACCAATCTGGGTCCATTCCTGGTATGGTGTAAACAGTAATGAGCTGGAAATATAAAGAAGAACAAAGAGGTAAATATTTCAGGGGAAATCAAAAATGACAAAATAATATTTTAAGTTGCTTTAGCAGGATTTTGCACCGTGTGACAACTGCATCATCTCCATTCTGCGATTCATCAGGCAGTGATTCACTGATCCTACTGTGTAAACTGGATTGTTCCTGACATCATGGTCTAACTCATACAGTCTACTCCTCCCTTCCTCATGTCAGTACACCTCCTCTTATCTATCTTGGTTTCTCAAGGATGGTTCCAATTAGGCCAAACGACAGATGAGCAATGTGTGATTTGTGAAACAAATCAATGCAATCAAATGAATCAATTTTAAATCAACAACACAGGCTTTCACATTGTTACTAAGTGTTATCGTAGATTAAAAAAATCCATGACTTTTCCAAAACTTGTGGAGTACATTTATTTTTCTGTTACTTTTTCAGCAGTAGAAAATGCTGATTTAAAATGCCATGACTTTTCCAGGTTTTTAATGTATGGAGCCCGTATTCAGGAGCTGTATGGAGTGGTGTGTAAACATACGCAAAACTAATTTTTTCACAGGGCATTATTCTACACAGTTGTATATCTGATGCCTGCCCACGCCCTCAACTGTCAGTTTGGACAACCAAGTCAATGTTCTGTAGGCCTCCTAAAAATCAGGTTTTGAATAATCTTGCCCCCAAACTGAAGTCCCCAACTATTACATCTACCTGTCCGAGGAGCTGCCATTTGCTTTTCTCGTAAACTCTGAATCAATGCTCAAACATGCGGACTTGCACAGCAGTCTGTTTTCCAGGACAGGCAGCTGTTTCTCTGTCACTGCTCAACCATTGCCATGGTGAAGCCAAGCTGTCCACATGTCCTCGTCCCACAGAAGAGGTGAGCAGTGCATATGGTGGCTCCTTAGCACCAGACATTCAGAACAGGGATATCAAATTGGAGTGTAAAGAAGCTTGCTGTGCTCAATCCTTACATTTTTTTTTTAAACCAAAGCATGTTTGTAAGACTTCATTTAGACACCATGGACCCTTTCAAAAATGGAGCATGTGTACTGTACGGTAATCAGTTAGATCAGAGTGTGAAGTTTGATCATCGAATAGGGCACTTGGTGGTTAGTTGGAGGGAGAAGCCCCTTTTGTGTTCCAGGCTTTTATCGATAGTGACCTTTTGATTGTTTTTTTTTTATATTGGGCTTGGCTCTCCTTGAAGGAGCTACCAACCAAAAGCTACCAACCACTTGATCTCTTCCTGTGCAGCTGGAGTGTCCTTGGGAGTGGAAAGAACGGGGTGTTGTGGCCAGTTAACCCTTAGGCCAGGGAAATTAAGTCTTAAGGCCGGCACAAGCTTCCGCGGCTTTGGCCAAGCGACGCGGCCAAAGTGCTGCCGCGCGGCCCGTTTTGCGTCACTCAAAAGTTGAACCTCGCGGCTTTGGTCGCGTCGGTCGCGCATGCGCCCTGTCGAACTCGCCACACCAGTAGGAGGAGTCTGAGGGTTAAAGCCCCGTCTACAACCAGGAAGGCCCTTCAGACCTAAGACTTGTTAAGGAAGTCTGCCGCTTCACCCGCCTCTATAATACAGCCCCGACAGAGTACAAAGACGGTTTCCAGCGTGCAAACTCACGGCGAGAGATAGCACAGACGCTAGGGCGAGAGGAGCGTTTGTGTCGCTGGTAGAGTTGTTACCCGGGTCACCCACACACACACACACATTGACAGAGCGAGCGGCGGCATCTGCGCGCTGTATTTAGCGGCACATCTGCGTACATAAGAGACAGACAAATACACAGAAATACAAACATTCAGGGACGATTCTTCTGGGACATCCAGTGTCAAGAGAGAATTTAATGTTTTTTTCCCGGGACAGTCCGTGAAAACCGGGACAGGTGACAACACAATGCTAGGATCAGAGTTGTTTACATCTCGTTCTCCTTCATGTACTCTGGGGGCAGGACAGGCCTGTGTGTAGATTGGTACGGCCCCTTGTGGTGGCCAAGAAAATTACAGAGCTCGGAAGAATGGTCGCAGAAGTATGGTCGAAGCAGGGCGCGTGGCACGCCGTGCGGCGAGCCGTGTTGTTACGGAAGCTTGTGCCGGCCTTTACATAGGATTTTTGTTTACTTGCTTTTACCTCGGGTTAATGAGCAGAGAGTTGAGCACTTACAATGTAAAACGGATAGTATTGAATGGGGTGACAGATTATCTCACTGTACCTCATCAGCCAGCAGGGAGAGCTCAGTGGAGTCGTGGGCGTCGTAGTCATACAGGACCTTGGCCTTCCTAGTGCCTGTGACGGGTGGCTGCGCCTGCTCCACAGCCTGAGCCCCGGGCCTTGGATTGGATGAGGAGGAAAGTGTGGAATCCGAAGGTGATGGCCCCGACAGGAAGGCAGAGGAGACGGGGCTGGGGCAGACCGTAGCCGAAGACAGAGGGGGGCACACAGAATTTGCAGATCTGCCACAGGAGACAAAATGAAGGATGTGTCTTTAGAGACATCTAACTAGAACTGCTAGAGAATGATGATGACATGTGTGACCACGGGAAAGAAGAGAAATCACTTATGAGCTTCAACTTACTCAGAGCCTGAAAAAAAACAAAAAAACAAAACAAACAAACATATTTAACCATGAGCAGAGAGCATACTGGAGTTTCATCTGCACTGAAACTGGTGTTGACCTTACGGTGACCTTACAGTGCATCAGCACAACTCTTTAATTGACCATTACTGCACTTAACGCAAGCACGTTCCCCATCTGATGTTCTAAGTCTGAGTCATCCTGACTAACTACTCATTTGCACCAGTCCTGAAAGTGTGCTCTAACACTGCTCTGGACAAACATGTGCGAAGTCATCAAATCATGGATCTGTCATTCAGCTGAAGTTCAGTTTACTGTGGTCTAGAAATGACCATAGACAAATATCTCACATAAGACACAAAAATGAGCATGATTGTTCTAAAAAAAAAAAAAACCTCATATATATGCACATTCGGTAATATAAAATATTGTCATGTAAAAACACTTTCACAGACATTAACTTTATTTGATAATCAATTTATAAAATGCAAAGTGAGCTAAAATAACAATCCATAACAAAAAATGAATTCATTATTTGGAGTTGTTGTCCCTCACCTTCGGAAACATAAGACTGGGGTTAAGAAAAATGGCAGCAGATTGGAAGCATGCACTCAATGTGGCCAGCAGTACGTGTTCTCATGGGTCAGACATTGTAGTTTTATGATAGAGAGCAAGGCTGATGCTGTTTTATTGTGTGCCTTCATACTGTCAGAAACTTAAATCTGAGCAGCTGGACAATGTCTCAGGAAGGAATAAGAACTTGATAAACAAACAGTGAGATCACTTCAGTCAAAGCACAAAGATTGATGAGTAGATGTCAAGAGTGTGCAGCTTGAAAAAGAGGAGTGGCATGCGTGGGAAGCCTGCTTTAATAACCACAGCATCCCGAGAAGACATTTCTCGGGGAGAAGACAGAACAGATTTAGACTTGTGTAACAAATGCTGAAAGACGCAAACATAGTTTTCTATTAATCACCTCCTGATGATGCCCCCACGTCACTACTGTGCTGCAACTACTATATTGCTTTTTTTCCCCTTTTGGTTCCATGCATACAGACTGGGAACACAGCCTTCCTACAGTTAATTTAAAAGGTGCACCTACCAGCATTGGGAAACCAAGTGCTGGCCCACCTCCAAATTCAAGTGTCCACATTTATAGCAGGAATGTACACATGCACAGCCAGGAACAAAAATGATGATGCATATGATGCCAAAATGATGAAGTGGCTGGGCAACAAAAACACTATCCTAATCAAATCTTCCTTTCGTATGCAAATGTGCCAGATGAAACCACCAGGGGTGAGGAGTGCATACCTGCTGAGCTCTCTCTGTAGGTCCTGCATGTAGTGATGACACTGGGCGTAGTATGTGGCCTGAGCCTCTGCAAAGTCATGCAAACAGCGCAGGTGGTTGAGCTGCAGGAACAAAGGAAAACATCAACGCACAGTTAGTGAATTCCACTGCAACGGACTATAGTTCACTTAATTCACTGAGTTGTTGTCCTTCTATTGATTTCCTGATTACCGAGTTCCTGTGTCTTACAGAATATTGCCAGTGAAAAAAAAGCTCACGGACAAGGACACCATGATAAATAATAGAACAGCAGATGCATGGCAGTACCTTGGCAGTAAAATAAACCTGTCTGACTTTTTCTTCAAGCTGGGGGGGTGTTAAATGAAGCATGGGCTTGCAGCTGTCATGATACAGTTGAACATTTTATGTCCCATAGATGAGAGCAAATTGTACAGACTATGTTTACGACCTGAGATGTGAAAAACTTACACCTCACATACCTCTGGATATCATGAGGACACAGATGACATGTTAATGTAAGAATTACCTCAGTTGAGGACTAAATAAAACAGATTACACTGTCCAAGAGGAGCACTGCTTAATAATCATATTGTAATATGAACATCTCTGGTATGAGACATCATTGGTACATCTATCATGACTTCAGGGAGGCCTGTGAACTCTCCCATGTATCATAACTGAATCATACAGTGTCACAGGGGAGGCCTGTGACACTGTATGACCTCTGCCATGATCTAACTTGCTGACTTGTTGTTAGTATTATGAGCTCATGCAGATACATTGTAAACACCATGCCTGTGACTTTCTTTATTGTTGTTAGTGTTGTGGCCAGAATCTTTTGCACGCCAAGTGAACTGAACTTTGCTTTGAACTGACCAACCTACTTTACCATGCATTGTGTACATTGTTTAGACTAACTTCTGAAGAAGCAGTATTTTTTTGTTTACTTTTTACATTCTTTGATATCCATTTGTATATTCATTTTAGGTTTATTTGTATACTAATTTCATATTCAGGTTATACTCATTTTTACTTATGCCATAGTCAGTTATAGGTCTTATGGTCAGCTATGCTCATTGGTGTTTGCACACTCTCATATGAGGAACAGTGGTTGTTAGAAGAAATTGTACATATGTATATAGTTATCACGCTCATCTGATGCTTCACCACTGATGCCTGCTCACACTGTATATCATGCAACTGTAAATCAACTAATTGTGTAATCTTTGTATGAGAAGAAGCACACCTTGTGACTGTCTGGAACAGGCTGTTCCAGCACAAACCGATTTCAACTCATTCCTGCTTATCACAATGAACACATATGTATCTATTCGCACCCACAGCCGAACACACTCATAATTATATGCAACACTAACACGCCTACAAATGAATATGTATGATTACTATAGTATAAATGAGCAAGCATCTGCTCAGCGCGTCTCTGTGCAGACTTGTCTGAGCAGGGAGCCCTTGTACAAGTGCAATCGTTGTATTGTCTCATCTGTGCTGTCCCTCACTTTTCAGGTGTCAGTAATCTGTGGCAGATTCCTCTGACAGTGGTACTCTTAAGTTAGCCTAGGTACTTGGGATGTGAATGGATTATAGTATCTTCTTATGCATTAGATATGAGTTACTGTGCTTATATGATACAATATGATTTCTTGTACAGCAGATGAGTACGTAAACTGAAGATTTCAGACAGGATAGGGTGCTCTTGTGAGATAGACACAGGCAGCAGGATACAGGAGGAGAGACAACAGGTTGACTCTGCAGCTGCCAACACTATGCCGACAAGAGTTTATCTAAGGCTGTACAAGTGTTGTTCATGCTCTATGGGGCAAATAAGTAAGGGAGCGTGAAACCTTGAATCAGAAGTGTTGGGATTGTTGATATGTGAGGACTTTTCACCCAGAAAACATGATTAACTTTTCCCTGAACATCTGGCAGGTTCTAAACATCTCCGCCCAGTCGGTCGTATCTCCAGAGCAACAGAGTCAGAGGACAGGAGGAGGAGAATGGAGTCAGGTGTGACAACCAATCTGGAGAGGGGAACACCCTGGGGGTGCGGCAGCAGCGGACCATGGCATAAGTATTCAAACATAGGGGAAGAAGACAAAGACTTCTCAAGCTGATGACACTCTGCTGAAGTCAGGGAAGGGAAGACTGCCCCAGAGCCCTGGATGATGATTCACTTTTGCTGTACTGTTATATTTTGGAATAAATTTGGAAAACTGAGACCAAGAGAAATCTTCTCCAATTGCTTCATAAGGCAAGGCAACTTTATTTATATAGCGCAATTCATACCAAGGCAACTCAATGTGCTTTACGTAGAGACAGAACATTTACAAAAACAAATGAAATAAAAGAGAATAAAAACAAACACTAAAAACAGAGTTTAAAGCAAGGGCAAATAAAAGTAAAATGAAAGAAGATAGATAAGGTTTAAAGTTCTTAAAAAGAGTGCAGCTATAAACACATGAGAAGAGAAATGTTTTTAATCTGGATTTAAAGGTGCTCACAGTTGGAACTGATCTCAGTTCTGCTGATAGTTTGCTCCAGTTGTGTGCGGCATAACAGCTAAATGCTGCTTCACCATGTCTGGTTTGGGCCCTGTGCTCCACTATCTGACCTGAGTCAGTAGATCTCAGAGCTCTAGTGGGTTTATACTCGACTAACATGTCATTCATGTATTCTGGACCTAACCCATTTAGTGATTTGTAAACCAGTAGCAGAACTTTAAAATCTATTCTGTAGCTGACCGGGAACCAGTGTAAGGTCTCAAGGCCTGGGGTGATGTGATCCGATTTCTTTGTTCTGGTTAAAACTCGAGCTGCAGCTTTCTGAATGAGCTGCAGCTGTTTGATGCTTTTCTGGGGGAGACCTGTCAGAAGACCGTTACAGTAGTCTGGTCTACTGGAGATAAAAGCATGAATCAGCTTCTCCTGATCAGTTTGAGACACAAAACCCTTTATACTGCATATGTTCTTAAGTTGAGAAAAGGCTGATTTGGTGACTGATTTGATGTGGCTGTTGAAGGTCAGATCTGAGTCTATGAGTACTCCAAGGTTTCGCACCTGGTCTTTAGTTTCTAACGACAGTGGCTCAAGGTGTTTACTGACAGCAAACCTCTTCTCTTCATTGCCAAAAACAATAACCTCAGGTTTTTCTTGATTTAATTGAAGGAAATTTTGGTTCATCCAATTTTTGATGAAACAGTGGCATAATGACTCCATTGATCTGCAGTCATCTGGAGACAGTGCAAGATATACCTGTGTCATCTGCATAACTATGATAGTTGACATTAGAATTCTGCAAAATATGACTCAAAGGCAGCATAGGCAGGCAGTATCCAAGGACTGACCCCTGAGGAACTCCACATCATAGCCACATGATCAGATTGATAACTACCAATGGTCACAAAATAGCTCCGCTCCTCCAAGTAGGACCTGAACCATTTTGGGACTGTCCTGATGAGTCCTGCCCAGGTTTTGAACCTGTTCAACAGTATACTGTGATCCACAGTGTGAAACACAGCACTGAGATCTAACAGGACCAGAACTGACACCTTGCCTGAGTCAGTGTTCACCCTTATGTCATTTAACACTTTAACCACTTTCTCAACGATCTTGGCTATAAAGGGAAGATTTGAGATGGGTCTGAACACGTATTAAAGAACACGCAGGACATATTGGAAGTCCAACACTTCCAAAGCAGAGGCTCCAATTATCAGAGGACACTGGCGTTAGATCTTAACATCATGAGAGATCATCATTTACCATATCTGGTCCTGCGACTTATACTCAGGTGCAACTTGTATATTAAATTTCACATGTGCACCGCAAGATCAAGCGTCCGCATTGCTTCTTCAGAACATGAAAAGCCCTGCTTGTGATGGACTAACCAAAGTACTCCAGCCACTTAATGTGTTGGTGATGGACGGAGAACACAGCTTCACAGCAACCGGGAGGATGCGGCATGCAAGTCACTGGATGGATCGACAAAGACTTCAGTGACAACTGAAACCATCCTGTCAGAATTCAGAAAGGCCGGGATAACTGGGGCTGGAACTGATGCCAATCTGACGACAGCCATGTCTCCCTCTAAAGTTGCTTAGAAGTGACACAGAGGATGAAGAATTCAATGGAATTTGTGATTTGGAGTGACATCATGGCTCATATAAGAGTCAGAGCAGTGAGTGGCCTAGTGTGTAAGTGAGTGAGTGAGTGAGTGAGTGAGTGAGTGAGTGAGTGAGTGAGTGAGTGTGCGTGTATGGTGTCTGTGTGAAAGAGGGAGGTGCGCCAGTGCGTGAGAGCTGGAGAGTGTCTGCTCATTTCTGTGGAAACTTCATTTACGTGGCGTCAGCTACGGCCCACATTATCCTGTGTTCATGTGAGTAATAAACAGAGAGACTGGAGCACTCGCCAGTGCCATTGCCACTAAACGCTGCAATATGTTCCGTTAACATGCCAAACACCTATTCAGCCTGTTGTTCACTATTCTATTGTTATTACTAGAACTTGCCTTTCAAGATGAAATCTCTCTGATTTCATATCATAAATTTCCCCCCCTAAAATGCGACTTATAGTCCAGTGTGACTTGACCCGTCAGGATAGGATTACGGAGCACTGTCGGACAGTGTTCAGTACAGAGTGGCTGGAAGAAACTTGTCAAAATCTGTTATATACAGTCTATGGTGAAAAAAATAATTAAAAAAATACAAATTAACCGATCAAAATAAATCCAAAAATACATTTCAAAATAAAAGCACCTGATTAACAGCTATATTATTTGAGACATCATAGCGAACTTGGAATAATGGGAGAAGTTGGAGTAGGAAATTTTTATCACTGCGGTTGAAAGGCACCTGTTTGATGGTGTGTGTGGAGGGGTGTGTGACGAGTGTGTGTGGCACTGGGGTGCTGCAGGCAGAGCAGAGCAGAGAGAGACGTCAACTTGGAGACAGTACACTGCTGAGCATTGTGCGACTTCCTCCACGTACCAACCGAGAATAGAGACAGATGAGATCCTAGTGTTAATTCAGTTGATCTCCTCTCTCGCTCTGTAAGACGGTCCTGCTTCTTGTGGTTAAACACACACATTCTTGGGCATGAAATAATGCTGTAATGTGCAGCAGCACGCATGGGGCCGTTGCACAGGATGTGTAGATCCGGGGTGATGGTCCAAAAAATACGGTAATTATCTGACCTCTGACATAGCTGGTTTCAGCCGGCACTAAAAGTGTGCCCTAGGATGTACGACATAACCATGTCAATGTGTAACACTGTGCTATCATGTGAACAACAGTGACTGTTGTGTATCTTGTTGACGTCAAGCTGTGTGGTGTGCTCACCAGCCTAAAAAGATGAAAATGAAATGTAACCATTGATTGGGGCTCACTGTGACCAACATCCTGTGAGAACTCTCTCTCTCTCGCTCTCTCTGAGGCCAGCGCTGCATTGCTTTACGTGTGACAGACTTACATGCGTGCTGCTGATCCCCTCCAGCAGCAGTCTGGTGACCTCTGCCTGTCGGTCAAACTCTGTCTGAGCAACACGCAGGTCATGCTCTGCCTGCCAGTGGAACAAAAAAGAGATGTTGAGAGTACTGGACATACCCATGCAATGTTTTCCTCTCTCTCTCACAGATACACACACACACATAATTGGTCACATTACTTACTTTGTCCACTTCCTCACTCAGCAGCTGAGTAAAGCAGCATGAGAACAGAAAAAAAAAACAAGCAGTCATGGACCATTTACATGACAGACGCAGACCATTTAAAGTTATCAAACAACTTTGCAAATTCTACTTATGAGATTTGGATCTGATATCAGATATGGATCAGATATTCTTGCGTTCCTTCTTCTCTTGGTGATACAGGCAGGTCATCTGCATAAAATACACACTTGATTTCCTTCTCCTCTGAGTCAAGTCCTGGGGCTGGGGAGTTTTAACGGAATTGGGAAAACTTTGTATCATTTGGACTCTCAGGATGCATGCTTGCATGGGCGTGTGAGGGGAGCTTCAGGGTCATGTAAATACTTGATCAGTGTGTTTGTGTGCTGTACAGCTGCTGTACAGCTGTTGTTGTTGTTGTTGTTGTTGTCCTTAGCCTGAACTCAACATTTCCTTCATTTTCTGTAGCTGATTTTGCCTGAGGACCAGCTTTTGTATTACACTTCCAAATGGTTCTTATGAGTTATTACATAAGACACTTTCCTTCCAGTTCATTAATACACACCCACAGGCCACTTTATAGCGTACACTTCGCTATACTGAATTGGACCCCATTTTGCTCTCAGAACGGCTTTAATTCTTTGTGGCATAGATTCAACAAAGCATTGGAAATATTGAACTGAAGACGAAGAAGAGTGAAGAGTGTCACAGCAAAATGTCACAGTTTTTTCAACTCCATTAAACAAGTTTTCTTGTTCTATTCTATTTACTTCTATTCAGCTATTCACTGTCACTTGGTGACAGCGAATTGATAGGACAGGCACCCGTGTTTATGATCCAATATCCTTCTGTCACTTGAAGACTGAAAATTTACTGTGTCATTTTCAAGTTGCACATTGACCTTGCTATCAAAGTTCCTACATATTTCTGAACTACCACTAACAAAATGATGATGTAACTATGATGGCTAAAACAGCCTAAGGGGTATAAAAACACTTTTATTACAGAACACATGTGCTAAATCACTGGTGACTGAAACAAATCTAAATCCAAACTCTAAATCCAAATGTAAACAGGACCACATAAAGACGCTATACATCTATTTTACTGCCACTAACAGGCATTATCATGTACAACCTTCGACTGCTCTGACACACTGGGATCCCCTGCTGCATCCCAGCTCTCCCAGCCACTCTGCAGAGGAGCCAGTTAAAGAACCAACATAAAGAATCATTTCTTGTCTTGACAATCAAGTCTCAATCTCTCTCTCCGTTTCTCTATCTCCGTTTCTCACTCTCTCCCTCTGTCTTTACCTCTGTTTCTTTCTCTCTACCTCTGTTTCTCAATTCAATTAAATTTTGCTTTATTGGTATGAACAGGACTTTGTTTTTGGACACGTATTTCACATCGGATATTACATTACACATGTGAACTACAAAATTCCAGTACAGTAACAATACAAACAGACAATAAGTTCATCATCACATTCAAGTTTAAATGAAGTTTGTATACTGAGAAATATGCTTTTTCATTCATTTTCCCATTTATTCATGATGGGGGCCATGTTTGGGCCCCGTCGGAATTCAAAAAATAATTGGCGCACCCGTGGTGGGGTTATGAAGTGTGTGTGTGTGTTTGTGGGGTCATCTGTGAGCCTGCATGCTGCAGCAGGAGGCTCCCTGTCGGCACAGGAGCAGACCCAAGGCACTTGACCACATGCTCTTTGAGAAGGTGCTGCTGAAAAATGATACTACTTATCAACATTAAATTTTCACGAAACACAAAGCACAAGTTTCTGCAATTATTCTAGTTGCAATCAGGTTTCTATGGCAAAGTATTGCAACGGAGCAGATTTCATTTCTTTTTTAGTGCTGTTACAGATAACAGGGTATTCTCTCTCTCTGCTCTAGCTGTGAGGTTCTGTTTCCATGGTGATAGCTACCAACATTCTGTGAAAAACTCTGTGAAACTGTGAAATTACAAAGCTAATTTTGTGATTTTAATCTCATAATTATTAATAAATAAAAAGCAGCTTTTGTCTCTTCCAATGTTATAAATTAAATGTCTGTCTTCCGCTTCTTCTTCTCTTCTCTAGCTTCTTCAGGTTTTTCAGCTTTTTTTCTTACCTCCTCTCCAGGTGTTGTGTCAGGTGAGCAGGTTAGTAACACTTTGGAAAATTTGAAGTCAGATCTTTAGTTTGGTTTTATTTGAATAGAACTTTTTGTATACTGTAAAATGTTCTACAGGTTTTATTTGCAAGTGAACAGCTTTACAAAACAACTCAAAGCAGAGAGTCAAAATATTGAAAAGTGTATTACAACCTTGATGGACCCAGAAACACTGCTTGAAGAAATCAGCCATTTGCTTTCGAATTTTTATAGCATACTCATTTTCAGAGTATTTCCATCTAATCGGATCATAACCTTTGCCTCCAATACCATTTCTAAGTAGACGATTTTTTTTTCTTTCAGTCTCTGTCTCCCTCTCTCTGTCCAGGGCAGCGGTCACCAGCAGTCAGGGTTCAGGGAAGCTATATAAAACAAGATTTTTTCTCTGCCACGACTCTGGCTGTGGTCAGAGATGAAGGAAAGTACATAAAAACTTTGGTTTGGGTGTATTCATTTTGATTGAAATGTTTATATGGAGCATATTTATACAATTTTGGCTTTTGAACGGATTGTTACACTGAATGGAATGTCTGGGTCCATGTAAAGCCACCTAATGGCGCATCATTATTTGGATTGCCATGCAGTACATTTATAATATAGAGTATCTCCAGTCTAATTAAATGCATGTAAGCTTGCTCAGAGAATGCAAACAATGCCAAAAATCAAACATGCACAACCATGCTCATGTCATAAGAAATATACTTCAGTTGCACACACAGTGCTGCTGCTGCAGTCTTACAAGCCAAGTGCAGCTCCTACTGAATTGGATTAACCCCAACCCCCGGGACTGAAACCTTTTCTTTCAATGTCACTCATTTTCACTTTCAATGGGTTTTTACTTCGTTTTTCCAGTTTTGGCCTTGGGAGTATTGGTTTTTTGGGTGGGGCAAGTGTGACTTTCAATACATATCTGAACATTATTGAGATTACTGGGTTAAGGTTAATGATAACATTTTAGGCTCCATTCCATCAACAATGCGACAGGTTTCCACCATTCCATTAAATTGTATTTTTTATTCATAACTTGGTTTTATTGAATTGCTTTATAACCTTGGGTAGGCAACATTCAAGAGCCACTGATGCACTTATCTAGTTCCAGCTGCTTCCTCTGTGTTTGACATAAAGATTTGCTAGAAGTAAAGATTTGCTTCTCAGCTCCTCAACCTCCTCTATGGTTTGAATTTGAGCACTTTCACAGATTTAAATACAAAGCTCACATGTCACCTTTTATGTTTCATATGACAAAACAGGTTGCTTGGAATTTTCTTATTTTGCTGCATTAAAATCAAGTGCACAGTAAACTGTTACTAGGCCACAAGTGGTGACTTTGTGTCTTATATTGAAAGCTTTACAGCTCAAATTCCTCAGTACTGGATGTATTTGTACCCATGCTTTTGTACCCAGTTGCATGGCATGTTGAAGCTGCAGCAGCAGCTGAGCAGTGTGGTGGTGTGCACTGACTGGCACCTTAGCACAGACTGGGTGTGTGTCTTACCGCTGATGCACTGGCAGAGAGAACATAATTTCGAGGTCTTGTCTCCTGAAAATCAGGTGCAGCCTACAAACAAGAGGCGGGAGGAGGACACACATGTTGGCAGAGGTCATGCACTGACAGTCACTAGGCTGTGAACACTTAAAAAAAAAAAGCAAAAGAAAGCAGCGGCAACAAAGCAGAGGCAGCACAAGTGCAGAAACAAGTAGAAAGCAGAACATAGAGAGTGGAATTATTTGTCAGATGCATCATTCAATCTCTGAGGCATATTCTTAAACACCGCCAAGTTTGGTCACTAGGTGAATCTGAAGCCGGCTCTGATCACATCCAAATCCTGCTGTCAATGTCACAGACTGAGGAGATCCACCTGATTCATGGTTGGCTCAGACCCAGGAGCTCAGTATGCAGGGGCCCATATCACTTCTGCCTGTCCACTCCATAACAGGATAACAGCACATTTGACATTGATGCCAAATGTCATCTAACACTCTAAATGGCACTATTTGCAATATGCATTGCCAGATATATTGTTTAAATCATCTATTCATCGTGAACCGAAGCCAGATGGCGGGGGTAGCGACTAGAGCAGAGCCCTAGACTTCCCTTTCCTCTTCTTCCTTTCCTCTTCAACTTTTTCTAAGTGTGACTGGGGTTCCCAAGGCATTTCCAGATTGGTCAGGAAAAAGAATCTCTACATCTGGTGCTCGGTCTGTACCAGGATCACTACCCTAGGAAGGCGCCCTGGAGGCATCCCCAACCACCTCAGAAATAATGCATTAACCACTCTGAGGCTGGATGCTTGAAGCACTGTACAATGTAAACAGTATGTAAAAAAAGCTTACCTAACAATGTTTGGCTATTGTTTATGCTGCACACACTTAATGTTGCTGAATATGATTTGTGCTACATTGACAGCTTGTAGTCTCTGTCTCTCAGTTCACATCACATTAGGGGACCAGGAGTACACATAGCATAAAATCATTGTCAGGTAAGGTCTAGTGTCTAATAACATCAGCCTCAGGCAAAACATCCCAAAGTAAAAGCAAGCCATGACAAAGCTCATCTTGTAGAAGCAGAGACAGAACATGCATCAGGCACTGGAGGCACAATCACGGAGGACACATCTTAAAATCTTTTCAAAAATGCAGTTTAGAAATAACTGAGTAATCAGCAGCCATATCAGTTGAAAAAGACTGCAGGATGAAAGCAGAGATACTGAATACTGCAGGAGCTACTCTTTAAGAAGACTTGAGCGCCTTAATATGACCATGTTTCTCAGCGCTGACTTTACTGCTCACATACCCTGTGGCACTGCAGTGGCCCTATGAGACTTTTTATTTTCACAGTGTATAAATGTGTGAGACATGTCCAGTCTAACTTGACAGTTTAGTGGCTGTGGCTCTCACTGTTACTGCAGTTCACCTTGGCACACTACAGAGGGAGGAAGAAGAAGGAAAAAGCTAAGTGTAACCGTGTGAAATTGCCTCTCACCGCAGCTTTGGCCTCGGCCTGCTTGGCTTTTTTTAGGCGCGCTTTGCAGATGTCAAGGTCCAGCCTCCGATTCTCCAGGAGTCGCTTCTCTTTCTGAGGAGGACAGAGGAAAATATTGAGAGCCCGAAATGACTCTACTCAGTTCAGTTCATTCAGGAAACAGAGAGAGGCAAGCAGCTATGTATGAGCTATGTGTGAGGTTTGATAGAAAACAGCTTAGTAAGACAGTAAGAGTGTAAGAGCTCCCAACTCCATACAATTCTTCAATTTGACAGCACTGATAAAACGGAACACGTGACTGAACGGGTAGAGGAGCCAGCCAGACTCACTGAGATAGTCCTCCAGTCTCCTTCCAGGAAGTTCCGCAGAGGTGTCAGGAAAGTTGAGGCTGAAGTATGGAGGAACTCCCGCTCAGCTCCTCCCAGTCTCCTCTGGTATTCTCCCACGATGATCAGAGTGCTGCCTGCAAGCAGCACACACGCACAGTTTTTGACCCACTGTACTGGACGTGACCAAGACATGGCTGAATGGAGCACTTTTCCTTGTTCTCCGGTGCTAATACAGAATACGGATTAATACGGGTTTCATGAGAAAAGCTGTAGATGCCATTTTACAGGATGTAACTCATCTGCACAACAGTTGGAGTTGTAGACACAACACACCAAGGGGTTTATTTTTCCTACCAAATTCAATACAAGACTGAGATATGCATCATATTTATTTTTTAGGATTGATGTCCTCTTAGTTTTGCTCCTGTAAGAAACATGGGGATTCTCTTAACCTACGCTATGTCTAGTCCAGTGAGAAATCACCAAGGCAGTGTATTTGTGGTATGTCCCTGAAATGAATTTGAGGGAACCAGATGTAAAAAAGACTGATTCCACCTGCGACATGTTCTGCTCTGAAAAAAAAAAAAAAACAAGACACGGGAGCTACTTCAAACCCCACAGTTTGAGACACGCCACTGTATATTCTCCTCAGAGTGCATCCCATCCTTGGGTGCTCCATAACGGCATTGCTCCATTAACCAGTTCAGGAAGAAGCTGATAAGCTTCATTGTTAAGCAAGGAAAGTGACGTCACTGGATCATGAATGCGAGAGATAGGAGAGGCAAGCAGGAGGAAACTTTGAATAACATATGGTTATCAGAGGCGTTTTCTTCCTTTTTCTACATTCATTGTTCTGAGAATTTATACAATGTAAACAGGCAAATTTCAGCCACTGATATTGATAAATTATTCTTTTTTTTCCCCTCAAGTCTTTTAGTAAGAAAATAATTGCATATTTCATATTTTCATTTGGAAAAAATATTGTAATAAAATAAAGTTGTGTAACAAATTATTGGAGGAAAGGTGATAAACAGTTATACAAATGATGATTCTTTAAAAAATTGCCATACCATAAACTCATCGTTACAATTTTGTTTGGAATGGGGGGCAGTCCACTGCTGTTCACGGAACAGCACTATAGATTCCCCTAAATATTATTGGCATCTAGACTAGAACTAGTATTGTGAGGAATGTGGGTCACAATCTAGGGGTCACAAAAGTGGCTAAATTGGCTAAACAGAATTTTCTTGTTTTCGATGTTTGATGGTAAAACAATTCAATCCCCACTTTGCTGTGGGGATTGAACACAGCAATAAGGAACACTGCCTTGCACATGACTGTTGTCCGGTTTTGGTAGCTTTTTTAAGAATCTACAGTGGTATGAAAAGGTTTGGGCACCCCTGATCATTTTCAGGATTTTCCTTTATAAATCATTGGTTGTTCGGATCAGCAATTTCAGTTAAATATATCATATAGCAGACAAACACAGTGATATTTGAGAAGTGAAATGAAGTTTATAGGATTTGTAGAAAGTGTGCAACAATTACTTAAATAAAAGTGGACAGGTGCATAAATTTGGGCACCCTTGTTGTTTTATTGATTTGAGTACCTTTAGCACTAATTATTGGAACACAAAGTTTGTTTGGCAAGCTCATTGACCCTTGACCTACATACACAGGTGAAGCCAATCATGAGAAAGGGTATTTCAGGTGGCCAGTAGCAAGTTGTTCTCCCTTTTGCATCTTCTCTGAGGAGTGGCAACATGGGAGCCTCAAAACAACTCTCAAATGACCTGAAAACAAAGATTGTCCAATTCATGGTTTAGGGGAAGGATACAAAAAGCTGGCTCAGAGATTTAAGCTGTCAGTTTCCACTATGAGGAACATAGTGAGGAAATGGAAGACCACAGGCACAGTCCTAGTTAAGGCCCGGAGTGGCAGGCCAAGAAAAATCTCTGATAAGCAGAGGCGAGGAATGGTGAGAACGGTCAAACTTAACCCACAGACCAGCTCCAAAGACCTACAACATGATCTTGCTGCAGATGGTGTCACTGTGCACCGTTCAACTATTCAGCGCACTTTGCACAAGGAGATGCTGCATGGGAGAGTAATGCGGCGGAAGCCTTTTCTACGCACATGCCACAAACAGAGTCGCTTGAGGTATGCTAAAGCACATTTGGACAAGCCAGCTTCCTTTTGGAATAAGGTGCTGTGGACTGATGAATGTAAAATTGAGTTATTTGGACATAACAAGGGGCGGTATGCATGGCGGAAGAAGAACACAGCATTCCAAGACAAACACTTGCTACCCACAGTAAAATTTGGTGGTGGTTCCATCATGCTGTGGGGCTGTGTGGCCAGTGCAGGTACTGGCAATCTTGTAAAAGTTGAAGGTCGCATAGATTCCAGTCAGTATCAGCAGATTGTTGCCAACAATGTTCAAGAATCAGTGACAAAGTTGAAGTTGCGCCGGGGCTGGATGCTTCAACAAGACAACGACCCCAAACACTGCTCAAACTCTACAAAGGCATTCATGCAGAGGAACAACTACAACGTTCTGGAATGGCCATCTCAGTCCCCAGACCTGAACATTATTGAAAATCTGTGGTGTGATTTAAAGCGGGCTGTCCATGCTCGGAAACCATCAAACCTGACTGAACTGGAGATTTTTTGTAAAGAAGAATGGGCAAAAATACCTTCAATCAGACTCCAGACCCTCATTGGAAGCTATAGGAAGCGTTTAGAGGCTGTTATTTCTGCAAAAGGAGGATCTACGAAATATTGATGTTATTTTTCTGTTGTGGTGCCCAAATTTATGCACCTGTCCACTTTTATTTAAGTAATTGTTGCACACTTTCTACAAATCCTATAAACTTCATTTCACTTCTCAAATATCACTGTGTTTGTCTGCTATATGATATATTTAACTGAAATTGCTGATCCGAACAACCAATGATTTATAAAGGAAAATCCTGAAAATGATCAGGGGTGCCCAAACTTTTTCATACCACTGTATGTGAATGGAACAAAGAGCAGATGAGTAGATGCTCCCTCAGTTTACTGACCATATGGTGTCTCAGGCCCAAATTCTTTGGCTGCATCCAACATGTACTGGCCCAGCAGCTCTGCATTGGTGGTCTTGGAGGGCAGCTTCTTGTCCAGCTTGTCATAGATGAACTCCTCTATTCGAGCACCTGAAGAAAAGGGGACAGTATGAGTTTCCCTCGTCTCCAAAATGTCCATGTGCAAGGAGCAGAGTTGGTGTAAAGCTGTGCACATTCGTCAAGGTTGTTTTCATAGATCACAAACGTTCTGTGGGAAGGGATACATACAAGACACAGAGGAACAACCTTTGTGGCAAATGAGCACCCTGGCCTGGTGTGGAAGTTGCAGTTGTGTGCTGTGCTGTGCCGCTGTGACATGATCATACTGCCATCTGCTGGTGGTTAGCCGTCTGCAGTGCCTGCATCTGTGCTTGCTCATAATGTGGTGACGACGCTGTGAACCACCAATTCCCTTTTTGGTTGCTGCATTATTCTGAAGGTTTTCCATAACGTAGAATCCATGTTTCTGCCACAGCCGTTCTCAGAAATGTTGTTTGAGCAGTAGCTCTGAGAAGTAGCAAAAAATAAATGAAGAGTTCCCAAATGGTTTTGTATGTATTGGCCTTTATCGATCGCAATTTCAGATTTATGAAAAACACAACGTGGAAGTAAATAAAATGGGGAATAAGCGTTTTAAAAGAGATTGTGCCCCTCTTACCGTGTTTGTAGCACTAGTTAAAGAACCCTCACCATGACCGTCACCATGAAGGCAGCATCAGTTTTATCCAGTGTGTAAGTGCTTGCAGGTGTCTTCCTGCATGGCAGCATCATTAGTAATTCAACACCTGTTTGTGTCTGCACAGTCAGGTCATTCACTGTGCAGCTCCCCGTCCCTCCTTCTACAGACTCATGATTCAGTTTCAACACGTGATTAGGTAAAACCCTTCATCGCGTTGAAATGGGAATGAAGGGAAATGAAACAGCGGGGCTGTACACTGCACTGGATGCAGTTTGCTGGGTAATGCTGAGGAAGTGAAGGTACAGTGGGTTCACACAGACTAACCTCACACAGCACTCAGAGGACTTACCAGTGTGGTCAACTGGAGCATGAAGGGTTAAAAGATACACAGATCAAGAGTTAGACATTGCTACCAAGATCCTTCTACCGTTCTATCTGCTACACATCCTCTACAAATGAATGCAGCGTCTCAGTTATGTTAAAGCTTGCTCTGTGACAAAGACATCACAAATTCATGTATGTTGCTGCAAAAGGACATTTGAAACATATCCTCAGCAAATTTCAAAATGATTTTAACCTTTTAAATTGGACCCAGCGATTTTTATGAATCCCAGAGGTAATGCGTGTCTTTTTTTATCCTACATGTGTAAAGTTAAAATAATATTTGAATGATCAGCCAGATAACTATTTCGGAAATTGTTGCGATTTCTCATCTGATCATTTGCTTTCTTTCAGACTCCACATGGGATTGCGGTGTGCAGTTAAGACATGTAACACACATATCGGTCTTACTTGGGTTAGGCTGCAGGAGCACCTCTGTCTGCCTTAAGATCTTCTCAGTCCAGTTCTTGGTGCCGTCTGCACGACTGATTAGGTTCTCCAAGTGAGGATCCAGCTCCGTCTTCTCTGCCTGGCCCAGCTTCTCCTCTGTGAACTGGGAGATAAAAATCACTTTCTACATGGACACACACGCTACATGGACAGTATCTATATTCTAATTGTAAGTGAATCCAAGAACATTATCTGAGCCTCAAGCTGAATTTTATGGTTCGAGCAACAAAGTAGTGAGAACCCAATTAAAACTGTTGTGTTTCTTTTTATTAGTGTGATCGCTGACTCAGCATTCACACTATTATTATCCTGTTCTTTATTATTATTATTAATTTTTAGGGTCCGAGCAACCAAGTTGCGAGAACCCTATTAAGTCTGTTATGTTTGATTTTATCATCATTAGGGTCTGAGCAACGAAGTTGCGCGAACCCTATTAAATCTGTAATGTTTCTTCATATTAGTGTATCAGCATTCACACTACTGTTGTCCTGTCCTTTACTATTATTCTTATGTCGCGTTTTTCGGTCGTCCACATCTCCAGCATATGTTCAGCTATTAAAATCATTCAACCATTCAAATGTTCAGCACTTTTAGGACACGTGTGCTTTCCTTCAAACTCTTTTCTACCTTTTAAACTTCTTCCTCCTACTCCTTCCACCTACTTTTAGCTATAGACTCCATTCAAACTTTAAACTATTCACAGGACTTTCAGCTACCAAACTTGCGTTTCAAATTTTTGCAATTTTTATACTTTTTTCACAATCACGGTTGGAATCTTCAGCTTTTTTCAACCCTTTTCCAGTTTTACAATGACTATAGTGGGGGACGGCTGAAAAATCAGCTCTCGTTTTTTTCAAATTCTTTTTTCCACTTTTGTAGGAAAATTAGCGCTCTCTCATACAATGCTCACCAAAAACCTGTGCACAAAATTTAAACTGCGGGCCTCAGAGTGACCCCAACACAGCCTCGTCTCTCTATAAGCCATAATCCATTTTCGTCTCCTGCAATCAAACTTAAAAATTTACAATATTCAATATTCATAGGAGAGATCACACACGGGCATTCCCGAGACTCTCCCCTGCGTGGCGGTGTGCTTTATAATATGACCAAGCGTCGTCTACCAACAGCCAAGTGTTTACTGCTCACAGACTTTTGTTGTTTCCCATAAGAATGAATAAGAAAAACTATAAGAATGGGAAAAACTAAAATATAATCACACCCTCAAACAAATATTAGCTACGTCACCATACTTTGCAGAAACTTCATTTCAGCTTTAAAAATTGTCGGAACTTGTGGTGGTCGGTGTGTGTTGAAAATTGCATGTTGATATGTCATGTAGTTTTTCCACAGCGCCCTCTCAAAAAGCTTGTGGTCACACTGAGACATGGCTGTCTGCCCACAGACAGAGAGGATCGTGCTGCGAAAGAGCCCAACACCATGTAGCACACACACACACACACACACACAGTCACGCACCCTCACACGCATACACAATTTTTACGATGATGTGTAGCAGTATGGTTCATTATCACAGAATCACAGGGATGCTGCTCAGCCCAGAGGAGATTCCTCTTCAAAATGTGCTAAATAAAATGTGCAAACGGACTTAAAGGATCTTCCCGTCAGATGCGAACTCACTCTGTAGTCAGGGAATGTACATATCTGACCTGTTCCATTTTTCGGGTAACAAAGGCTTTCTGACTGGGGTTATCAGATTGGCCCTTGGGCATGACTAGAAACACCTGTACAATAGAAGCTCTGAGGCTGCTGGGCTTGTGTTCAGAATGAGTTTCGTGGCAGCTCTGCAAATAACTACTACATCTCTCTTGGGAGAAATGAGAAAAAAAAAAAAACCCTATAGGCTGTACTGTAGGGGATGAACAGAAACTGAAAATTGGGGAAAAGCAGTTGGGACTTTTCAAGGCCCAAGGCTCATGCCACGCCTATTGTCAATATGCTCTCCTGTCTCACAGCCAGCAAGGGTTGTTATGGAATTATCTCTCTCCACAGGCGTTTTTCCTGCATACCTTAATGCTGCTGTGGTCAAACCCTAGTTAAAGAGATGACACCTTGTTGCTAACTCTTAAATTATAGACCTGGTCTTGAACATTACTTTTCCACAAGAGGTATCAAACCAGTTTATAAAAATGTTGTCAAATTTTTTTAACCATTACAGCCATTGGGCCGTCAAAACTCAAACTACGGTTTGACAGCTTTACTCTTTCTCTTGACAACTATATCGTACATACTGAAGACAGGGTAAGGAATCTGTCTTGGAAACCAAACACCGGAACAGGCTCTCTGACTCACAGCAACTTCATGGATGAGACCAGATAATAAGAGGGTACCCATGTTAACTGAGGAATAAATAGCTTGTGCAAATAGTTTTCCTTCCAACCCAAGAGACACTTTCACTCACAGTACCAATTTACTGACTGTCAGTAGCAATGACGGTCTTTTCTCTCTTTGAACACATTTTGAGAATGATTTGAAATTGGACATATATATATAAAATCACATTTTCTGCTGCCTATTCAATGTCAGCAGGATTTTTTAAAATCCAAAGAGCATGTAGGGCCTTGGAAGAAGCTGACAGCTCTACTCTGACCACAAGGTCTGTGGCCACTTCATCCTACTGTGGATCATTTTCTAGCCGCTTCACTGACATGGTAAATATCTTTTAGAATTCATGTTGCCAAGTGAGTTTGTGGACACATCCTGCCATTTGTTAACTATGTCTCGCCGGCTGATTCCAAAAATTGTTTCTTGCAGAACAGCTGTTGTTTTTGTGGCTTAGTATCTCAGCTACTTCCTTTTCAGCCAGTGGTTTCCTGTCTTTCCAGTATTTAGGCAATACCCCAAGACTGATTTCCTGTTATTTTGGACAATAACGAGAAAAGCAAACATGACGTTTACTCGTGCTTTGTTGCTATGTTGATTTTTCACGTAAAGTGTCTTGAGATTACATTGTTGTGAGATGGCACCTTACATAAAGTTGGAGCTTGTACTATCCTCATAAAATAAGGAATGCATGATTTGCATGTATTTATTCTGCCGAATACAGTTCTATGCCAAGGTTCTTCATGCTATGTTCTTTTGTCCACAATCTCTCTATCGATATAGCAAATGTATTACTTTTTATACAGTCTTCGACAAAATTTTAAAATTGAAATCATGTGAATTTCGATAGCTGTCATGATAGTTGTCGATAGTTGTTTGATAGATGTCGACAGTTTATTGATTTTGCCATCAATTCACCGGAAAGCCAGTGATAAAAGAGGTAAATCCATCCAAATGAAAGCCTTTCAGTGCAGAAGCAGGAGGCCACACTAATCAGAGAATGCCGCTGATCCATCGGTGATGTTGATGCAGCTCGTATTAAGAAGTCAAATTTAGAAGTGTGTCTCTTGAGGAGGGGGCTGGAGTCCGTCCGCTCCTGTGGAGAATGGGACTACAGACGCTCCGCTGCAGCCATCAATAATGGATCGGGGCTCGGCCAGGCTTTATCGGCTTACAGCAGCGCACCGCACGACGCAATACAGGCCTCGTCCCCACACATTAGTCAGTCAGTCAGAGGCGGTTATATAAATCCAGCACCGTGACTCGAGTCACCGATGCAGGACGGAGCGGCGGAGCGCCGCTACACCCAGGCCCGGGCTGAGTGTGCAGGCTGTGCGGCTTACCTGCACCGCGCGGGTGAAGAACACCCCCGCGTCGGAGGCCAGTTTCTTGACGTTGAAATCCATGTCGCCTCGCTTGGCTGGGCCGAGCCTGCAGGCTGGGCTGGTTTCTTGCTCCTCTCCTCCGGATCAGCTGAGAGGATGGAGCGGCGATAGTACCTAGGAGATCCTAATCCGGTTCACTGCCACTCGGAGATCGACACTGCGCCCTGCGTTTAAAGGGACCCGCAGCGCCGGCCTGCGAGGCCACGCCCACCGGGGTGTTCAGGAAGAGCTTCGTCGCTGTTTCAAGCAGCAACAAATATCAACAGATACAGTCCTGTCCCACACAGATTCACACATGGATACACAGTCTGCGCAATTACTTTCAGACACGTAGATACATGTCAAAAAATGCCAGTCTTCCTGTTAGACAGGGCATACAGATTAGGCCTTGTCATTTAAGGAGAAGATGGGCCCGGTTGATAACAAAATACATAAATGCCTTATCACGGGATTGTTATCTCGTCATAATGACATGAAAAGTCGTTATCCGTATGTATACCTATGGAAAATGATGCCATACCTTTGGGATTGATGAAGCTCAAGGCTGAGTATACGCCTCAACGACCCTCACATGAGGGGTCTCTGCCGAGAGCCGACAATATCATGTACAACATGATTCTGGGGCGCAAAATGTCAGTACATCAATTGTGACTCGGTTTGGCTGATTAATAAAAAAGTAATTTGTCACCACCAAAGTTAAAGAAGTCTCTTTTGAAAACATTTCATTCCCATCAACAAGTTGATATCAAGACTTAAAAACATTGACAAAAAATGTGTACTATGAAATTTAGACAAGGAAACAGTTTGCCTCTCGTTCTGAGTGTCCTTATGTAAGTGTGTTTTGGTCGATGTTGTATTTTACTTCAGGACTGGACTGAATCCTTTATTGCCCTTTATTTATTGGTTTATTATGTACAACTGAAAAACCAAAAAGCAACTAAAAGGCTTGAAATATGAAAGGACTTGAACCTTCCCCTAAATTAGGATTCTTTTGATTTTGGTTAGTTAGTTGTTGTTTTGTATAGTCTGCTAGCCCTTTATGATTGTTTGTTTTATTGTTTTTAATTGTATTAAATGTATGTCTCATTTGATAGCTATGTCTTGTACTGTGTAGTACAAGTTCTTGATGTCAATAAAGATTTGCTTCTGAAAACTGTCACTGTCTGTGATTTGACGAGGCCCACATTAAAACCCACTACGCAGTCGTCAAAGCTGAGGCAAAAACAAGGCTAAAGGGAAAATTAAATGGTTGAATGGAGTATTAAGGTGCCAGTCACTGGTGTCAACTGGTCTGTATCATAAACACCTCCCTGCCATCTAGCTGTGTCCAGTCTTATTGCGACCATGTAGCTGTCCAGCTTCATCTGAAACAAGTGAACCTTGATCCATTAGTTCCAATTAACTACAGGCCCATATCCAAACTTCCTATTATTTCACTGCAGTGGCTCTCACCACAGTGTTCAGTATTTTAGATATAATCTGTGCTGCCTTGATCCTTGTGCTGCAAAACTGGCTTCTGACACTGTTGATCCAAAAACCTTGATCGGGAGGCTTAGACAGCAGGTTGGTTTCTCTGAGTGCTCTGGACTTGGTTCTCCCTTCTATCAGATATGAGTTTTTCTTGCGTTAGGTGGTACTTGCATGTCTGAAACCAAAGTAAAGCTGGCTTGTCCAAATGTGCTTTTGCATACCTCAAGCGACTCTGTGGCATACGTGCAGAAAAGGCTTCCTCCCATGCAAGTTCTCCTTGTGTCTGTGATAAAGCTTGTTGTAGCCTTCGCCTAAACCATGATGATGAACAATCGGTGTTGTCAGGTCATTTGAGAGTTGTTCTGAGGCCTCCATGCTGCAACACTTCAGAGAAGATTCAAAGAAAAGAACAATTTGCAAATGGACAACTTAAATACCTCTTTTGTAGTTGTATGGAGCTGTCTATGACGTCTCAATCTTAATGTACTCACCAAGCAAATTTAGTATTCAAGTTAGTATTCAAATAAACAAAATGACAAAGGTTCCCAAGTTTATATAAGTGTAAGTTTTATAAGAAGTGTCTAGAGGCCGTAATTTTTTCAAAAGGAGGCTCCACTGAATATTTATGGGATTTTTCTGGTGGTGTGCCTGAATTTACGCATGTCTTAGTCCACTTTGTTTGAATCCACATTGCACACAGTCTGTGAAACCAACAAATCACATTCTACTACTGCCACCAGTGATTTGATACATAAGAAAAGACATGCTGAAATACCCAGTCATTTATAACTCGGAGCTTTTGCATACAGCTGTATAGTGTCCTCCATAATCGGGCACATAATCAAGAAACCTCTGCCTTCCTGTAACACCAGGAGGTCTCGTGGCCTGGGGCCAACGGTATGTCCCCTGCTCTAGGCTAAACACAAAAGGTGACATTCCCCTGCCATTCGGGCTGCAACGCTTTGGGACTCTCTTCCACCAAACACGAGGTCCGCAGCATCCACAGAGCAATTTTTTAAACAACTGAAGACATCTAGTTAAATGTCCTTTTAACTCACCTGAAGACAATAAGACTAAGAGTGTTTTTGTTGGATGTGTGAACTTTAGTTTGTGTTGTATAGTGTTTTCTAATCAATTATCGTGTGTATTATTCCTTGAGCTTGGAGATCGCATACATCATCATTAATACTGATAGTGATGACCTGTGACGGAGACAGAAACACAGACATTCATTCATTTCTATTCACTCCATCTTTATTGCTCTTTTACATCTTTACACTAATGGTCTGGTACTATTTAGATCAGGAAAAACTGAAATTCCATAATGTTCAAATAAAATATTCTTCACTCCATTTTGAATATACTTATCAGCAGCTACAAAAGAAATCAATAACAGAGTGCTGAAAGACTTCAGAAACATTATGAAATTAGTAAATAAAATCATAGTGACAGCAGTTCTCCCAAACCAGTATTTCATTTAAGCTTTTCGTTTTAAGCATATACATCTATATAAATAACGCTCAAAAACCCAACAGTAGCTACCTGCCATCACTGAGATCCATGCTCTCAAAATGACTAATGTGTGGAAAGCATGAACTGAAGCATGAAATTACTTCAAATGAGAGGAATATCTGTCGGACATTTCTTAGAAACGCTGTCAATCTTTCAGATCTCAGTCACTTGATGAACCAGAGCACCAGCATCTCAAAACAAACAAAAAGAAGTGCCACGCCGGCTCGCCTTCTGCTCTCAGCGAGGCGAACATTTCCAAACGCGAGAAAAGCATCTTGTGAACATTCGGAATATCAAATACACTTTTCACCGTACATGTCATCGAAACCCATTTTTGTGCAGGAACTACCCCAGACGTCTGCCGTGCTTTTTCATGGTCTGAATCAAACGAGGTGGCTGCAGAGCCGCGGGAAAGAGCGGGGAAGTGAGTTTCACTGTTCGCCCGCTGAGAGCAACAGACCTGGAAACGGAGAACGCAGAGCGGGAAATAAAGTGTGAGGGGAGAGCTGATGTGACCCTTTTTTTCTCTCCCAATTCAAATGAAGGAACGACATTTGCTAAACTTTAAAGATGAAGTTCACGTTTACGCCGACTTACGTGGGGTTTTGGGGGCTGCGACTTTTTTTTTTTTCGGACAAAGGAGACCATTTCTCAGCGACCGGGGGCACGAATTCATCGCGGCGGAGAGGAAGGTCATAAAAAAAAAAAGCTCAACTTAAAAAGACGGCATCCTAAGGACGCGGAGGCCGTTCAACAACAGCGGAGCACCACCCCGGAGGGTTAGGGTTAGGGTTAGGGTTAGGGTTAGGTTAGGGTTAACCCGAACCCTAACTGTCCCCTGTGCCAAACTGAATCATCAGGGAGGAGACGACGGCCCCTCGACTGAGGTCGAACTGTTCTAAGGCTTAAATGTATGAGGAAAAAAAAAAAAGTAAGGTCCACTGACGTCTGCGAGAGCAGACTGAGAATGTGTGCCATCGTGTATCATGTCCGCCGTGGGAAGGCTTTGCAGGCTGTACGTATGTGACCGTCGGCATCTTCGCTCTGTCGCGCGATATTGACCCCACCATTCGAAATTCATTCATCGGCTGCTGCGGTTCAGCGCGTCACCGAGGGTAGAACCATACACCTAAATGTTTTAGAGTATGCGTGTAGTGTGTAAAAAAAACAAAACAAAACAAAACCCCCCCGACGATCGAAAATACGCGCGAGAACGATATGTCGCCGACGCCGTCCGTTTGTTTCGAAATGGACATTGCGAAATGAAAAAAAAAAAAAAAAAAATCCGGATTCCCACCCAAACTCGTAGGTCTCGTAGGTCTCGTCTCAAGGAAGGGGGGGGGGGGCGGCGTTCCAGAACGGGTGTCGAAAACGGTTTCCCCCACTTCCCGTCGCCTCGAAGTGAGCCGACCTGGGCCGTCCCGGCGCCGTAACCTTGGGGACGACGACCCCCCCCCCCCCCCCCCTCCGAAGGCTCTCCACATCCTTGGGTTGGAGGGGGGGAGGAGGGGGGGGGGGTTAGGGTTAGCCCCGCCAAGCTCCGCCGTCCCACCTAGGCGGCTGCCCGCGTCGGTGTCTGAACGAATAAATAAATAAATAATGGGTCGTCGCCGCCGGCCTTCCGGACGACCGCGGGAGGGCCTGCGGGGTCGGACCCTTTCGCCGCGGGGCAAACCCGGGGACGGCGCGAGTCAGGCCGGGAGGGATTCGGGGCGAGAGGGGACGAAGCATCCTTCCCATCCCCCCCCCCCCCCCCCCCCCCCCCCCCCCCCCCCGCGCGAAGCGTTCATCGCGCAGCGTTTCGGCAATCCGGCTCACCCGGCTCGGAAATCAGCTGGGGCCAACGCTTTAAATTCGAGAGACATAAAATATGGAGGGAAAAACAAAAAGGGGGCGGGGCCGGGGGCGGGGCTTATCGGACCACCGTGGCCAACCCCCGAATCTCTGATCGAGGCTACGTCCACCGCTTACGAGAGCCTCCGGTACGCGTCTCAAACATGGGAGGAGTTTTGCTTCTTTTGACTTTATTCCAGAAGTCGTTTCATCCCCTCCCCCCCCCTCCCCCCTCGACAAAACCGAGTGGTTTCGACGCCCCCCGCGGCACTCGAGTGAACTGTGATCCTGCTTTGTTGAGGCTGGAGAGCTCGACACCCCCCCCCCCCCCCCCCGATCGAGCTAGGCGTCGGGAGCGTTGGTTCACCTCCCCCGCAGCTCCTCATTGCCGCTCCCAGTGTGGGGAAAACCCACCGAGTCGCCGGTAATTCGAAAACGAAAAACAAAACAAAACAAAACAAAACAAAAAAACAAAATCTGAAGATGGAGTATCCGGCGGCACTGCCAGGACCCACTTGGAAGGACTGGGACTGTGTGTCACTCAAAACCAAGCCGTTTTAAATACAGAGTGAAGTCACGAGTGTACAGTTATATTATAAAACATACACGCAGCAAAAAGGATGAGACAGAGAGAATATTTACATATATCACAAGAGAAGCCCCACGTTGCGCCACAAAGGGAAGACCTACCGACCTCCCCTCCCACCGACACTCACCGGCCCTATACACATCATGGCTAATATTCACTGTACACGTGTCAGCAGCTCAGTGGCCTCCACGGGCATGGGTGAGGGTGAGAGAGAGAGAGAGAGAGAGAGAGAGAGAGACAGAGAGAGAGAGAGGGAGAGGGAGAGGGAGAGGGAGAGGGAGAGAGAGAGAGAGAGAGAGAGAGAGAGAGAGAGAGAGAGAGAGAGAGAGAGAGAGAGAGAGAGAGAGAGAGAGAGAGCGAGAGAGAGAGCGAGAGAGCGAGAGAGAGCGAGAGAGAGAGAGAGAGAGAGAGAGAGAGAGGGAGAGAGAGAGAGAGAGAGAGAGAGAGGGAGGGAGAGAGAGAGAGAGGGGGAGAGGGAGAGAGAGAGAGAGAGAGAGAGAGAGAGAGAGAGAGAGAGAGAGAGAGAGCGTTGTGAGAGCTGAGAACTCTGTGCAGTAGAGTACGGCGCCCCCGGCCTTTTGTTCTTCGTTACACAGTTAATGGGGGGGGGGTGAGCTCGGGGGGGGGGGTCATCGTTTGCTTCTACCGAGAACCAAGCGTCGCTCCGTTTTGTTCTTCCGTTACCGTCTTTGACACGAACACACACGCAGGCACGCGTGTACAGACACGCACACGCGCACGCGCACACACACACACACACACACACACACACACACACACGCACACAGCCTAAGCCTTACACCTGTCCCGATGGAGGAGATGCTCCTGCGTGTCATACACGAGGCGTTCGCCCAAACTGTTGCCGGGACGCAGTCCGAGACACGTTTCCACTCGACCAACAGGCGGAGAATGACGAGGATAGGGGCAATGCACAAAAGCGACCCGCGTGTGGGCCGACGGCGGGAGGGGCCTCGGGTCGGTTGGTTTGACGTTCGCTGGGATTCACGGCTCCTTCGGGGGAGGGGTGGGGGGGTGGGGGTTTGTGTGGGGGGGGGTGGGGGGGGGGGGGGGTCAACCTCTCTGTCCATAGTTTACCTCCCGGCCGTGGTTCGTTTCCATGGGGTCGTCTTTGAAGCTCTCGCACTGCTCCATCACTTTGCTGCAAGACGAAACGATGTGTTACACACCGTCATAGGTGATTTCAGCATGAATCCAAAGACGCTTCTATTGTGCGCGGTGGGGTTCTACTTTTTTCTACTTTTCTCAAGCTCGCACGGGGTGAGGGCAGGGGACACGGCGGACAGGTCACCACTCCTCGCTGCGCCTCTTGGAAGGGCGGCTGTCTTACCTCGCCATGTCCTTGGTCTCTGGCTGGGAGCTGTCCAGCTTCAGAACTTTCTCTAGGAGGCCGATTCCTCCCTCCTTTATCAGCAACGGACAATACTTGGTTGCTGTGAAATGAACGGTTGAGAGGAGCGTGACAAACGGGCAGACGTCTCGCTATTCCAGACGAACTTCGGACAGTGACATTACGATCCACTAGCGTGACGTGGGGCTGGCGGCACAGGGGCCACTGCGGGCCGCTGGGGCGACACAATGTGGGGGTGAAGCACGGAGCGTGGGACACTCACGGTAAACCGACACCAGGTTGTAGAGGGCCCACGTGGCCCAGTGCTGGCTGACGGGGGAGATGCTCTGGGGCAGCAGGCGCAGGATGGGCTCGAACGACCTGGCGGCGGACCGCATTTCAGAGTTGGAGCGAAAAAGAAAGAAAGAAAGGAAGGAAGGAAGGAAGGAAGAAAAAACAAAAACAAACGACAACTCTGCGGCTTCAATCCGGTGTGTTGCGCAACAGGAGGCGGGACTACGATAGGCACGCGTGAGAACGGTCTACTAGGTCTCACCGATCGAAAACCAGACGCGAGGCCGTCACAATACTCGACAACGTCTCCGTCCCGGCAGTAATAGTAGCAAAAGATATCCCGGTGTGAGAGGCGAAGACATGACATGCACGAGCACCTGTAGTTGATGTTTCGGCGTGAGCTGACGTCCCCAGCTCTGGATGGCATCCCACATCTTATCCATGACCGCCTCTCTCCGGGGCTCCTCCATCGACCAGACCTCGGGCCCGTCGAACATGATGTGGGACAGCACGCCGCAGGCGTTGTACGACACCTCGATCCCGTCGGCCTTGCTGTCCAGGAGGTTGCTGTCAGGGGAACAAGCCAGGGGACGAAGAAAGCGACAAATACCTGGTGAGGCCTCCGCATTTACATAGGAATGATTGGCTAGAACATTCTCTCATGGGGGATTCACAGTGATCCAGTGCTGGTCTGCCCAGTAATGCTGGCAAAAAACAACTACAACTACTACTACTACAACTACTACTGCTACTGCTACTACTACTACTACTACTACTACTACTACTACTACTACTACTACTACTACTACTACTGCTATTACTACTGCTATTACTATTACTATTACTATTACTATTACTATTGCTACTGCTACTACTGCTACTACTACTACTGCTACTACTACTGCTATTACTACTGCTATTACTATTACTATTACTATTACTATTACTATTGCTACTGCTACTACTGCTACTGCTACTGCTACTACTACTACTACTACTACTACTACTGCTATTACTACTGCTATTACTATTACTATTACTATTACTATTACTATTGCTACTGCTACTACTGCTACTACTACTACTGCTACTACTACTGCTATTACTACTGCTATTACTATTACTATTACTATTACTATTACTATTGCTACTGCTACTACTGCTACTGCTACTACTACTACTACTACTACTACTACTATTACTACTATTACTACTATTACTACTACTACTACAACTACTACTGCTACTACTGCCACTACTATTACTACTACTACAACTACTACTACTACTACTGCTACAGCTACTACTACTACTACTATTACAACTACTACATCTGCTACTACTACTACTACAGCTACTACTACTACTACTACTATTACTACTACTACTACTACTGCTACAGCTACAGCTACTACTACTACTACTGCTACAGCTACTACTACTACAACTACTACATCTACTACTACTACTACTGCTACAGCTACTACTACTACTACTACTACTACAACTACTACTACTACTACTGCTACTGCTACTGCTACTGCTACTACAACTACTACTACTACTACTACTACAACTACTACAACCAATACTACTACAACTAATACTACAACTACAACTACTACTACTACAACTACTACAACTACTACTACTACAACGATCAAGGTTGCCACGGT